>CM023412.3:17537208-18001866 GCA_004368105.4 Eucalyptus melliodora
TAATGTTAATTATTTTTATTTTTATTTTTAAATATAATTTTAATTTTCTTTTTCTTTTTTGTTCTTCTTCTTTGGCTGGCCGTCGGCCATGACGACGGCCGGCGACTGGCCACAAGCAAGCCTCGAGCTCGCCGACGACTCGCCGATGCCGGCGATCTTGCGGCTCGCTAGATCCGGCGAGCTCGAGTCTCGCCCGATCAGCGAGGCTCAAGCCTCGCTGGACGTTGGCGAGGCCTCCGCCTCGCCAGATCTGGCAAGCTCGAGGCTCAACGGCGTTGGGCGAGCTCGAGCTCGGCCCTCGCCGGATCTGTCGAGGCTTGAGCCTCGCCCGACGCCCGTGAGTTTGAGTCTCGTTGGGCGTCGGCGAGGCCTCCGCCTCACTAGGTCCGGTAAGCTCAAGCATGCCCGACACCGATGAGCTCAAGGCTCGCCTAGCCGATCGCCGGCCATCGCCGTGCCGGCAACCGAAGGAAGAAGAAAGAAAAAAAAAAAAAGAAAAAAGAAAAAAATAATTATAATTTCGGTTTTTATAAATAAAAAAATTGTAAAGTTAAAGAGAGGAGAGAGAGATGATGAGGTTTTGAGTGAAATTAAATAGGTTCATTTTTAATAGGTTGATAAATGGGTCATAAACAGGTCAAAGAGCTGACTGATTTAAAATCCATATATCTTTTTCTTGACCCATTAAAACCCATTGTGGGTGCTTTATGAAATAACGCTTGATCCATTAATGACCCATTTAACCATAAATGGGTTGCACAACCCATTTAACACCTCTACTCGTATATATAGTGTTTTCGTATGCTTTGCACAAAATATTCATTTGTATTCAAGTCGACGAGGTTTTTCAACGCGCTGGAAAATGGGTTAATGGTTGCCGGAATAGATCGCCAACGGTGGTCGACTTCGGTCAGACCAAAAGTGCCAGACGATGGCTTGGCAACCCCCAAACACCGGTGATGGCTCGCCGTGGTGTTGGTTTTGGTTCGATGAAGATGGTGCAGCATGAGGAAGAAGCGTCGGGGAAGAAGAAGACACACGAAGAAGCAAGCACGTGGAGAAGAAGACCAAAGGGGAAGAGAAAAATAAAAGGAAAATAACAGAAAAATAATTAAAAATAATTAATTAAAATAATAATAATATAAAAAGGTTTTTTAGAAATATTTTTTAATTAGGTCGAGTCTGGGTCGTCCGATTGGGTCAAAGGGCCGGGTCGGGTTTACGCTCCGCATTTTTCTAAATATAATAATATTAAATGTTAAAAATATATTAAAATATTTCAAAATTCAAAAATTTTCAAAAAAATGAAAAAAAATAAAAAATTCAAAAACTTTTAGAAATTATTAAAAATTCAAAATTTTTAAAAATACAAAAATATTTTAAAAAAGTAAAGAAAAATTCAAAAATTTTCAGAGAATTCGGAAATTCCGATTTTTTTTTAAATTTCAGTACTAATTAGAAAATAAATAAAAAATCAAAAAGATTAAAAAATCCACAATTTTTTGGAAAATTTGAAAATTCATTTTTTCCAAAAAATTTGTAAAAATTATAAAAAAAATTATAAAAAAATCCTAGAAAAGGTTAAAATTAATCTTATATGTATTTTCTCTTTAAAATGGAAGTTTTTTTAATTTAGAATTATACTCAAGATTGACTAAGGGTGCGTTTGGGAAGACTTTTGGGAAAAGTCTTTAGGAAAATGCAAAGACCTTTGAGTTAAATGTGTTTTCCAAAGTACAAACTGTGTTTGGTAAATTGTAACTTAAAAGCCCTTTATGAAGTACCTTTGAGCAAAATGATGTTTAGGGGACAAAGGACTTTTGTGAAAAAAAAAAATTATCAAAAGAAAAATAAAAAAGAAAAAAAAATGAAAACTAGCAAGGGCAGGCAACATCCGGCGGCCAACGGCAACACCTGGCGACCTCTAGCGACCTTGGATCTGGGCCGGCGAGGTCGCACGATGCCATCGCGACCTCCGGTGACCACAGATTTGGGCCGGCGAGGTCGCGCGACGCCGTCACGACCTCTGGCGACCACGGATCTAGGCTAGTGAGGCCGCGTGACGCCGCCGTGACCTCCGACGACCACGAATCTGGGCCGGCGAGGTCGCGCACGTCACGTGACGCCGCCTCGACCTCCGAGAACCTTGATTGGATGTCGCGAGGCTATGCAACCCTCGCCTGAGGTCTTATTTGTAATGGGGACCTCGGCGAGGGTCGCGCCTGTGTTGCGCGACCTTGGCGTGGGTCGCGCCTAGGTCGCGTGACCCTGATCGGCCGTGCTTGGGTCGCGCGACCTCGCCGGTGGTCGCGCAACCCGATCAGCTGCCGCCGAGGCCACCCTCGACGGAGAAGATGAATAGTGCTCCTCACAATGGCTAAAAACAGAAAAACAAAAGGTTCGTAAGGATAATTTCGGATATATATATATATATAAACAGTACCCCGAGCTTATCGAGAAAGCTGAAATGCCCAAGGTAGGGGTACCAAACCTGCCTTGGGCTTTCAGCCTTCAAAAGGCAAGTTTAGAGCCAAAGGTGTTTGCAAATTTTTTTGCCAAACGCCTATTTTTAGCCCAAAGGGCTTTGGAAGCCTAAAGTGGCTTAGAAAAGCCAAATCCAAATGCAGCCTAAACCCTTAGGACTCTACCATAGGGTTTTAAGTGTCCTTAGAAACAAATGCATTTGATTGTGTAATATTGATACATTGATTTTGACTTCCCTTTAATCTAGTTAGGATTATAATTTATATTTTTTTCTTAGTGTTAAGTCTTTGCTATCTCATGAAATATACTTAATACTTTCCTTGATTGTTGATTTTTATGTTAATCAGTATGTATCTGCACGATCACCTTCCATCTTAGTATATAGACATAAAATTAATTCAGAATGCCTAACAAAAAATATTTTGTTAAAATGAACAAGATTAAATACCGAAATGGCACTAGTTGATTATTTAGTATAATCAGGTCATCGATCTTAAATTCTCTAATTGTGTATGAAATGAGGTACACTCACATGCCTCATTTAGTTTCTGGTCGATCCCAATAGGCTAGTGGCGACTCCATCTTTAGAAAATTTTCATATCTTCAATATGAACACCGGACATCACACAAGATATGGGCTTGAGTAAGTCCGCGTTTAAATCATGGATCGTAGGCCTGTCCTTTAGGCAATACCCCTAAATATATTCTTACCCTAAGGGGTAGGTCGCAACAAGGCATTTTCTCTATGGAGATATGAGACAATTCTACGTGAGACTAAGCACACTAGTTTTGGGCGTAATACAAGTATAGAAAATACTCAAGCGTGTTAGTAATTGTAACTCTATGATTTTATGATTATTAATGGATTATTTGCTACCAGTTTCTTCGTGGGATAGGTATTGTTTTGGTGTTCCTTATTGTTTCTTGTTTATTTCTCTGATAATTTCGCATTGATTTAATTGCAAGATCTATTAGCACTTCCACATTATGGTACCATGACAGAAATTTGAATATATTTTCTATTCTTCCTATCCTCCTTTTAGAAAGCCCCGACATAGACAACCAATGAAGTTTTTTTTTTTTCTTTGTTAACACAGATATAATTATCAAAGCTTCTATTTTCTCTTCACACATGATTAATAGAAACGTAATATGATCCCCAATTCCACTCTACTAAAGTTTTTATTACTCTCGAGAGACATAAGATCAATGCGCAAATCCCTATGCATTACTATCATGCTAAAGAAACGCCCAAAATTTACCTTAGATGACATGATGATTTTTCAATTTGAAACTTGTTGAGATTAAATTTATACTCAGTAAGTAATAATTAAGTGGTGGATTTTGTTGACTTTTTCCCATTAATGAGCAAAGAGCTTTTAGGTTGCGTTTGGTAGTTAAAATAAATTCGAGATGGGACATTATCCTATCTCACGTTTAATGCCTACGCAATACAAAATAAAGTCAGATATAAGAGGAATATAAGCCAGATAAATTATCTCATAGAGAATATGAGATAAAAGTGGATAAGATTTTTAATATTCACGGTAGAAAAGTTATTTTTTTCAAATAACAAACTTACTAAATTAACAAAATTAAAATTATATTTTAATATAAATAATATATGAATTTTAGCATAAGAAATTCAAATAAAAATAAAATAAAAGTTTAGTTTTGGAAGTCGTTGTCAGTGTCTTCTCTTTTTCCAAGAGCCTTCTTTGTGCCGGCCAAGACATACGATGGTCGGTTTGATTGGTCGTTTTGAAAGATTTCCGCACCAATAGCATAAAGTGCTCAGTTGTGGTTTAGGAGAAAAGATAATTAAGGACTGATCGTTTCTTATTGATGGTCTTTATACTGGTATTGGTCTATTCCTAGCTTGAATTCTCAATTATCACCACAAAATCGCATATACAAAATAGATGGAGTAGTAATCGAATCAAACAAGAAGCAATAACGAAGAAAAGGATATCAAAAATCTCTAGCTGATCGATGGGTTCGACAGCGTATTCATCGACACATGACGGCGTGCTCTGAACCCAGCGTTCCTTCTTCTCATACACGACGGGATTGGCATTGACGGAAATTCGACACCGCAATATTGTGATACTAGAGGACTTTTGTTTGCATCCACAACACTCATTCTTGTTGTATGAGTACTTTGATAGGAGGACGTATCACATGACATAGATGATCGTATACTCAAGCTCTATAGGCAAAATGTAATTTTTTTTTTTTTTTGGTTGAATATGCTGAAATCTCTACCTTGGTGATGGTCAAAAATGAATTTTTAATAGGTAAGGAAGTCTTCCGTTAATACAAGAATCAACATAATTGCTGTATCAACGTAATTGCTTGGACAGTGAGATCTTCTTCGCTTCTAAAATCTGCTGATAAGGATGCGATGGAAAGGGTTGGAAATTCACTGGAGTACATCCGCATTAAGATGATAAAATTGTCACATAATTATCTCTCTTCCTAGCACCCCTCTCATGGAAACTTTGGTCATGCACCTGCACATGATTGGGAAGTAAACATTTTGTGTGATTAGGATACTAGCAGGTCTTTCTAATTGACTCCTGTTTTCTTTGAGGGAGATCATCGTGATATATAAAGCAATGTTTGCATACAGAAATAGGAGTCGAGTCATCAATGAAGACCAATTTGCACGTAAACAAACGTGGAAAGACCACAATGGTATTGGTGATAACCAATGGATGACTTTGGGACCTGTAGAACGCCCAGCATAACAATGCCATTTCCGGGAATTTTATCGAGTGAAACGATCCAAAACTGTCGATGCTCAAGTTCTAAAGCAAGGCGAGAAGGAAGAGACTATGTCTGTTGCTAAACTCGCGAAAAGAAGTGGTAATCGAGTTAGAGGAATAAGGAAGTGGCAACATCCTTCTTCCTTTTAAACGAAATAAAGAAAGTAGTGAGGCGATTAGACATTGTGACAATGTCCGCTTAACTGTTATCATGTTAGATGGTGATTCTGAAATAGTTCCATCAAGAAAGAGTGCAACATACGAATTTATTCCTTTCAGTCCTTTGACGTTTACACACAACAAAATCCTGATGTTCTTTTTGAAGTAATAATATATCGAAAATAATATAGATAGAACAAATTTACGATGGTTCACTCCATATGAGCGGTTGCAAGTTCGATGGTGTGGACACCTCAGATTTTAAATGCGTGCTGACCATGCTTGGTGGCAGGGTTTTCCAGCATTCTAACTCGATCCAGTTCAATTTCCACTTCTTTCATAGTAGGTCGCATCTTCCCATGTGACTTCAAGCACCTTCTCGCAAGGTTAGCAAAGGCGACAATCCCTTCTTTCTCACCTTGCTTCAAAACTCGAGTGTCCACAATGTCAAATAGGCGGTTCTCGTTCATCAAGAGGAGAAAATCGCTTGCGAGGTTTATCTCCTTGTCATCTCCAAGAAATGCCATGGGCTCTTGCCCTGTCAAGAGTTTGACAAGGATCACACCAAAGCTGTACATATCGCTCTTATCTGTGAACTGATCTGAGTGAAGATACTCAGGATCTAAGTATCCAAATGTCCCTTAGACTCTTGTAGTCGCATCAGTTTTGTCGACCAAAACTGACTTGGAAGTGACAAAAGCAGCCACTTTTGCGCAGTACTTGTCGTCCAAGAGAATATTAGTAGATTTGATGCCCCAATGATAGGTTGGGATTGATGCTGGAGAATGTAGACATGACAAGGCTCTTGCCACTTCAGTAGCAATTCGAAGGCGCATATCCCACGTTACTATATTGTCATGTAAATTCTGGAAAAGAGTTCCATTCGATATGAATTCATACACCAAAAGTGGTGACTCTGTGTCCAAGCAGCACCCCAATAGCTTAACAATGTTCCTGTGGTTGATCTGCAAGAGAATGGCAATCTTGTTGATGAACTGTTCGACTTTTCCCATATTGATCGCCTCCAACTTCTTAATGGCGACAATTCCTCCATCTGCGAGCATCCCCTTGTAGACAGTTCCTTGCCCACCTTGGCTGAGTATTCTGTTCTTGTTGAAATTGTCGGTGGCCTTCTTCAAATCCCTTGAACTGAACAATTTGCCCCTGTCAACATTGCTCTTGGACAAACACAGTTGTTGCTGCAACAAGAGACCCCCATTCTGTTTGAAGTACCTCTCTTTGAGTTTGATTTCTTTCCTTAACTTCATGAGCTTGTGCGACAGCCATAACAATTGAAGCAAGGTTAGTGCCCCTAGGCCTGCTCCAGTGCCTGGTTTATCACAGTGGTAGGAGCATAAGTAAAAGCAAGCATCAAGCACATTTGCTTTTATTTGAAGAGCCGAAATGCTAATCTGATACTGGAGAGATTTACCCTAGATGCCTTCTGAATATCCCTCCATTTCATCAAATAGAAAGCTAATGTGATTGGTGCAAAATTAGTCTCCTTATGAAAAACTTAGCATATGACAGAAACAACCATCTCGTCTGTCGAGCAGCAGCCAGAAAATAAAACGCAGGTATTGGTTGATCGAAATTATGCTGTTCATGCCCCGGGGGCATCAAGGGTAAAAAGGAAAAAACCTGGTATTAAGTTTGACGTATTGCATGTGTCGATGAGTCTATCAAGTTGAATAGGATGAACTAATTAAGCTACAATTGTAACAAAAAATATGTGCCCAAGTCAAACAGAAAAAACTGGATTCCGAAGAGCTCTATGGAAACACTTAGCATCCGATCCACTGTAAATGCATCATTGTTGGAATTGTTCAGCTGCTGTTTTCTGTCATGTTTTCCTCTGTTTTTTTTTTTTTTTATATTAAAAAACAGCCAAGTTCATTTATTTATGCATTTAGTGTTTTTGCTATTTTCTAGGAAGTTAATAGCACGTTTGTGTGCAGTTATGTGTTGCACGTACGTGAGCAGTTTCTACTTTGTATTCAGTTGTTGTACTCGACAGTTTTTTTTTTTTTTGCACAAGACATATGAAGTGCTATGCTCTGTTTTTTATCCTCTCTCTCTCTCAAACAATAGAATTTTTTTTGTTTTGATTGTTGTTTTTATGAGCTCTAACATTGGTATCAGAGCATTTGTGGAATCTTAAGGGACTGTGAAGTGAGGGTAAGTGAGTGAGGATTGCTTCCAATCTGCAAAGAAAAAGCTGATGGAGGCAGGATCGAGTATATTCTCTACAAATGGCTGCTCCAATCTTTACTGGGGAAAATTATCAGGCTTGGGCTGTCAAGATGACGGCATTCTTGGAGGGTCATGATTTATAGGAGGCTGTGGAGAATGATTATGAGGTTGCTCCACTTTCAGACAATCCGACCTTGAATTAGATAAAGTACCATAAAGAGAGAATCACAAGGAAGGCCAAGGCAAAGTCTTGCATGTATGCTGCTATTTCACCCACTATCTTCACAAGGATCATGAGATGTAATTTTGCAAAGGCAATATGGGATTTCTTGAAGGATGAATACGAGGGAGATGAGAAGATAAAAGGCATGAAGGTGTTGAATCTCTTGAGAGAGTTTGAGAGACAGCAGATGAAGGATTTAGAGTCAGTGAAGGAGTACTCTAATAGGTTGGTTGGGATAGCTGAAAAAATCAGAGTTTTAGGGACTGACTTGAAGGATGAAAGGCTTGTTCAGAAGATCCTGGTGTCTCTTCCAGAGAAGTTCAAAGCTACCATAGCTTCTCTGGAAAATACAAGAGACTCAGCTGATATAAAGCTTGTAGAATTGTTAAATGCTCTGCAGGCACAGGAGCACATAAGACTAATGAGAAGAGAAGAGTTTGTAAAGGGTGCTCTGCAAGCTAAAGTGAAGTCAAATGATGGAGACAAAGGGAAGAAATGGATTTAGTCTAGAGAAAATGCTGGTGACTCCAAGTTTGTAGGAAAAGAAGGAAATTCTGGTGGGTCTAGCAAATGGAAGATGAACAAAAAGCCTTGTCAATACTGCGGTGGAACTAATCATCAGTTTTTTAGATGTTGGAGAAAGCCTGATGCTAGATGCAAAAGATGTCACAAGTTGGGTCACATGGAAGCCATCTGCAAAGAAAAAAATTACCAACAAACAGGAAAAGCACAGGTAGCAGTGAATGAAACTGAGGAAGAGCACTTGCTTGTAGCTTTTTTTTTTTTTTTTTTTTTTTTTTTTTTTTTTTTTCTGAATCTTCTGTTAGAAATGATGCATGGTTGGTGGATAATGGCTGCACCAATCATATGACTGGCAATTCGAAGCTGTTTAGGAGTCTAAACAGGTCAGTCGAGTCCAGAGTCAGAATTAGCAATAGACAGTATATCGAAGTGCAAGGGAATGGTACAGTGTCTATTGAAGGAAATCAGGAGGTGAAGCTGATCAGTGATGTTCTTTTTGTGCCAAACATTAACCAGAATCTGTTAAGTGTTGATCAATTAGTTGAGAAGGGCTATAAAGTGAAGTTCGAAGGGAAGGAATGTTTTATTAATAATGCAGATAGCAAAGAAGTGCTAAGAATCCCAATGAGGGACAAGAGTTTCATGTTCAAGTCACAAGGGATGCAACAAATGGCTTTAAAGTGCAAATAAGAAAATGCAGAGCTATGGCATAAAAGACTTGGGCATGTTCATAGGAAGAGCATGTCGTTTATGCAGAGAAATAGCTTAGCAGATGACTTGCCAAGTTTGGAAAAGGAATTTCCACAGTGCAAAACTTGTCTTCTTGGTAAGCAAGCCAAATTTCCTTTCAAAGGTGGAGGTTGGAGAGCATGTGAGAAGCTGCAATTAGTCCACACATATCTATGTGGACCTATGTCTAAGTCTTCTCTCAATGGTAGCAGGTATTTCATTACCTTCACTGATGATATGACTAGGATGAGTTGAATTTATTTTCTGCAAGCCAAGTCTAAAGTTGCTGATGTGTTTGTGAAGTTTAAAGCCTTAGTTGAGAATCAGAGTGGGAAGACAATTAAAATGCTTAGGTCTGATAATGGTTCTGAGTATAATGCTCACAAGTTTAAGTTGAATTGTGAGCAAGTAGGAATTGTGCAGCAGTTCACTGCTGCCTATTCACCTCAACAGAATAGGGTCAGTGAGAGAAAAAAAACATAAGTATTATGGAGATGGCTAGATGTATGATGCAAGAAAAGAAGTTACCTAAGAAGTTATGGGCTAAAGCAGCTAATACTGCAGTGTTCCTGTTGAACAGATTGCCCACAAAGGCCTTAGAGAGGTCAACACCTTTTGAAGTCTGGTATGGTGTTAAACCTTCTGTGAAAAATTTGAAGGTTTTTGGGTGTTTGTGTTACACCCATGTTCCTGAGGTCAAGAGGGACAAGCTGGATAAGAAAGTAGAGCTTGGAATCTTCATTGGGTACAGTCTCCAATAAAAAACTTACAGAATTTTTCACCCTATGATAGGGAAGGTGAATGTAAGCAGAGATATTGTTTTTCTAGAGGAAGATGAGTGGAATTGGATGGAAGGAAAGAGTGTAGAACAGCAACAGTTCGAAAAACAACTTGCAACCGATGTAAAGGTTGATGAAGTTATAGATGGATTGAAAGACAGTGTGGATGATTTACCAGTGAGAGGCACAAGGTCACTTGCTGAAATCTATGAAAGAAGCAATGTGGCAATGCTTGAACCATCTAACTTTATGGAAGCTAAGGAGGATCAGAGGTGGATTGCAGCAATGCAAGAAAAGATTGCAATGATCCAGAAAAACCACACATGGGAGCTTGTTAACAGACCATCTGATAAGAATGTGATTGGGGTTAAGTGGGTGTTTAGAACAAAACTTAACCCTGATGGTTTTGTCAATAAACACAAAGCTAGACTGGTGATGAAAGGCTATGCACAAATATGGAGAGTAGACTATTCTAAAACATTTGCTCCTGTTGCACGACTTGATACAATAAAGCTACTATTAGCTATTGCAGCAGAGAAGGGGTGGCCTATATTTCAGTTAGATGTCAAGTTTGCATTTCTGAATGGAGAGCTTGAGGAGGAAATTTTTTTTTAACAACCTGAAGGCTTCAGTATCAAAGGGCAAGAAGAGAGTGTATACAAGTTGAGGAAAGCTCTATATGGACTGAAGCAGGCTCCAAGAGCTTGGTATGGGAAGATAGATCGATATTTGCGGGATTTTGGCTTTGTAAAAAGCTTAAATGAGTTCACTCTTTATGTCAAGAAGGTGAATCACAGTGTTGTAATTCTGTTACTTTATGTAGATGATCTATTAGTGACGGGGAATGATATGGAATTGATAGAGAAGGTGAAGCAAGATCTATTTGCAGTTTTTTGAGATGTCAGACTTGGAAAAGACGACTTATTTTTTGGGTCTGAAAGTCAAACAAGCTTCATATGAGATCTTCATTTGTCAAAAAAAAAAAAAAAATACATGAAGGAAATTCTAAAAAAGTTTCAGATGGAAGATTGTCGAAGTGTAAGCACTCCTATGGTTGCTAAAGAGAAGCTGCAGAAGAATGATGGAACAGATGCAGTAGATGCTTCTATGTATAGAAGTCTGATTGGGTGTCTCATGTATCTTACAACAATCAGACCAGATTCTATTTGATGTGAGTGTTTTATCCAGGTTTATGAGTAGTCCTAGTCAGTTACATTTAATTGCAGCAAAAAGGATATTGAGATATCTCAAAGGAACATTGTTCTTTGGTGTGAAGTTTAAGAAATGTCAGAAGTTTAATTTACAAGGATTTTCTGATAGTAACTGGGTTGGTTCAATGGGTGACATGAAAAGTACATCTGGGTATTGTTTCAGTCTTGGTTCTACTTGCTTCTCCTGGTGTTCCAAAAGGCAAGAGATTGTAACTCAGTCCACAGCAGAGGCTGAGTTTATAGTAGCTACTGCAGCTGCAAATCAAGCTTTGTGATTGAAAAAGATAATGAAGGATCTGTGGTTGAATTTAGTGATTGCATTGAAGTTAATGTGGATAATCAAGCTGCTTTAGCAATATCTCAGAATTCAGTTTTCCATGGCAAAACCAAACATTTCAAAGTCAAATTTGTCTTTCTGCATAAGGTGCAACAAAGTGGCGAAATTAAGTCGGTCTATTGCAGATCTGAAGATCAGCTTGCAGATATGTTCACAAAACCACTTCAGGCTGGAAGATTTGAGCTATTAAGAGAGACAATAGGAATCTACAATAGCAACTGATTCAAGGAGGAGTTTGTTGAAATTGTTCAGCTGTTGTTTTCTGTCATGTTTTCCCTTGTTTTCCTCTATTTTTTTTTTATTAAAAAACAGCCAAGTTCATTTATTTATGCATCTAGTGTTTTTGCTATTTTCTAGGAAGTTAATAGCATGTTTGTATGCAATTATGTGTTGCACGTACGTGAGCAGTTCCTACTTTGTATTTAGTTGTACTCGATAGTTTTTTTCCTTTGCACAAGACATATGAAGTGCTATGCTCTATTTTTTTATATTTTCTCTCTCAAACAACAGAAATTTTTCTGTTTTGATTGTTGTTTTTATGAGCTTTAACAATCATGCTATATGCTTGTTCTAAATTGTGGATCTTAGATTTCATCACTTATAGACTAAATCTTACATTTATAGGAAGCGATATTCGGGAATATCTGGATGCACAAAAGACCTTTCATGACGTAATGTACAAATCTGCTTACCTTGTTCATAACTCATGACGTAATGTAAAAATCTGCTTACCCACGAGGGTAAACTTGATTTTATCGCTTTCTTCTACACAATCATAGTGACCCGGTCGGTTCACACACTTTCTGTCAGGGCAACGATTGGTCGAATCTTGGCATTCATCGACATCTGAACATAAGATGACAATCAAAATTAGTCGGGCTTTGTCTTTTTATTGGGTGTTTAGGATCATGAAAAGCTAATTCAGCCTCCAAAGAGCTACTTCTTATTTGTATTGTTTCGACACTACGTTTTCAACGATTGGTGTGATAAAATGTAACCCATTTGGCCTTTGTATCCATCTTTAATGTAGGGGTTCCCAGTGAAGCCATTGTTGCGAAGAGCAATGCAAATATGACATCTCCGTCCGATGTGCTAAATCGAAACTGAATGTGCTGCAGTTATAGGGATTATCAGAGATGAAGTTTTGTTCATAAAGCTCTGGTCCTGAGGAATTAGCTATCTTCCATTCTAGCACTGCTGCATATTGCCCGCTTGCCCTCAACTCATTGAAGTCCATAGTTGAAGGTATAAACTGCGACCTATCTCCAAAGAAGGCATAATTGCATCCATTGTCCCCTGCTGTTTTTTTCTCAGCCTGAAAAGTGACGGTGAAATCTTGAAGATTCGAGGGAATTGTGGTTTGGCAGCATCCATCGCTGCCCGAACAAGTCTTCCGAACAACGTTGTCGTCTGCTTCGCAACTGGACTGCCATCCTTTGATAACGGACTTCGTGTCCCTTATCGGAGCAGATATGTTGCAACCAACAGCTGCGAAGACGTTCCTTGACTGGGAAAAGACAAATTGGCTTCCTTTCAAGCTCACAGGCGTAAAGCTTCCATTGCCCCCGCAGCTCATATTGGGCGAGTAGATTATAGGAAGAACGACGTTGACCATGCCGATTGGTTTGCCATAGGAATCGGGTGGTGAAATGTTCAGCACCCTCAAGTTGGGCTTTTTCAGTATTGGGACGGTGCCATTGCTGCTTTCCTGGCAGACGATCTCGTACCACTCGTCCTGGAAACACCCGGTTCCAATTCCGAAGGGGAAGGGAATGGCGACACCACCACATGTCAGGGTGCAATTGCCCTTCCCCAGAGGAGCAGCTAGTGATGCTTGTTTATGAAGCAAAAGTGATCCTAGAAGCATAAGAATCTGAAACATTGGCCCTGTTTGGTTCAGTTTTGGAGATGAGCATTAGGACTCCAAAGTCCCTTGGCCAAATGCAAACGTGTTTGGTTCGGTTTTTTGGGCGACTTTGGTGAGATGCAATTGTATCTCCAAGTGGCTCTAAAGGCCTTTAGCCAAATAGAGGATCAGAGGTGCTTTGGGAAGTTGTATTTTGAGAATGCAAGTTTGGGTACTGTTCATCTTCGAGGGTACTTCATCAGGCAAGGAAAACCACCGCACGGAGGCCGACGACCACCGGCCGAGGGGTCCCGCGCGCCGGCGAGGCGCCGGCGACCACCGCCTGAGGGTCGCCCGACCTCGATGACCGTCGTCGAACCTCAGGCAACGTCTAGGTCGCGTGACCCAGGCGACCGATGACCGGGTCGCGAAACCTATGAACCCCCTGAGGTTGCGCGACCCCGGCGACGATCGCCTGAGGTCGCGCGACCCCGGCGACGGTCGCCTGAGGTCGTGCAACCCCAAAAGGTATTTTGCCAAAGTTGTATCCCAATGCAAATTTTACCAAACGATATTTGCATTTTGAAAAACCCCATTCACCCAAAGGTATTTGCATTTTGGCAAATGCATTCCCCAAAAGCCGAACCAAACGGACTCATTATTATGTCCTAGGATGCTTCCTATAGCAAAATTATCAAAGCTTCAGACCCGTCCTGGAGTAAAAAATTCTCCACTGAAGTGATTGTTTTGATCAAGTTTGCTCTAATGGCGATCGCGACATTGTGTTTCAGTCTCATATGAGGATATAAGAAAGAGATTAATAGAAAATAATAAAGAAAAAAAAACGAATCTATTAGGAAAGAGATCCCAATATCACACTTTCCTAATTTAATTAGAATTTATCTTGGAGGATTATTCACATGACATATATACAGAGACGCGTTTTTGGTCTTTGGGGAAGTCCCTGCCTGTTGGTCAAGAAAAGTGCAAATCTTACTGTCCGAGATTTGACCCTTGAAAGTTGGCTGCATATTATTTATTCCTTCAAGCCGCACGGTGGGTTTGGTTTGTGGGACTCCTTGAACGTGGTTTGCGAAGGTAGAAGTGGATATCCAATCGAGACGTTTATTCTTCGGTGAGACTAAACACCATGGATTTGAGTGTTATATATGTGTGGGAAAAAATCAATTATAATAATGTAATTATACGATTATTAGTGAATTATTTATTACTGACTCTCCTTGTAGAATAAATACTGATACTCAAGCCAATCTATCCAGATTTATGGTGTTCCTTATCAATCATTATATATTTCTTTGGTGATTTTGTATTTATTTAATTGCAAGATCTATCAGCACTTCCGCATTATTGTACAGAAAAAAAAAATTGAATATATTTTCTTTTCTTCCCTCATTGAAGTGTCTCCTTTTCTAAAAGCCACAACAAAGACAACCAATGAAGTTTCTTTTTTCATCGAAGATAAAATCATCGAAGCTTCAATTTTCTATTCACACATGCTTAATAGAAGCATAAGATCTATGCATGGAGCACCGATTCCACTTTAATGAGGTTTTTATTACTCTGAAGAAGAGGAAGGAAGCCACGACTGTTCAATGAACATAAAAACTTAAGAATCACTTGAAGGTCTCTAACTGTCAAACTGGCATTTACATCCACTGTAAATAAGTGAATGTTTAGAATTCGAAAGATTAGATTGCTGAAAGAAGATCCCTATGCACTATTGCCATGCTGAAGAAACACCCATAAATTGTAATAGATGGCGTGATGATATTTCATTTGGAAGCCTGTTGAGATTATATTTATGAATGAGCATAGAACTTGTAATCGTAACAATCAATTGTACAACACGCTTGTGGATTATATCCTAAAGAAATTGCCAGCTGTTTTGGAGTTATGACAAAGTCTTGTAATAAAAATATGGGTGTCTCTGCAAGGTTGATAGAAAATTTTTTGTAAGGAATTGCAACGACCAAATACTATGTAAGTTATCGTGTGATTGGAGGATGGAAATACTAAGAGTGTTGGACTAATTTGACCTTGGTTGTGGTCTCTAATGTATCTCCTTATTCTATAGCGAAATCCTATGTTGCACTCCTCATAGAATGTGTCACATTGACAGAATTACGGATTTCTAATGTCCGATTTATTTTCTTGCTATATTTATTATTGCGTTCACTTGCTTGTTTTTGCAACAACTGATATAGGAGTCCAATTAGGCTAAGTTGAAGCATATTTATGGCAACAGAAGAAGCAGAGGTGAAAACCGACAAATTTGATTGGAATGATGTAGATTTGTGGAATATGCATATTGAGATAAAAAAGAAAATTTTCTAAAAAGTTCTAAACCTATTACACATTTGCCAATTTAATTATAAATATTTTAATTTTGCCAATTGAGTCTTAAATATTTTCGATTCTTACCAATTAAATCCATCATGCTAATTTTGACTGAAAAACTTTAATGTGGACTTTAGGGATGCATTGTAGGATTGTTAGCACTAACATGGATAATTATTAATAATATTTTTATATTTATATATTTTTTATTATATTCTTCTGATTTTTTTTCTCTTTTTTTCCCCTCTTTCCTTTTATGTTTCTTCTTCTTCCTTTTGCCAGTGTTCGGCCACCAACCATGTTGGGCCAATTAGCCTCGCTTGCTATAGGCGAGGCGTAGCTAGGCATGGGCTCGCCCTAGTGGGGCTCGCCCTTGTGCCCATGAGACCTCGCGAGGTCAACCTCGCCCAAGCTTGATTTGGCAAGGTCGACCTTGGCGAGGCCGGCCCTCAACTAGGCAAGGGCGGCCTCTCTGGGTGTCGACTGACAAAGGCGATGCCGAGCAAGGCCACCCTAGCCTAGGTGAGGTTGATCCTCATTGGGCCTCACTTAGGCAGGTGAGTCTCGACGAGAGCTCCCTCGACAGATCTGGTAAGGATGGCCTTCTCCCAAGCCAAGACACCCTCACCAAGCATTGCTAATGCCCCGGCAATGCTCAGCGAGGCTGACCTGGCCTAGCCTGGCCTGGCCTGGGCGAGGGTTCCCCTTGCCGGGGCTTGCCCTACTGCGCCTCCCTTGTGGTGAGTGAAACCAGCCACTAGGAAAAGGAAGAAGAAGAAGCAAAAAAGAAAAGAAAGGAAGATATATATATATATATATATATATAGAGAGAGAGAGAGAGAGAGAGAGAGAGAGAGAGAGAGAGAGAGAGAGAGAGAGAGAGAGAGAGAGAGAGAGAGAGAGAGAGAGAGAGAGAAGAAGAAGAAGAAGAGAAAAAATAATAAAAAATCCAAAAAATATTTAAAATATTTTTAAAATTTATCCATGTTAGTACTGATAATCTTACGTGGCATCACCGACTTTCATATTAGCAATTTCCGGTTAAAATTAGCTGAATGGACTCAATTGGCAAGAAGTGAAAAGATTTAGGATTCAATTAGCAAAATGAAAAGTTTATGACTGAATTGATAAAAGTGCAATAAGTTTCGAACTTTTTGAACAATTTTCCCAAGAATAATATGTACCAAAGGAATATGCACTTATCCTCTTGTGGGAAGAAGACAGAGTTGATAAGAAGGCAAACGCATTGAAGGCGTTCTTGTAGGGGAAGTCACAGTTGAAGCGGGAAAGGGACCAAGGAGGTCATCCAAGTTGGAGAGGGAAAGTCTCGAGGTGAGGTTGAACAAGGAAGAAGAAAGGACAAAAAAGAAGAAGAAGAGAGAGAGAGAGAGAGAGAGAGAGAGAGAGAGGAGTAAGGAAAAGAAAAGAAAAATATTTTTTGACGAAAAATGTTCCTGTTCATATAATAACTTATTTTAAATTTATTAATTCTACTATACTTCTACTTTAACACTCACTTTTAGACTTTTGTCTTACTTCATTGCAAGACATGAAAGTCAAATTCTACATCTAAAACTAAATCATTCTCACCCCGGGAAAAGTACCAAAAAAGTCATAAACCTTTTTATTTTTGTGCTGATTTAGTTCTAAACATTTTTTTAGTATCAATTTAATTCTAACCATTTTTAGGTTGTGCCAATTTAGTCATTTCCAGCCAATTTTAGCCGGATTTTGTTGATTGGATGCCGGCCGGTTGACGTGGCATGATCAACGCTGACGTGGACAACTTTTAATAATATTTTAATATTTTTAAATATTTTTTCTTTTTCTTTTTTTCTTCTCCTCTTCTTCCTCCAGCCGGTCGCCAGACCTCGGCAACTGGCCAGAGGTGATAGCCGGTGAAGTCGAGGTTGACCTCGCCGACCACCTCACTAGTCGCCGCGAAGGTGGCCTCACACAGGGCGGCAAGGCCACCCTTGAGGCCTAAGCGGCAAGGCTCACCCTCGTCGAATCTAGCGAGGGTCGAGCCTCGCCCATGGCCGGCAAGGGCGAGCCTCGCTAACTCACCAGATATGGCGGTAGGTCAATGAAGCGGCGAGCAGCGGTGGACGGCATCGGGCGGTAGCGTTGTGGTAGTGGTCTCGCGTGGCCAGGGTTTCCTCGGCTTGGCCGGGAGAGGACTCTCTCTCTCTCTCTCTTTCTCTCTCTCTCTCTCTCTCTCTCTCTCTCTCTCTCTCTCTCTCTCTCTCTCTCTCAGGTCCCACCCAAATCGAACGCCCTCAGATCTCGAGCCGAATCCTTGAAGAACAAACCAGCACGACCACAACAAACAAATGAATGGTGGGGACGGAGCTTTTAAGACAGACAACCACGAGCTTCGGCCTAGTCCAACCAACACAAGGCACAAAAGGACCAAGGCCTACCGGAGCTTCGGCGCTTGAAACCAAGCGCGGCTGTAGGCCGACGGCCGCGACTTAGATGCGGTGGCCGGCAGTCTACCCCTTTGACTCTCTTCCCCTGCTCGAACCCCCTCACTCGCCAAATCCAGTGAGCTGGCGAGGCTCGCTCTCGCCAACCATGGGCAAGGCTCGACCCTCGCCAGATCTGGCAAGGGCGAGCCTTGCTGCCTAGGCCTTGAGGGCGGCCTCGCCGAATTTGGCAAGGGTCGAGCCTCCCCGCGCGAGACCGCCCACACGACCACCAGCAAGGTGGCCAATGAGGTCGACCTCGACCTCGCCGGCCGAAGGAAGAAGAGGAAAAGAAAAAAAGAAAAAGAAAAAGAAAAAGAAAAAGATTCTAAAATATTAAAATTATTATTAAAAGTCGTCCACGTTAGTGCCGATCGGGTCACGTCAGCCGACCAGCATCCAGTCAGCAAAATTCGATCAAAATTGGTCAGAAAGGACTGAATTGGCATAACCTAAAAAGGTTTAGGACTAAATTGACACCAAAAAAAGGTTTGTGATTAAATTGGTACAAAGACAAAAGATTTATGACTTTTTTGGCACTTTTCCCTTCTCACCCCAATCCTCCCAAAAAGGTGGAGATTCGAACTCTCACTTCTCTATTCCCATATAGGAAAGGTGGCCACTAGAGCAAATTGCAAGAGTTATCCATATAATGATTTGACTAGTATGTAAGCTTGGGGTTTATTTGAGATTAAATTTTTCACTATATAATTACTTTCAATTGGATAATGTTGATGAAAATGTGGCTAGAAGTTTAGAAAATTTTAGTATTAATCATTTTTCCTACATAAGAATCGCAATGATGAAACTTTCTAATGTCGTTTTTCTTCCAAAACTTGTTTGGATATATTTTTTTTGGAGTTTGTAGAAAGTAAGAAGGAGAAAAGAAAAGTTCAATGTGAAAGACATATGTCTTAGTATGTGTAATTGCTTTCAATATTGTGGCTACATAAGTTGTTCATTATCTTTTTCCGAATGCTAAAATCCACCTTGTTGAGTCAGAATCTTTCCGAGCCTCATTTCCGCGCTCCACACAACTTCATTTTAACATCTCATGGCCCAAAAGAAGCTTTTTAATGTGTTGCCTAGGGCGGACTACTTTTAAGTACACCAATGGTGAAGGCTCTAATGTTATTCTAAAACAAAAATTGATATGAATATATTTAGTATTTGTGGAAAATGGAAAAGAGAAAAGAAAGGTTCGATAGTGGGACATGTGGCAACATGAGGAGGAACACGTGTCAAGTTCTTCTTGACATCTCCAAGGAGTACCATTGTACATGTTTTGCATTAGATTGGATGTCGGTGTCTTACTCCCATCTTTTTAGATGAGCCTTCTTTGTGCCAGCCAAGATGTAACATATTCAGTTTGATCGGTCATTTTAGAAAATTTCCGGACCAACAGGAAAATTTTTCGGACTCGGTTATGATTTAGCATAAAAGTAAATTAAAGATTCGGTCATTTCTCATAAATTATCTTCATATTTTTAGGAACCTATTACTCATTTGAATTTTCAGTCATCAGCACAGAGCAATCACATATACAGAAGAGATGGAGTAGTACTAGGCAAACCCATCGCATGACATAAATAGTTGGTCGTGCGCACAAATCATATCAGTGAAAAGTAATATTCTTTTTAAATGTGCTGAAATCACTTTTACCATAATCAATGCAAATGCAGCGGATGTCCAAACTGACTTGTGCCCAGGATACATCTTTTAGGCATCTGTAAGTAATAAGCAAATCGAATGGAGGCTGGTGCAGCAAAGAATGCTCACCCCAAGGAGTACTCTTGGGATTGATGTGATTTTTGCAATAATTTTATCCACCGCAAGTAGTCATGGATCACAAGATGAAGCGAAATCGCTACATCACGCTCCAGCTACATCATTGCAATTTGCAGAGTATTTCCCAGCTAATTACAGCACCTTAATAAATTTGTAATAGATATGATTTAACCGTTCATTGATCCCGAACACCAAAATAACTCATAACCAATAGATAATTAACCAAATACGATTTAGGTTCGGAGAAGTTTTCCTCCCTTCTTTCTTTTCTTTCTTTTGCTTTGCAGAGTAATATGACCCAATAAGAGGCAAAACAGTTAATCGCTATGTCTCACTAGGCAAGAGTGGCTGCACATCTGAAAATTTAATGACATCCACATCAATATTTGACTTGCTAGATGGAAAAGTAGCAGCATAAGATTCCATTTCCTCACAGTCCTCTTGATTTTGCTGAATGCTTGGAGGATTTTGGAGTTTCCTCATCCCCTCCAACTCCATTGCCACTTCTTTCATTTCAGTAGGTTCCTTCCATTCAAGTTTAAGCACCTTTTTCGCAAGGTTAGCAACTAATTCTATCTCTTCCTTCTTATCTTCTTTTAAAACTCAAGCATCAACAATGTCAAACAAACGATTCTTCTCCATTGAAATTATGAAATAGGTCGCAAGGCTTCTTTCTTCTTGTTCCCTAAGTGATGAGATTGGCTTCTGTCCCATCAACGGTACAACTAGTGCAACTCCAAAGCTTTACACATCACTTTTGTTTGTAAATTGGCTTGATTGGAAATACTTGAAATCTTGGTTTTGATACCTAAATTTTATCATTTTATTAAGAACTTTATCACGTAAAAATTTGAGGATTAATTTTTAACTCCTAAATAAAAATTAATGTTCATTAATTAGGAACATTATCATGACTAGTATTAGTTATTAACAATTTTGAATTTTTTATTTTTTATAAAAATTATTTAAAAATTAATTAATTTAAAAAGTAAAGTAAATAATTTTCATTAAAATTCATCGTGCATATATATTATAGATATTTTCATTGTTAGCAATAATTATTAAAATTTCCAAAAAAAAATTCAAAAAAATCGAAAATTTATTATTAAAAAAAGGAAATTAGAAAAAAGCGGACCGGGCTAGGCTGGCCGGGCCCTTTCTTTTCTCCTCTACCCTTTATCTCTCTTATTATTTCCCCCACGCGGCCCATCTCCCTTTTGTTTCGGCCCGGCCCGCGCGTGGCTCTTCTTCTCCTCCCTTCTGTCCGCTGGGAACGGGGCTCGAAGACGGAAAGGACGACGTAAGCGACGGAGGACAGGGAGAACAGGGCGAGCGATCGCGGGAGAATCTCCGTCGGTCGGGGGCAGGCTGGCCAGAGGCAGCTGGCACGCCACATCCCATGCGCGCCGCTACGTAAAAGGAGGGGCTCGGTTTTTGCTTGCGGGGGCCAAGGGAGAGCAACTGCTAAGACTGAGAAGGCGAGAACGAGAGAGAGAGAGAGAGAGAGAGAGAGAGAAGCAACTGTGTTCTCAAGGCTCTTGGGGAGAGCAAGAGGGAAAAAAACCAGAGAAGCTTGGAAAAAGAGAGGTCCCAGCGAGCGAGAACCGAGAGAGAGCAGAGGGGTGATCTATGGTGGGGGGGGTTCTCTCTTCAACGTCTCTCTCTCTCTCTCTCTCTCGGGGCGAATTGCCATCAATGGTGCAGAAGCGAAAGCTCGCCCAGCGGACGTACCGTCGCCTCCTCCGTCCGCCTCTCCGTCCTCCGCATCGCCACTAATCTTTGCAGCCGCCGCCAGCCCCATTCGCCGGCAAAACCGAGTCCTGTCGGATGGCCGTAAATCAGAGAGAGACCGGCGCACTCGATGAGGACGACATGCCGGAGGATGAAATGAATGATCTCGGGGATGAAGCTTTTGATTCCGAATCAGAATCAGACGCGGGAGAAAAGGAAGATGTGAAGTTGCCCGAAGCTAAGGAAAACGTCGCATACGACAGGGACGGCATTCTGGACAAGCTCGGAGACACGGGCTGGCCACAGGATGTACCCTGGGTACGTAGGCTCTTCGTAGATATCGACAGCCGACAAGAGCAAGAGGAATTGGGTTAATTGTATGTGTTGAGCCCAATTCAAGGAATTGGGTTCTGGCTAGGTTAGATGGGCTTGTTAGATTAGCTTCGGCCCGAACTTGATCAGTTGGGTTGGGTTTAGTTGAATGCCAGAGGAATTGGGTTAATTGTATTTGTTGAGCACAATTCGTTTTTTAATCGGTTAAAGCCTTTTAATGTGTAATGCCCATTCGTGTCCTTGAGCCCAGATTCATGTGACCTGCAGTAGCCCATTTTTTGGGTTGGGCCACAAGTCCCGGCCCGAGTCCGTATTTTCGGAATAAAATATTTTTAAAGAAAAGTAATAAAAAATAATTTAAAAATGTTTAAAATTCGGAAATTCATGAAATTCAGAAAATGACTAAAAAGTTTCAAAAATTAAAATTCCTTGAATAGCTTAAAAAATGGTTTTTGGGTAATCTTCTTTTAAAAGTGTGAGCCTTTTTTTTTTTAATCTAAAATTGTGCTCAAAGTTGATCAACCCCTTAGGA
This sequence comes from Eucalyptus melliodora, assembly GCA_004368105.4. Lineage (NCBI taxonomy): Eukaryota > Viridiplantae > Streptophyta > Magnoliopsida > Myrtales > Myrtaceae > Eucalyptus > Eucalyptus melliodora. The sequence goes on from CM023412.3 coordinate 17,559,670, forward strand.
TTTCGATTGTCCTTAGAAACAATTGCTCTTGATTGCACACTTTCAACATGATTATTCTGGCTTTCCTTTAACCTAGTTAGGATTGACATTTATTTATCTCTTAGTGTTAGATGCTTGTTTTTCTTTGCAATTTATTCAGGCTCCGTTCGTTTCGCAGAAAATAATTTCCGTGAAAACGTTTTTTCAGATTTTTCGACGTTCGTTTCACAGAAAATGAATTCCTTGGGGAAAATGTTTTCCATTAAAGGAAAAAAGTCTTCTAAAGTAGATGAAAATGTTTTCCACTTTTGAAAAGTGAAAAATATTTTCCTCACTTGATCTTTCTTATCTCACACTTCTACATATCCTCACTTCTTTTTCCCCTTTCTTCTTCTTTTTTTTTTATTTGAATTATTTTTTAATTTTCTTTTTCTTTTTTAATTCGAATTATTTTTAATTTCATTTTTTTTCCTTTTCTTTTCTTTGTTTCCCAACTTCTTCTTTCTTGGCTAGTCATCAAACTAGGTGAACTTCAAGCTCGTCAATCTCAAACTGGCGCTTATCGATCTAACGAGCCTCGAGCTTGACGCTTGTGCTCGCCAATTTGGTGAGCGGAAAATATTTTCCTTACTGAACACCAGAAAACATTTTTTGAAACATTTTAAGGTTTTAGTTGAACACTAGAAAATATTATCATTTTCCTAGAAAATGACTTCCGGGAAAATATTTTATGGAAATGGCCAATTTTCCGTGAAACGAATGGACCTTCAATGCTTCCTTTAGTTTCTAATTGTTATTTTAATGATTATACACCTATATAATCACCTAACATGTTAATAAATAGGTCTAAAATCAATCAAAATTGCTTGACAAAAATCTTTTTGAAATGAACAAAATTAAGTACCAAAAGGACATTAATTGTTTAATTAGTGTAATCAAGTTTTCGATCCTAGATTTCCTAGTTACGTAGGAAATGAAGTATGCTCACATGCTTCACTTAGTCACTAGTCGACTCCAATTGGTTGGTGGCGACTCATTTTTAGAAAATTCTCATAGCATCTATTCAAACACCCAACGTTGCGCGAAGTATCGACTTAGAAGAGCTCGCATTTAAATTATGAGCCTTAGGCCCGTTTTTTAGGTAATACCCCTAAACCTACTCTTCTCCTTACCAAGGGGTAGGGGTAAATCATGACACTTGGTAGCCAATGTGGTTACATGATTTTGATAAAGGGAAACGGATTTTGAAGTATCGAAAGTTGTCGCTTTTGCTCGATATTTCTTATCCAAGAGGATATTGGTGGACTTGATGTTTCCATGATAGATGGGAATGGAGGCTGCTGAATGCAAGTAGAATAAGGCTCAAGCAATTTTAGTTGCAATTCCTAGACATGTGTCCCACGATACATGAAACTCTTCATTTGGGTCATGTAGATATTGGTATGGAGTCCCATTTGGTATAAACTCATACACTAAATGCAAAACTTTTGTCTCTAAGCAACACCCCAATAACTTAACCACATTCTTATGGTTGATCTATGAGAGAATGAGGACTTCATATATGAATTGTTCAACTTTTCCCTCGTCTATCACTTTCGATTTCTTGATGGCCACTATTTTTCCATCTGTTAACATCGATTTGTATATAATACCTTGTCCACCTTGCCCGAATATCCTATCATTATTGAAATTGTCAACGGCCTTCTCTAAATCTATGGAGTTGAATAATTTGCTTTTCTCGACATCGCCTTCTGGTGAAGATAGTACACTTTTCAACAAAAGGCGGCCATTATGTTTGAAGTACTTCCCTTTGTGCTTGAGTTGTTTTCTCCCCTTATGTAATTTGTACAACCTCCATAAGAAAGACACGAAAGTAGTGCCCCAAGCCCTGCATTGCAAAAGTTTAAGGTGTAAAAGTGTCAAAAATGTCCTCTGCTTGTCAAGACTCTATGAAGGCATTAATCATCAAGAATTTAAGTGGCTTTGATTGAAAAGAAAACTTATGGAAGTGATTAACCTGACTCTCCTTTCATGTGGATTTATCTGAACAACCATGAAAAGTTAGTTTGTCTCCAGGAATTTTGCAAATCATTGATGAAAGTGAAAATTTTCCTTTACAATATTTCCATTCAAATATGACAAGAATAATTAAGAATCTTTGATATCTTTTGATAGATATGAAGTGACCACACTGGAAAAGTTCTAGTTTTTCCTTATCTATACAAAATAATTATTATTGTGCAAAGAAAGTTTTGAGGTTGTTTCGATAGATTATGTAGATTGAAACTTACACATAATCATCAATAAGCTAATGGACAATCATGTTAGAGCAAAGGGAAAGGCAAAACTATACTCAAAACCATGAAGCGGACCAACACTAGGTTTAGCTGTACCAACGACATAGTCATATCCACCCTGTTTGTTCACACAAGTCTCAAGGCACATTTTTGGACCTTCACATTATCCACTGATAGAAAACCCATCGAGTAAAATTAGCGAGACTGTTAGGTCCCATTTCCTCAAAAGTTGTTAAATCCAAAGTAGTTTCTTATTCTTAAAAACAATTCTGAGAAACAATTTTTCTCTCTCTTATTTTTTCTACTCTTTTTTCTTCTTCTCTTTTCTTTCCTTCTTCTTCCTTTTGGCCGGTCGCCGACCTTGGCCATGGCTGGCGACCGGCCAATGAGGGCCGATGACCTCACCGAAGCGTCACCGGCCCTAGGCGATGCCGAGCCTCACTAGGCCTAGGCGAGCTTGAGCTTTGCCGGTGGCTTGGCGAGGCTCGCCTGGCCATTGAGGCCACCGGCGAGGCTCGACCTCACCCAGATCTAGCAAGGTCGAGCCTTGCGGTGGCCTAGCGAGGCTTCGGCGAGCTTGCCGGACCTCGCCCAGCCAGTCAACAATAGCTGACCACTGCCATGGCTGGCGACCAGCCACAAAGGAGAAAGAAGGAAAAAAAACAAAATAAAAGATAAAAGATAAAAGATAAAATATAAAATATAAAATATAATAAAAATATTGAATTTTTTTTAAAAAAAAAACAACAACAAAATTATATAAGTTTAGCAAACACATTTCTATTCTTGGAATAATTTTTTTTTACAATTACCAAGCGCGTTCTTATACTTATAAATTGTTCCCGAGAACAAAAGTAGGAGAAACTATTTTTGTTCAAAAATTATTCCCCAAAACAAAATGGTTACCAAATGTACCTTAAGTCTTTCACCCCCACAGCTTGCATTTGAGTAAATTAATGGAAGATTGATGTTAATCATGCCGTTCATGAATCTCCAAATAGAGAGGAGTGATATGTTGAGAACTCGCAATTTAATCTTGTTTAGTATGGCAACCATGTTGTTCTCTCACAGTCGATCTCGTGCCAGTCCTCACAAGAAACACCCGGCTCCTATTCCAAAGGGGAAGGGGATGGTGATGCTCCCACATCTTTCAGAACAGTTAGGCCTTGCAAGTCCTGGTGGTCCTGATGCTTGTACCGTGAGGGAAACCAGAAGCATGAGAATTCGAAACACCGAGCTCGACATAATTTTTACGTCTAGGATGTGCATGGACCTATACGTATGGAGAAAGGGATATGGACTGAAGTCTCTTAATATTGTTATTTATGTGGAAAAGGGGAAGAACTCTGATGCACCGTACGCATAATTTTATTCCAGCTCTGCTACTTCCTAGCATCACTGACGATGCTTCCTTGAGGATAGAAATTTCAAACCTTGATACGTGGAGGACACCAATTTAAGTAGCCAAGTGCGACTTTTCCAAATTGTTGGGGAGATGATTTTGTCATCACCTTTCTCATGAGAAAGACTCGGAGAGTTACCAAGTTAGATGAGGTTTCAGGACCCTTTGTTTTGGCCCCTGTTAAGCACATTATAATTAATATATTTATTCCTTTCCTTGCTGACTTTAATTGTTTCATGTACGCATCAGTTCGTTTTTAATTTATCCTAGGACCAAAAAATGTATGAAATTTTCCTCTTCCACGCTAGATTAAATAGTCTATGCTTATTGTCACAAGATATCACATTTCATTGCTGAAAGCTTTATTTAATTAAAGGGCTTAAGGCCCTGTCCGCCCAAGCTGGGCCCAGAAAGCCCGGCCCATGGGAATAGGGGCCCGTGGAGAGAATGGGGTATAAAAGGGAGAGAGAGAGAGAGAGAGAAGACGTTGGTTGGAAATCAGAATTCACGTACGTCTTTTCTCTCCCGCGTGTTTTCTCTCCCAAAAGGAACAGTAGGCATACGGCTTTCAATTCTTCCCTTCAAGGCTTCATCGGATCAAATTCGACTGGATTTTCTTCCTCCATTGGCGTCGGTGTTTAATCTGTGGCTAAAAGGTACGCTCGAATCCATGGTGTGCTTTAGGATCGGTGATGCGTGTTGTTTTCCCGGGCTTCGTCTTCCGCTTGATTTAGGGGTTCAATTCGGTGTCGAATCCAGATTTCAGGGATCCGTTATTCCCAACATTGGTATCAGAGCCCTGTTTCACGTTTTTCCCGATCAATTCTGATGTTTTTGATTGATTTTTCGCGAAATCCCTTCGGCCGTACGGAACCGGGCGAAAATCCCGACACCCGAGCGCTTTTCGCCCTTTTTTCTGAGTTTTCGTAAGTCGAAATCAAATTCCGAAGGCATTGGGAGAAGCGCGATGTCGAGACGAGTCCGGCGATGTGTTGACCGCCGCCGGGAACCGCCGCACGCGCCCACACGCGCGGCCGGAAGGCGCTGCGCGTGGGAGCGACGCGCCTGGAAGAGCCGGCTTCGCCAGCGTGTGCGTCACACGCGCTGGTGGCGAACCGGCACGTGCACGCCGGCGGCCGGCGAACCGGCACGCGCCGGTCCGCGGACCGACGCGTGCTGACGTCACCAGCTGACGTCATCGTGACGTCACCAACGGTCGATAACCGTCGGGGATGACGTCATTGATGACGTCAGCGCCGATGACGGTTGACCGGCCATTCACCGGCCGGCGACCCGACCCGACCCGATCAGCCTGCGTGTGCCGCGCACGTGCGGCTGACGTCTGCGTGACGTCAGCCAATGCATGCGCGCGGCACGTGCGGTCGGTTCGTCCGACCGGCACGGCCGGTCCGACCCGCGCGCCCGTTGACCCGACCCGTGACCGTTGACCGACGACCGTTGACCGATCAGTTGACCGTTGACTTTGACCGTTGACCGTTGACCCGAAAAAAAAAAAAAATTTGTTTTTTTGTTTTTTTTGTTTTTTTTTTTTCAGTCATGCCTATGTGGGTTATAAGTAATCCATTTTTAATTCTGCATTTGTTGCATGAATTTTGGAAAATTATGTATTTTCTCTTATATTAATTATAGATTATAAGTGATCCATTTTTAATTCTGCATTTGTTGTAGGAACTATGATGCGTTATACAAGGATACCTGCAATCCCGAGAACTGATGAGGGAAATGCAAGACTTAAGAGGCTGATGACAGAGTTAGCTGATTATCGGTGGCATGATGGTGATTTAGTATCACATGTGGTCAAGGTCAATCAGATGATACAGGAAATCATCTGGAATGGTTATCTTATGCCGGATTTTCAGAAGGTGCCTGCTTTGATGAACACTCTTCCACCTGAATGTCAAGCAATGTTGGATCGACTATGGGAGGTCAACGTGGTCCCAGGTTATAGCAGGCTGGTGGAAGCTTTTGTAAGAGAGCACTATAGGATTGAGTTGGCAAAAACTTCAACCCTTAGATTGAGCGCCACATGGCGCCGAGTGAATGCGCCTTGGAGGCGACATGAAAGCTCTCCAAAAGTTTTTCCATGGTTGGCAAATGTGCCTTCAGTTTTCTCAGATGTTTTGACTGATAGATTAGAAGGGACATTCCCTATTTATTTCTTTGATTGATTATGTAATGATTACTACCTAATTGTGTTAATTGAAAGCATTATTGTTTTTAATTGTATGTCAATTATCTGTTGCTTTCTGTTATTGCTGGTTGCTGTGGGTAATTAGTGGTGGGTAGTAATAGAAGTTTTTGTAACTTCATAGAATTTATTTGCATAAGATAATTATATTAATAATAATTTTAAGTTAGAATTTTTGGAGGATGATTAGAAACATAGTGACCTTTTGATTATGAAGCCTTACTTGAAATTATTTATTAATATGATGGGTCTATGCAAATAGGGATGCATAAATGATAGGCATTAATTATTCGTGCATGTGTGTCTGATGTGTTCAGAACGATGGTTCAACAACTAAGAATGTAATTGCTGATATGAACGGCAATAATTGTGAAATATTGAATATGAAGATTCAATATGTGCTGGAGAAGCAAGAAGCACTAGAAGCTCTTGACCACATTATGGAAGATATTGAGGGTGTCGTGCACCACCTTGAGCTAGTAGAGGACCGCCTAACGGTATTTGAGCCGAAAATAGACATTTTGCTATGCTGGTTCTAGCTCAAAAAGGGTTTTGTGCTCTAAGCGCAAGCATATTGATTCGTTCAATATGTGGGAATGCAAAGGATCAAATCCTTATTACAAGAAATCAAGAGTTAACAACACAAGAGAGGAAAACGTCCTCAAGTGAAGAAAATGTCAAGAGTGATGTGTTACAATTGTGACAAGAGAGGTCACTATGCTCGCGACTGTCGTGAGCCAAAAAAGCTATACACCTCTTGTACATTTGAGAACTTTGCTTATGTGTCAAGTTCTGCATTATAGGCTGAATCCAATCCTTTGTGGAATGTAGATTCATGAGCGATAGACCATGTAGCAAAGGATAGAGGATCCTTCGTGGAATTCCGACGATACCAATTGGAACTAAGTGGATCTATATTGGATACAACTCTAGAGCTGATGTAAAGGAATTGGCACTTGCCAATTGAACATGCATGGTGGACGCATCTTGATGTTCTATATGCTTTGGAGATTCGTCGAAATTTAAATGTCTGTCTTAGTGTTGGTTAAGCTTGGTTTTGGTATGAACTTCCATAATAAATGTGTAGATTTGTGTTTAGATACAAACTACTATGGTTGGTGTCACTTTCTAGATGGTTTTATTGTACTAAATGTTGACTGTGATGATGTCAATATGTTATCCCCTTGTTTCACGTCTTCTATCTTATATGACAATGATGTGAATATGATGGCATGCTAGACTTGGTCATATGGGCCAATAACATATGAAAATACTAGCCAAAAAGGGCTTGTTGGGCAATATTGAAAAAGTTGATTTGTCCATATGTGAGCATTGCCTAGTAGGGAAAATAACAAGGAAACCATTTGGAAAAGGTAAAAGAGCTGAATTTCCTCTGCATTTAATCCATTTAGACGTCTGTGTTTCAATGAATGTGAGAGGAAGGCAATGGGCTGTTTATTTCATAACTTTTTATAGATGATTATACTCGAGTTGGATATGTCTATTTGATTTCTCATTAATCTGAAGCATAAGTTGTTTCAGAAGGTTTATGAACCTGACAGAAAATCAATTAGACAAGAAAATAAAGGTATTTAGATCCGATCGAGGTTAAGAATATTTATCTGATAAGTTCATAAAATTATGTGATAAAAAATGAATAGAAAGATAGTTGTCTATTCCATATACTCCTCAACAAAATGGTGTTGCGGAGAGAAGAAACAGAACCCTACTGGAATGGTTAGGTCAATGATGGCGCATGCTAACTTACCCATCACTTTTTGGAGTGATGTGTTGTTAACTGCTGCCTATATACTTAACCGGGTGCCTTCCAAAATCGGTTATTTCCACTTCATATGAGTTATGGACAGTTAGAACATCGGATTTAAGTTTTCTTAAGCCATGGGGTTATGCTGACTATGCTCATGAGTCCTCTCACAAGTTTTGGGAAATTGGGTCCCAAAGAAAATAAGAGTATTTTCATGAGATACTGCGAACACTCAAAAAGGTATGTGTTCATAGGTGAGTAGGAAAGTGAGAGTATAACTAAATTTGAATCACGGGATGTCACATCCTTAATGGATGAATTTTCCTAAGATGGGCGAAATAAGGGAAAATTACTCCCTATTTGAAACCTTGGATCAAGATAATGATGTCAGTGGAGTTTATCCAAGTGGGAGTAATATGAGATGTGATGAATTGAATTCAACTCATTCTCAATTGCAACCACCTGATGTGACGACATCATCATTGCCTAATCCAAGTGGGAGCATGATGGGGAATGATGTGCTAAGTGTATAATCTTCCATACGGTGAACAAGTCGCCAAAGTATTCCCCGTCGATGTTTTTGACATTGAAGGGGAAACTTTTATGGTTGCTCCACAGGATGAGGATGAGCCAAGAAATATTTAATGAGGCTCTGAACTGCCCTAATAAGGAAAAATGGATTCATGCAATGAAAGAGGAAATGGAGTCAATGAAATCAAACCAAGTTTGGGAACTGGTTGATCTTCCAAAAGGACGCAGAGTTATAGGAACAAGTAGGTTCTCTAAATAAAGCGAAAGGCTGATGGCTTAATAGAAAGGCATAAGGCTCGCCTTGTGACGAAGGGGTATAATCAACAGGAAGAAATTGATTATGAAAATACATTTTCTCCTGTAGTGAGATTTACCTTGATTCACATTATATCTGGCAATAGTGACTAGTATGGATCTTGAGTTACATCAAAAGGATGTAAAGACTGCTTTCCTCAATGGAGAATTAGAGGAAGGAACATATATGGAACAATCTGCTGGTTTCATAATGAAAGGCCAAGAAGAAAATGTATGTCGACTTTGTGGGTCGATATATAGCCTTAAGCAGTCGTCGAAACAAAGGTATATACATTTTCATAATGCCATAGAGGCATATGATTTTACAATGATTGACGAGGATCATTGTGTATATATCAATAGATCCAATGATCAATTTGTGATCATATCATTATATGTTGATGATATACTAATTGCCAGAAGCAATATGGAGTTGGTTAATACTGTCAGGAGATGGTTGTCCTCCAACTTTGAGTTGAAGGATATGGGATTGTAAATCCATAGACACTCCTATTGCAAAAGGTGAAGGATTGAGCCATAAACTGTGTCCAAGGACTCCACAAGAGAAGGAACAAATGAAACATGTTCCTTATGCTAGTGCCGTTGGGAGCTTGATGTATGCTATGATGTGTACAACACCCGACATATGCTTTGTAGTTGGAATGGTGAGTAGTTACCAATCCAATCCAAGTCAAGCACATTGGAAAGCCGTTAAGAGAATACTGAGGTATCTGAAGGGAACTACTGATTATACGCTGAGTTATTAAAGAAAAGGATCTGCAACTCAAAGGCTATTGCGATACTGATTGGAGATGAGGTTTAGATGAAAGAAAATCTATCTCTGGGTTTGTTTTCTTACCGAATAATGGCACCATATGTTGGAGCAGTAAGAAACAGAAGTGCATAGTCTTGTCCACGATGGAAGCTGAGTTCGTGGCGTTATCAGCAGCGGTACAAGAAGGAGTTTGGCTTAAGAGATTTTTGGATCATTTAGGTGTTATTGAGAAAGCTGCAAATCCATTGTTGGTTAATTGTGATAGCCAAGCAGCTATAGCGTACACCAAAGATCCAAAGTATCATGGCAAGACCAAACATATAGATACCAAGTATAACTTTGTAAAAGATATGGTTGTACGAAAGGATGTGAACTTGCAGTACATATCTACGCATAGAATGGTAGCAGATCCTATGACAAAGCCAATACCTAGAGATGTGTTTTGTGGTCATGTAAAATCTCTAGGATTGCGTAGAGTCTGATGTACTGAATTGTAATTTCCCTGAGTTGTTCACATTTATGAAATTTTATTTTTTATTGATTAATGTCTATGAATCTTAGTATAATCTTTATGCATTTTAATGCTCAGTGCATTATTTTAAGTTGAGAAGTATGTCGGACAGATATAAGATTAGCCCACTCACACGGGTAATCGCCTCTGTTTACTATGTGATAAATAGAGATGAGACGGTTTTTAAGCTTATTATCTAGGTGATAATCGAGAGCGCAAGCTTAAAATACGTATGTCGCCTTAACTGAGTGTTAAGATGAGGACATAATACTAAAGATGTCTAAAAGTAAAATACCCCACACATTTTACTTTATCTGTCTAAGATGCCAGATGTGAGTTCTGATAAATTTTGTGAATAAGTAGATAGTTGAACTCAAGTTAGACATTGGGTATGTCTGAACTATCATCTGTACGGTATTGAAAGGTGTAGACATACGCTCTATGGGAAATGAGTTAATACCGTAATACGTATTTCATACTACGTATGCATGAGACGACCAATAAGAGTGGCAAAAAGTTTGATCTCAATTTTTATGACGTGTGAGACTCTTGAGGAAAAGAGTTCCTCAATTTTGAAGTCCCCTCAGTACTCTTACTTATTCTCAAGGTTTCTATTTAGTGTTTGCTATCTTAGTGTGTTGCCAATGGTCATGAGATGATTCGATCTAATGGGGCATTTCTAGAAAAGCAAGCTGGACTGAAATTGAGAGTTTGAAGGAAAGAGGAAGATCGATTTTGAAGAATCACATTATAGTTTTGTATTCACTAGTCGACCAATTATAACTGTCTTTGTGATAATTATAATTGTGAATACAATATATATATCATGTTTAAAAGAGATCAAGGGAGATATAAATGTGATCGATCGATCTAGGATACTGCATACTAAATCTACTCGGAGTGTGACGCCCATTATGAGCTGCTATATATTCCTAACAGATGTATAGCAACGAGCTCTCAAAGTATGCTGATCGCACGGATTATTCACCGGTATGAATGTTGAAGAGAGGTAAAGAGAATCCTGTTCGGCCCACCTTGTGCGAGTGGGAGATGAAAGCTTTATTTAATTAAAGGGCTTAAGGCCTTGTCTGCCCAAGCTAGGCCCAGAAAGCCCGGCCCATGGGAATAGGGGCTCGTGGAGAGAATGGGGTATAAAAGGGGGAGAGAGAGAGAGAGAAGACGTTGGTTGGAAATCAAAATTCACGTACGTCTTTTCTCTCCCGAGTGTTTTCTCTCCCAAAAGGAACAGTAGGCATACAGCTTTCAATTCTTCCCTTCAAGGCTTCATCGGATCAAATTTGACCGGATTTTCTTCCTCCATTGGCGTCGGTGTTTAATCTGTGGCTAAAAGGTACGCTCGAATCCGTGGTATGCTTTAGGATCGGTGATGCGTGTTGTTTTCCCGGGCTTCATCTTCCGCTTGATTTAGGGGTTCGATTCGGTGTCGAATCCAGTTTTCAGGGATCCGTTATTCCCAACAATTGCCAATCTCTTTTGCTTAGTATTGACTAGCTTGGTCGCTTACGGTTCCTGATTCAACATGAATATGGTCTTTCGGTAAATTCCGAATATTAGTCTAAGTTTAGCTCTGTTTAGGTTATTCATTAAATCAATTCCTAAGTTCAACCTCGTTTAGAGGCCTTTCCCGATGAATGAGTGATTCGCTGCATATTGAGTAAATTAAAGGAAATTATTGCTAATCATCCCCATCCGTGTTTCCAGGGGAAGTAAAATGCTGAGCAATTGTAATCCAATCTTACTTAAGTACAGGATCCGTGTCTCCATAATTTAGCCACTCTTCTGGGAATTTCCGGATATTTTTCGGGATTTTTTCCCCCAAAAAAAAAAAAAAAAAAAACTTAAGAAATCAACATAATGAGATTCGAAGACATTTTCTTTTGTTCCCATTGAAGTGTCTCCTTTCAGAAAGGCTCCAAGTCATTTTCAGATTGGAGTTTGAAGACACGTTTTTTGGTGCCACATTAGGACAAGGCTTGAAAGGTAGTGAGAAATGGGGATATTTCGAAAACTATAGCTTACGGAGTTAGAAAAATCGGAAAGTTCAAGGCAACTGCATCGCACAGGTGATCTTTGACCGGCAGTTGAGGCATTAGGGCCATTGCAGTTGTGGGATCGGCGAAGAGTCCAAAGTAAATTGCTTTCCAGAGTCAAATTATTCACTGAGACCAGCAGAACTCTGTGTTTTGACTTCGGAACCTGATCTCCGGAAATCAATCTGATTGAAAGATGTAAATCGGTTTGTTAAACTGAATCTAAGAAATCGCAGTGTCTCTCTTTTTTATTTGCATTAGAATTCATCTCAAAGGAAATAATCATGTGCCACAAGTGTTTGGCAAAGGAAAGAGCAACAAATCTAATTTTCAACTTTGACCGCTAAGATTGGACTTTTTCAAAGGCCTACAATGCACATCTCCCATGATCTATGATAGAGATAAATTACGAATGTGCAATCAAATTTTAAAAAATTTCAAAAAAGTATAATTGAATCCTAAAACTTATTAAATTCCTATAACAAAGTTTCTATGTTAATTTCACTTAATTTAATTAATAGAAAATGTTAAGGTGGTCATTTTTTTTATTACTTTCTTAACACATACATCTTCCACTAAGTGCCACATAAAAAAACCTGAAAATTTTAAAAAAGAAAAATAAGACATAAAAATTCAAAAAAGGAACAAAAAATTTTCTTGATTGTGCTGAAGTCACTTTTACCACGATGAATAAATGCAACATATGACCATACTGACTTGGGCCCATGGTACGTCTTATGAAATTCTGCAAATAAGAAGCTAATTGAATGGTGAAAGCCGGCTTAACAAAAATGCTTGTCCGCAGGAGTACCAGTGACTGAAGTAATTTCTGTAATAATCATATTGACAACAAGTAATTTACGGATCTCGGATGAAAGAAAAAACACTGCATCATGCTCGTGCAGGATGATTGCAGTTTGCAAAGTATTTCCAAATTGGCACATCCACTAAATGATGATGCCTAGCTAATTACAGAGATCTGAATAAATTTGGGATAGTATAGCTTAACAATTGATAGATCGCAAACATCGAGAATAACTTCATAACCAATGGGTAACTAACTAGTCCTATTAGTGAAGGAATGAGTTTTCCTCCATTCTTTATTTTCTCTTTCTTTTGGTCTGAAGACTGACTTCCATGACAAACAGAGCAATATGACCCATAAGAGTACGAGGCAGAACAAATCTTCACCACGACTCACTAGGCAAGAGTGGCTGGACATCCGAAAATGTAATGACATCCATGTCAATGTTTGACTTGTTAGATGGAAAAGCAGCATTATGAGATTCAGTTGTCTCGTGGTTCTCTTGATTTTGCAAAATAACTGAAGGATTTTGGAGCTTCCTTATCCCCTCCAACTCCATTGCCACTTCTTTCATTGCAGGTCGTTTCCTCCCGTTCAAGTTTAAGCACCTTTTTGCAAGGTTAGCAACTGATGCAATCTCTTCCTTTTTACCTTCTTTCAAAACTTGAGCATCAACAATGTCGAACAAACGGTTCTCTTCCATTGAAATTATGAAATAGGTGGCGAGGCTTCTTCCTTCTTGTTCCCTCACTGAAGAAATTGGCTTTTGCCTTGTTAAGAGTTCAACAAGTACCACTCCAAAGCTGTACACATCACTTTTATCAGTGAATTGACTTGATTGGAAATATTCGGGATCTAGATAGCCGAAAGTACCCTGCACCAATGTGGTTACATGAGTTTGATCAAGGGAAACTGACTTGGAAGTACCGAAATCCGCCACTTTTGCCCGATATTTCTCATCCAAAAGGATATTGGTGGACTTGATGTCTCGATGATAAATGGGAATGGACGCTGCTGAATGCAAGTAGAATAAGGCTCCTGCAATTTTAGTTGCGATCCGTAGCCGCATGTCCCACGATACATGAAACTCTTGATTTGGGTCATGTAGATATTGGTATAGAGTCCCATTTGGTATGAACTCATACACTAAAAGTGGGACTTCCGTCTCTAAGCAACACCTCAATAATTTAACTACATTCCTATGGTTGATTTGTGAGAGGATAAGGACTTCATTTATGAACTGTTTGACTTTTCCCTCATCAATCACTTTTGATTTTTTAATTGCAACTATTTTGCCATCTGTTAACATTCCCTTGTAAACAGTACCTTGTCCACCTTGCCCAAGTATCCTATCATCATTAAAATTGTCAGTGGCCTTTTCTAAATCCTTGGAATTGAACAATTTGCTTTTCTCACCATTGTCTTCTGGTGAAGATAGCTCACTTTTTAACAAAAGGCCGCCATTGTGTTTGAAGTACTTCTCTTTGAGTTTGATTTCTTTTCTCTTCTTGATGTATTTGTACAACCTCCATAAGACAAGACACAAAACTAGTGCCCCAAAGGCTGCCCCAACCCCTGCATCGCAAAAATTAAAGGGGTAGTAGTGTTAAAATACCCTCTGCTTGTCAAGAATCTATAGAGGCACTGATCATCAAGAATTATAGTGACTCTGATTGAAAGGAGTATATACGGAAGCGATTACCTGACTTTCCTTTCATATGGATTTAGGTTAAAAACCATGAAAAGTTAATTTGTCCTGTAATTTTTCAAACCATTGACGAAGTGGAAAAGTTCCTCTCTAATAATTCCATTTCCAATATTACGAGAATAATTAGGAATTTTTTTTTTTTAAATTTCTTTAATGTTTTCTTATCTATCAAAAATTAGGGTGCTGAGAAAGTTTCTCAGTTGTTTTGATAGATACTGTCGATTGAAACTCACGTATAATCCTCAATAAGCTAATAATTAATCATGTTATAACGAACGGTAAGGTAAAACATTACTCAAGAACAAGAAGCGGTCTGAAATTCTAGGTTAAAAGATCTACTTACCAATAATGATAGCTGTCTTTCTACCAGCGACGCAGTCATAGCTGCCCTTTTTGTTCACACAATTCCCAGGGCAAAATTTTGGATCTTCACATTCATTAATATCTGATGACAGGTGGTAAAACAAACATATTAGCAGCGAAACCCATGTCCTTGAGTACAATTAGAGAGATTAATAGGTCGTATTTCCTCTTGAATTGTTTACTCCATAGCTGAAATATTATGCTTGTAACGAACGGACTCTCCCCTTTGTTTCCGGTAAATTATTATCATTATAATTCATTTAATTTTGTTTGAAATTCACTTTGTGTAATATTGGGCAGTAAAACAAGAAAAAGAAGGCAGATAAGCATGTATGTGATCATCAAAACAGTTTCAATGCGTTCTTTTCAGAGAAAATTCTGGGAATGAACAAGCCACTTCTCCGTTTAGTGTCCTTAAAAACAGAATGGGCTAGCATGAAGTATGTTACCTTGGCATCCTTCAGTAAGATAGGGGTTACCACTATAACCCCATCCACAATAGCACTGTATAAATGGCATTTCACTCCTATACGATCCATAGAGGCTGTATCTGCTACATTTGAGGGGATCAAGAGGGTCATCGGATTGCTGGATAAGCTTGAGTTCATAGTCGGTTTTGGTTGAAATACCCCATTCCAACACCACTGGAACTGTATCATTCAAACTCAAATCATATAAACCTGTAATGTTAGACCTCAAGAACCATGATCTATCTGCCAGGAAAGCGTACTTGCATCCCTGAGGTCCACCTTCTTCTTTAAAATCCACACTAAAGCCCTGAAGGTTATCGGGGAGTGTAGTCTGGCAGCATCCGTCCCTCCCAGAACAAGCATTTTACTGGCTAACGTTGGTGCTGGTTCCAGCACATTTCGACCGGCAACCAACAACAACTGACTCTGTACTATTCACTGTTGTCAGGGTGTTGCAACCAACCGACGAAAATACGTTCCATGTCTGGGAAAAGACAAATTGACTTCCTTCAAAGTTCACTGGCACACGAAGTCCTTCGCCCCCGCAGCTTGCATTTGAGTATATCAATGGAAGACTGACACTGATCATGCCATCCACGGATGGATAATAATAACGGGGAAGTGAAATGTTGAGAACTTGCAATCCAATCTTATATAGTATTGGAACCGACCTATTTTGGCAGACGATCTCATACCAGGGATCCAAGAAACACCCGGCACCTATTCCGAAGGGGAAGGGAATGCTGACGTTCCCACATGTTTCAACACAGTTGGGCCGTGCAAGTCCAGCTGCAGCTCCTGATGCTTGCATCGTGAGGAAAACCAGAAGCACAAGAATTCGAAACTCTGAGTTCGACATGATGTTCACGTCTGTGTGTGCATGGACCTAAACATATGGAGAAAGGGGATATGGACTGAGTCCCTTAATATTGTTATTTATGTGGAAGAGGGGAAGAATTCTGATCTACGCATAATTTTGTTCCAGCTCTGCTACTTCCTAGTATCTGTGACGATGCTTCCTTGAATATAGAAATATCAAAGCTTGATAGGTAAAGGACACCAACGGAACCAGCCAAGTGTGACTTTTCCAGTTGTTGGGAAGATGATTTTGTCATCATCTTTATAATTGAGATATTTAATCCTTTCCTTCTCAACTTAAATTGTTTCGCGTATGAGTCGGTTCATTTTAATTTATCGTAGACCAATATTATATGAATTCTTCCTCTTCCATGCTAGATTAAATATGGTTCCACGTCTTTGCTTATTGTCGCAAAATTTCACATTTCATTGCCAATCTTTTTGTTTAGTATTAAATATTATTGGTCATTTACAGTTCCTAATTGAACATGAATGTGGTCTTTCTGTAAATTCTGAATATCTGTCTTATTTTAGCACTGTTTCAGTTATTTATTAAATCGACTTATGAGTCTAACCTTGTTTAGAGGACTCGAATTTCGCCGTTTTTCACGACGAGTGAACGGCTGCACATTGGATAAATTACAGGAAATTATTGCTAATCATCCCTATCCATGTGTCAAGGGAAGTGAAATGTTGAGCAATTGTAATCCGATATTACTTAGAGTTGGATTCGTGTCTCCATAATTTAGCTAATTTTTCGCGAATTTCATAAAATTTCAGGATTTTTCCAGCCAAAAAAAAAAAACTCAAGAAATTAACATGTTTTTTTTTTTTTTTTTTGGTAAAGAGAAATTAACATGTTGAGATGTGAAGAAATTGTTTTTTGTTCCCGTTAAAGCCCCTACTTCCAAAAAGGCTCCAAGTCATTTTGAGATTGGAAAAATTTGGAGACTCGTTTTTGTTCTAGACAAGCCCATTCGGACAAGGCTTGAAGGTACTGAGAAATGGGGATTCAAAATCTTAGCTTTCGGAGTTAGAAAAACTGGAAAGTACGAGGCAATTAATGTTGAAATATAATATGTGGAAACGACAGAATCTTGTAATTTACGTCAATGCAAAATCATCAAAGAAATAAACGAGGAAAAGTAAGAATACCAAAAATTTATGTGGTTCGGTCCGAGTATCAATACCTACGTCAACGGGGAGAACCAGCAGCAAATAATCAACTATAATCGAAGAATAAGAGTTTACAATCACTCACACGCTCGAGTGTTTCCCATACCTAGATTTAATCACAAACACAAAGTGTTTATAAATAAACAACTCACTTTGATATAAACTCACGGCACAAAAATTATTATGCGCACAAGTCGTGTGCAAAAAAAAAAAAAAATCTCCAGCGTCTTTTTTTTTCTTTCGTGCAGCTCTCTCTCTCTCTCTCGGCGGGGACGTGCAGCTTTCTTCTACGTAAGGTTTCGGCGGCTTCTTGCGGAAGGAAAGAAGACCTGTAAGTTCTGTTTTTATATGTGTGCCCAGGTCAAAGTTTGACCTGGGCCCACCACGTTTTGGCTCCACACATGCAGAGAACTTCATCTTCACGCCAAAGGATCCTTATACGTGTGTGCCCAGGGTCAACATTTTGACTCTGGGCCCCCACAATCTGATTGCCTTTTTTCTTTTTCTTTTTTTCAGATTCCGCAGGCTTTCGCAATAAAGAAGAAAACTTTGCTCCAATTTATTTTATATTTCCGCTTTTGTAAATCTCCAAGAGTTTAGTGAATTTTCTTCTACTTGAGAAATCTTTATCAACAAAAATTCGATTTAACAAATCGTTATCTGAATTCAAACTCAAGACATTTTTTTAACAATTCTCTACCTTAGCTCGATGTTTGAAGCCAAATTATAGTACTCATCATCCATGATATTCTCCCAATATCCCGACGGGTAGTCACTCTCCACAGATATCAATAGAGCTTAAGCTTTGTTAAAGGAATAGACTTAGTCATTATGTTTACCAAATTATTTACTGTAGCAATCTTTTTGATAATAACGTCACCCTTAGCTAAGAAATCTCTGATGAAGTGATACATGATGTTGATATGCTTCGTTTGCTTGTGATAAACTGGATTATACGCTAAATATATCGCACCTTGATTATCACAACGTATATCCACACATTTATGTTCTAACCCAAAGTCCGTGAACAAATTTTGTAACCATATCACATCTTTAACTACAAAGGTTAGTGTCATGTACTCTGCCTCAGTCGAAGACAAAGCAATGTGATCCTGTAAGGACGATTTCCAACAAATTGCACCACCTGCTAGTGTAAACACGTAATCTGCTAAAGACTTGCAATCACACAAGTCACCGGCGTGATCTGAATCCACAAAACTAGTGATCTCATTGCCATTACTATTCCTCCCATACATTATATCCACATTTGTTGTCCCCTTCAAATATTTGAGGATCCACTTCACAGCTTTCTAATGAGCTTTACCAAGACGCTTCATATAACTACTAATCACGCTCACAGCTTGTGAAATATCAGGCTTAGTGCACACCATAACATATATAATACTACGTAAGCCGCTAAAATAAGGAACATTGGACATATGCTCCTCCTCCTCCTCCCCAATTTGCGATGATAATTTATCTGAAAATTTAAAGTGCTTTACTAAATGCATACTTATAGATTTTGCTAACTGCATATTAAAACATGCCACGATCTTCTCAATATATTTCTTTTGAGATAGATGTAAAACTCCTGCAGTCTTGTCACACAAAATCTCCATATCCAATATTTTATTTGCAACACCCAAATCTTTCATCTCAAATTCAGCATTTAATTGCCTCTTCAGCACATCAATATCGGGCAGTTTCTTAGCTGTTATCAGTATATTATCAATATATAAAAGTAGATAAATCAAATAACCATTCTCCAATCTCCTATAGTAAACGTTAGGGATGAGCGGCTCCAGGTTTCGGTTCGGTTTCATCTGGAAGCTAGAACCTAACCTCGAGTACAGGTTCCTCATTTTTTGGAACTTGAAACCTACTTGTCAAAACCGAGAACTTGGAACCTACCCTATCACAACCCCAAGGTCGGTTCCAGGTTCTAGCAGGTTCCTTTTTTTTTTTTTTTGTTATTTTTATATTTGAATTATAACATACACGCATACTCTATGGTAACTTCCCACATCTTAGCAAACATACCAATGCCAACTGTCAAGAATTTGGACATACATAATCAGAACTAATAAGAAGTTTCCAAAGAGGAAATGAGATGCTTGATTAACTATAATTATTGTGCCCATATATGTCAATATTGTGCACTAAAACTTAAATTATGCACAATTATTCTGTGAGAATAACAGCATATGCACTAGTCTATAACAAATCATGTATCAGTTTTGTCGCGACCTAATTTTCGCGGGTTCACCACCTAAAACTAGGTTAATGGATTACTAAGTCTTTAAGCTTAGCTCGGGCTCTCCCAAGCCCATACCAATTCACGACTTAGGTCTGAATTCTTAACATGCAAATGATTTTCAATCAGGAGTCGCCACTAATCTATTTTGGTGGGTCGATTAGAAACCCAAGTAAAGTAATGAGAGATTTACTTTACTCCTATGAACCAGAGATTCATGAGTTCGGGGACTTGGTTACACCAGATTATCCTAGTGCCCTTTCGGTACATTTTATTTCATTTTTAAAAAAAATGTTTGGCAATTGAATTGATTTTACTTTAACTTCCTAACATGTGAGGTGATCATACGTGTGCGCATACCACCAATTTAACACTCAGGAAAGCAATTAAATAATTCAATACTTATCTCAAAGTAACGAAAGCAAGCATTGTTAAATCAGAATTCACATCAGCAACCCTAGATATGATTTCTAATTAACACGCAATTTCAATTTTTGTTTTTGTTTTCACTTTATTTAATGAAACTCATGAGATGCATGCTAATAATCTAATATGACATGGCAGCATGACCTAAACTATATGACATGAAGGAATGCAATAATTAAATGCGATCTAAATTACCTAATTTTAATGACATGCAATGTGATGCAATGACATACAAAATTATTTAAACTAAAATGACATGCATCATATAATTTAGTATGCGAGTTATATGTCATGCAACATTTATTAAATGATTTAGTCTAATGACGAGGAAGTTTTAATTAAATGAAACCAATAAAAACTAAATGACGTGCATTTGATATTTCTATGCAAAAATGATCTAGCTAGATTAAAATTTTATCTAATTTAAACTAAGGATCAAGTCACATTAAATCCTAATTTAAACATAGATATTATCTTAATCTAACATGCAATTTATCTAATATGCAATGACGTGCAAAAAATATCCTAATTTAACATGATATATGTATGATGATTTTTTTTGTGTGTGTTTTTTTTTTATTAATTTCGAAATTAAAATTTCCATGTAATTAAAGACGCAACTTAAATTAAACAGAAACTAAAAATCCTAAATGAATGCATTTTTTAGTTTTTTTGGTTTTTTTTTATATTTTCCGAACTGAAATCCCTATCCTAGATATGCCAGATAACAAAAAATATTCCAAAACAAACTGAATCCTAACTCAAATATTTTTTAGATTTTTTTAGTGGCTTTTCAACTAAACATTAAATCTAAAAATTCAAGATATTCAATCAAATAAAGGATCAAAATAATTGAAAAAAATAACCTGTTGTCTCACAGGTCAAATTAACAATTATCCTAACCCTAATTATCATAACAAAGAGTTCAAAATAACTAAAAATCTTATCCGAATTCTTACAGATCAAATTAATAATTATATTGATTCAGTACTTAAAAACTATCAACAAACCCCAAAAATTAATGTAATTAAAAAAATAACCCGACATCTTACGGGTCAAATTAATAATTACAATAATTATGGGATAACTCTTGCGGATAATGCCTACAAGATTCATAAAGTAAACATTGGGATCCAATTAAATAACTAAACTAAAGAATATAAACAAAATAAAGTAAAATAAATGAAAAAGAAAAAAAACTACCGATAGGTTTTTTTTTCTTTTTCTTTTATTTTTTTTCTGTTTTTTTCTTCTTTTCCAAGCACCGCTCGTGGATCTCCAAGGAGGGAGCCGGCAAATCGGCTCGGCAAAGGGGATCACCGGCGAGGGGGATTCCGGCGAGGCGAGGCGTTAGAGGAGTGGGCGTCACGGCGGGGCGGCAATGAGGGACGCGCGAGTAGAAGGGACTTCGGCGAAGCGGGGACGGCGAGGGGGTGTCCGGCGATCGTGAGGCGGATGGTAGACCGCGGGTCGGAGGACGTCGGCGGGGATCGGGCGAGCGGAGCGGCCACAACGTCGGTGCGGGGACGCTTTGCCGGGATCTCGCAAGTTGCACCAAGGGTGAGGATGGATCGCACGACGGCGGCTTCGTTGGGCGGAGCGGAGACAGTCGCAAGGCTTCGGCAGCAAGCAATCGTGAAAGAAACGACGGTGCGGCGTACCGACGAAAAGCAAAGGAGGGGAATCGAGTCGCGGAAGGCGGTCGTCGGGGGGTCGCACACACGACGCGGTGCGTGGCGATGGGCGTCCGGCTCGGGTCGGGCCGCGTGGGTCGCTGCAAATCGCGCAAATGGTGGGGCACTCACGGCGCGGGGAGCGGCGAAGGGAGGTCACGGGTCACAATGGGCTGCAACGATTGTCGGGATCAAATCGGCTTGGCGGTACGGCTGATTTGGGGCTCCGGTAGCGTCGGTGGTGCTTCGGTGTAGAGTTGCAGGAGCGGTGGGTCGCGAAGAAGACGATGAACAGTCCTCTCTTTTTTTTTTAGGCTCGCTCTCTCTCTCTCTCTCTCTCGGTCTCTCTCACGTCCCTTTCCCCCTGTTTTCTCTTTTTCTTTGACTTTTCTTCTTGCTTTTTGACGAAAAGAAAACCTAGAAAAAGCTCTCCTATCTCATCGTACACGGCTTCCTTTATCTTCGTGAAATATTTCATCCACTTTTCAATATACAAGAAGATTTTCCTATAACCTCCAAATCACAAAATTCTCTTATTTTTCTTATCTCCTAAATATTTTCTATTGATTTTTTAAAGATAAGATCAAAACCCAATTTTCTTAAATTTCAAAATTCCTCATTTCAAATAATTTAAAAAACGGGCTTGAGCCAATTTGTACTCTTTTCGTGGGCTTAGTCTAACTAATTTGAACCCATTAATTTAAAACTCAAAAACACCAATTCAAAATGCCAATTAAAATAAAATAAAAATATGCTAAACTAAATGTAGCTATGCAATTAATATTTTTTGTTTAGGGATAAAATTAACCCCTAAATTTTTTATAAATGACTAAATGGATCACCAAAATTTAGGTGTCAACAGCTGCTCCTCTTTGAAGGTGAGCTCGAAGAGGTTGCTTTCAAAGACAAATTGAGATCTAAATTTTGACCATGCAAATGCACTGAATGATTTTTTTGTCGGAAAATGAATTCCGTTTTTTAATGCAACTTATATGATGCATGGTAATGCTAATGCAAACGATAAAGGAACTTACCTGGAATAACTTACCTTCAAAGAGGGTAGAGTGATTCCTGATAGTTGGTGTTACATGTCTAGGAGCCGTACCATTTTACGGTTGCCCAGAATAATAACATGGCTTTGTAAAGAGACTGCTTTTCCAGGACTCGTACCATTCTACGGTTGCCCAGTAAGACAGTGTTTGGTTGTGTCTAGGACTCGTACCATTCTACGGTCGCCTAAACGAGGATTTACCTTCCAGGACCCGTACCATACTACGATCGCCCGAATAGGGAAATAGGTTTTGTCTAGGACCCGTACCATTCTTCTGGGTGTTGTCGAGGCCTACCAACGCCTAAACGAGGATTTACCTTCCAGGACCCGTACCATTCTACGGTCGCCTGAATAGGGAAATAGGTTTTGTCTAGGACCCGTACCATTCTACGGTCGCCTAAAATAGGGAATGGGTGTTGTCGAGGACCCGTACGAATGAGGAAATTGATTTTTTTTACCATTCTACGGTCACCTGAATGGAGAAACTGCCTTTCCAGGACCCGTACCATTCTACGGTCGCCTGTTAGAGCAATAAATGTTGTTTAGGACCCGTACCATTCTACGGTCGCCTAAATGGGGATTCTGCTTGGTTAGGACTCGAACCATTCTTCAGTCGCCCAGCCTTGCAAGAGAGATCAACTGACCAGGACCCGAACCTTTCTTCGGTCGCCTTAATCAGATTGAATTTGAAGGAAAATCTTTAAGGGACAACTCAATTGAGTGTCAGTATACCTGTGCAATGACAAGTATTTAAGATATGGATAGAGAGTTATACTTACCTCGGTAACATCTCCGATCTTCGGAGAAATGTCTCCTACAAAACATGGTCATAGGAGAGGCAACATGCATTTGTAATCACAAATATGCATCAATTTAATAGAGGTTCGTGATGATTTCCATATAATCTAGCATCACCTAATTTCCATTATGAACACATGAGTGTCATGAATGTGTCAAATGAGGGATCCTTTGGTTTGAAAGGACTTTTCTCTCATCCTCATTAAAATGGCCATTTCATCTTGACCTTTGATGCAAGGTTTTGACAATCGATCTATCTTAACATTGTCATGCCAAACAAGGGTTCAAGCAATCTCGTAAGTGATACGATTTCATCAATGCGAGAGGTCTTTAAGAGGGACCGTAATGTGGGCTTGGTCAATGGCTTAACAAATGGGACTCTTTGAGTCAAGGCTATTAGAAATGAATGATATTACATAATCATCATGGGGTTTACCAAGTCAAGAAACATGAGAAATGGAGTAAAAATTATCTTACTCGCACTTCTTCAAGCGATGCTTCCAAACATATGAACTTTTACGTTAATTCAAGTGCCCTAATCTGAAGAGACTTTGTAAGGGACGTAACGTAGGTTCGGTTCATAGGTTGAGAAATGAAAGGATCATTTGGCTCAAAAAGTGTTTATGGGGTTAAAGTTAGTGATCATCTTGACATTTCCAACAATTTTCCTCCCCATTGTCGAAGATTTTCTTCACATCACAACTCCACTGATTGCAACATCTCAACATTTGAGTTTTTTTTTCTTTTTTGGGTACTATCTTGTTGGGGATACGACTCATTTCATCAAGTGTTTGATTTTTTTTTTTTTTGGCATTAGCCTTGCTTTTACCAGGCATATTGCTTTTTCATGCCCCATTTTTGCACCTTTTTTTTTAACAAAGTCTCAATTTTATTAGCATTGTAAATCATGCTACTTGAGTGGTTTGATTTTTCTTTCCTTGCCCCAATATGGGGGATGATCACCAACTGGGTTTAATGTGAAATGAATTCATAGGCTCAATGGGGCTATGCAATGGATAAAGTGTATAGGATAAAGAAAGAACTGCTATTCGTCGTCCTAAGGCACTTTAAATTATCGTACAAGTCACCGTAAACGCAATACTCGAAAGATTGATGCAAGTGTGAGTAAGAAAATTCCTATCATTCATTTCAAATCTTGTCTCGTATGAGACGATTCTTGACAGGGATAATTTAAAAAGGTCTTCATGTGTGTGGGCTCAAAGGGCTGAACAATGGATTTACCTGTAATGTTTCGAGTAGTAGAAGAAACTGCCTCTCATATCTTGGTTGACGTACCCTTTGCGAGATCACCCTTTTTCTCGTAGGCATGGAATTTTTCACACAACTCACTGGGGGTCAGTGTATGGAATAGGGTTTGCCTTTCATCATTCCAAAGTATCCCATTTCACACATTCAATCCATCTCACATAATTCATCAAGGAAGAAAAATGCAATATTTGCGACAAATTTAAACAATTCAATTCACTGGGGCAATTTATTCATCATAAAATGTTTGCAATTCAAAACATGACATGGCAAATTCTATCATGGGTAATATTTCTTGACAGCATCTGAATTAACTGGAGTGGAAAACACACGACCATCCATTTCTGCCAAGATCAAAGCACCGCCATGAAGTACTTTCTTTACCACATATGGGCCACTGTAGTTTGGAGCAAACTTCCCCCTAGGATATGGAAAAATTGGCAACAGCTTCCTTAAAACAAGATCACTTATCTCGAAATGTCTTGGCCGCACCTTTCGGTTGAAGTATCTGGCTACTCTTTGTTGATATGCTTAGCCATGGCAGAGAGCCTTCAGTTTTTTCTCATCGATCAAGTTCAACTGTTCAAGTCTTTGTTGCGACCATTCTGCTTCAGATAATTCCACTTGGGATAATACTCTCAGGGAAGGAATCTCCGCTTCCACAGGCAAAACTACCTCCATGCCGTATACCAGAGCAAAAGGAGTTGCCCCAGTAGAAGTACGAATCGATGTCCGATACGCCATTGGTGCGAAGGGTAATCTGTCATGCCAGTCTTGATAATTCTCGGCTGTCTTAACCAAGATCTTCTTAATATTCTTATTGACTGCTTCAATAGCCCCATTCATTTGAGGGCGATAAGGGGATGAATTCAGATGCTTGATCTTGAACTCGCTGAACAACTCATCAACGAGCTTGTTGTTCAAATTTGTCCCGTTGTCAGTGATAATCGTTTCAGGGACACCATAGCGAACAATTATGTCACGTTTGATGAACTTCGCGACATTGTGAGCAGTGACACTTGCAAATGACATAGCTTCAATCCATTTGGAAAAATAATCTATCGCCACCAAAATGAAACGATGTCCATTTGAAGCCTTAGGATTTATCGGGCCGATCACATCAATGCCCCAGATTGAGAAGGGCCATGGCTCAGAAAATTGGTGCAGCTCTGTTGGAGGAACATTTATTTTGTCACCATGAACCTGGCAACGATGACAACTTCGAACATGCTGAATACAGTCACCTTCTAGCGTGAGCCAATAATAGCCTAATCTCATGATCTTCTTAGCCAACATGTGCCCATTCATATGAGGGCCACACACTCCTTCGTGAACTTCTTGCATGATTTGAGTGGCTTCAGCTGCATCCACACACTGCAACAAGATTGAATCATAGGATCTCTTGTACAAATTCTCACCACTGACGAAGAACTTTGAGGTCATCTTCATAATGTACTTCCTATCAGCTGGAGTACTTTCCTCGGGGAATCTTTGTTTTTGGATGTAGTTCATGATATCTTAATACCATGGTTTTTTGTCAGATTCTTCAATCACTACCATACAATAAGCCAGCCTTGGTAGAACCTCTATCTTCAATGGCTCGACTTCTAATCTGTCAGTGACTTGCAACATGGATGATAAAGTTGCGAGTGCATCTGCAGATTGATTGTGAGACCTCGGTAAGTATTCAAATGAAACTTCATCGAATTCCTTAATCAAATCTTCTAGGTACTTGTGATATGGGAGCAATTTAGCATCCTTAGTCTTCCATTCACCTACGGTCTGCAGTATGATTAACGCGGAATCCCCGAACACTTTTAATTTGGCTACACCCATCTCGATTGTAGCTTGAAGCCCAAGGATGCAAGCTTCATACTCGGCTATATTGTTAGTGCATGGGAATATTAGTTTCGCAGCTACTGGGTGATGCTGTCTATCTGGGGATATCAAAACTGCCCCAGTGCCAGAACCAGACAAGTTCACAACTCCATCAAAGAACATTGTTCATGAGTCTTCATTTACACTCAAGATATAGTCATCCAGAGAACGATCATCATTATTTGAGACTTATGGATTCTTAGCCAATAAATCGGCGATCACTCGACCCTTAACCAACTTCTGTGGCATATATTGCACATCGAATTCTGAGATCAAAATTTGCCACTTAGCCAACTTACCCACCAAAGCTGGCCGATCAAGTAGGTACCTGATAGGATCGTTCTTAGTTACGAGGAATGTCTGGTAATGCAATGTATACTGTCTCAATCTATGCAACACCCACACTAGTGTAGCACAAGTCTTTTCCACATCAGAATATTTCAACATTGACATAGTAAATTTTTTACTCAGGTAATAAATGGCTCGTTCTTTTTTATCGACGGGACTTTCCTGAGCCAACATCGCACCCAATGACTCGCCATGAATGGTGAGGTAAAGAATCAAAGGACACCCGGCGATGGTGGGACAAGAAGCGGTGGATTCATCAATCTTGTTTCAACTTGTCGAACGCTTCTCGACATTCATCATCCCAGTTGACTCGTGCATTCTTTTTCAAGAGCTTGAAGAATGGCTTGGCAGTTTTAGAAAGTTGGGAAATAAATCGAGCGATGTAATTCAATCTGCCCAAAAGACTTCGGTCTTCTTTCACCGTTGATGGAGGTTGCAGCTCACATATGGCTTTAGCTTTAACCGGGTCGATCTCAATCCCTTTACTGTTCACAATGAATCCAAGTAATTTACCAGATGTTGCTCCAAACACGCATTTAGTGGGGTTTAGACGAAGCTTGAACTCACAGAGTCGATCGAACAACTTTTTCAAGGTTTTGATGTGGCTTTTTCCAGGTCGAGTTTTTGCGATCATATCATCAACATAGACCTCGATCTCTTGATGCATCATATCATGGAATAAGGCTACCATGGCTTGCTGGTAAGTTGCCCCTGCGTTCTTGAGCCCAAATGGCATAACCTTGTAATGAAAGCTCCCCCACGAGGTGATAAATGCAGTTTTCTCCTTGTCTTCTTCTTTCATCCTTATCTGATTGTACCCAGAAAAACCATCCATAAATGAGAATAGTTCAAATCCGGCGGTACTATCAACAAAGACATCTATGTGAGGTAGCGGGAAGTCATCTTTTGGGCTAGCCTTGTTCAAATCCCGATAATCAACGCAAACTCGAACTCGACCATCCTTCTTCATCACCGGCACGATGTTTGCTACCCATTCAGGATATTGTGAGACTTCAATGAATCCGACTTTTAGAAGCTTCATCACCTCTTCCTTTATCTTCTTTGAGAGCTCAGGCTTAGTTCTTCACAACCTTTGCTTCTTAGGAGGCACGTTCGGGTTAGTAGGCAAACAATGCTCCACGATTGACGGGTCTAACCCAGGCATGTCGGCGTAGGTCCATGCGAACATGTCCTGATATTCCTTCAATAACTGAATTAGGTGCTCAGCCTCGTCTTTGGGGAGATTCGCCCCTATTTTCACCTCCTTGGCTTCTTCAATGTCACTTAAATTAATAGTGACGGTCTGCTCGGATGTGAGAGTCTTGGCTTTTTCATGTTGTTCCCAACTTTGCTGCACCTCAATGGAATCTTCAATGGAATCCTTGATCGACTCTTCAGGATCATTATCAACACTTGTTGCATTGGATTGGACCATTTCCATACCTTTGCATGCTATATGATTGTCCCTGAAACGGGAAGTGGAAGGATAAAAAAGACAAACAGGGTAAATCATATTTTTTGTGAATTTTTTTTGAAATTCTTTGCAGAAGCATTTTTGAAACATTTTGACACGAGGAAGCATGATGAAGCCCAGGCCTTAGAGTTCTCCTTGGATTTTCTTTTGTTTTATCGGCTGGATATCATCACCGGGCTGGTTTGGTGTACCTCATCATGCCCTCAAATAAAACTTACAATTTCATTGAAATTCATCAATCAATTACAATTTATTGAATGGAAAATGCAATTCAAGTCCTAAGAAGAAAATGAAAAACAATCACTAGATAGCGATAATAACTCCTAAAAAGCGATAAGATCCCTAGAAAGCGACAAAAATTCCCGCGCAGGGGAATGTGCAAAAGTGATAAACGGATTACTCTTGTGGGCGTTGGCCCGTTTCTTCTAGAGGTTCTCCATCAATGGCTCCGATGGAGAGATCATCGAACAAACTTGAAATTCCTTCCAGGGTATCATTAGAGTTTTCCGTCTTTGAAGGCGTCGGATCATCCATGCCATCCTATCCACTTGGAACTATATTGTGGGCATCAAAGTAAAAGCTGGGAGGAGCCGAATACTTCACCATATAGTCAAACTTCCCACTTGGCTGACCGAGAGTATCCATCACTTCAGCTTCATGTTGCATCATAATTGAAGGACCAGGGAACGTCTCATGAATGTTTGGAGGTGGTAAATTTTGCCTCCCTCGCCCTTGCTCAGGTGGCAAGTTATGCCTTCCCTGTCTCTGTCTTCCGGAACTTCCTCCACCTCTTCCATGGTACCCTAACCTAGCAGATCGGGACCTTTGAGGGGGCTTCAATGGGGTTTCGAATGCCCTAATCATTTCTTCCAAGCCCATTGCCAGGGACAAAACCATTCCTAACCATTACTCTTCCTACCATGAGGGCAACATCTGAAACCTCAGAAGTGGGCGGCGATGAACCTCGAGAAGCATGTATGGTAGACACTAACTCAAATGAGTGGTAACTTGATTCGAGCTCAGAATCTGGCTCTACATAGGGGATAGCCGTCTCATGATAAATCCGGTGGTCTTCTTCACCATACACAGTGACCAACTTCCTTTCGATCACAAATTTTACAGCTTGATGTAGACTTGAAGGGATTGCACCAGCAGTATGTATCCAAGGACGACCTAGCAGAAAATTGAATGCGGTAAGGATATCCAGCACTTGGAAAGGAATGTTGAAGACGACCGACCCTATTTGCATGTCAAGATGGATTTCCCCGATCACCTCCTTTTTCGTTCCATCAAAAGCTCTCACAGAAGTCTTCGCAGCATGTATCCTAGACGGGTCTATCTTGAGACGGTGAAGAGTGGCCAATGGACATATGTTTAGGGCAGACCCATTATCAATGAGCACTCGGGACACATGAGAAATCTTGTGCTTGACAGATATGTAGAGTGCTTTATTATGCCCCCTACCCTCAAGAGGGAATTCCTCATCAGAAAAAGCAATCATGTCCTTGAGAAGGACTGAGCTTATCTGCTTCAACTGTTTCGGGTACACAAATTTCGCTTAGCACCTTCATCAGCGACTTTTGATGCACAGAGGAGGTTTGGATGAGCTCGAGCAAAGAGATCTGGGTAGGCATCTTTCGCAATTGATCAACGATATTATACTCACTTGCTTTAATCACAGCCAGAAATTCCTTAGCCTCTTCGTTAGTGACGGGCTTTGCAGGTTGAGCATTATTTTGAGCATAAGTTCGACCAGACCTTGTAATGAGGTCAACATCTAGGTCATAAGACGAAGGCACCGCTTTATTATTGACATACTCATACGACTGAGGTATTTCAATCACAATCTCCTCATCAGTTGCATCTTCTAGTGGGGGCATATCTGCGAGTGACGGATCTACTTCTTCCTTACCATCATCGAGAGCAGCCTGCTCCTCCTCCCAATCGATGATGATGTGGGAAATAATGGAAACTACGCAGTTATGATCAGCATACACGATGATGCCGTCATCCACCATCTTGGCAATTCTTTCCTTCATCAGTGATAGAGGGACATCTTCTTGATCTGGATAATATCCAGCTCTCACCAGTCCATTGTAGGCATCTGCCACATGCACCTTCGAGTTCTTAACTCGACTGACTTTAGGTTCTAGAATAGCATTCACTGTACCCTCATGCTCTAGTAGCGGATTTTTCTGAACATTTGGCCGAGCAATTTGAAATGAGAAGGCCTTTGTGTCCAAGAGATTTTGGATCTTGTGCTTGAGGGTGAAACATTCGTCAGTTGAATGCCCCAATTCACTGTTATGGTAGTCACACTTCTTTGCCGGGTCATAACCGTGAATGTTTTCGCGATTGGGACGCTTTGGTTCATTAGTAAGCAAACCTTTCTTTCGGAGGATCGTCAGCACTTGGGATGGAGACCCAGGGAGAGGAGAAAATTGCCTTCTATTATTTGCTTGGGCAAATGATTGGCGGCCAGTGGTTTGTGGTTGTCTTGGATTCATTTGGATGGCCGAGGCACGTTTGACATTTTCTTGGCTATAAGCCACATTCACATCCATAGCCATTTCCTTCTCCTTCTTAGGAGTGAATCTTCTACTATATGAATCAGTGAACCATCCTTCCCTTATCCCCATCTCAATTTGTTCTCCTACAGGAATAAGCTGATTGAAGCTTTCGACGTATGTACTGGCCATTCTGTTACGAAACTCAGATGGGAGGGTCTTCACAAACAACTTCATCAGCTCCTTGTTGGTAGGCTCAGGAGTGATTTGAGCTGCCAAGTTTCTCCATCTTACAGCATATTCTTTAAATGACTCGCTCCTTTTCTTTTCCATCCGCTCCAGGTCTTCTCGGGAAGGTGCGATGTCCATGTTGAACTTGTACTGTTTGAGGAATGCGTCAGCTACTTCGTTCCAAGTGTCGAGCAGGTTCACATTTTTCATCACATACTAGTTTAGTGCGAGTCCAGTCAAACTCGCATGGAATGATTGGACCATGAGGGGCTCATTTTTGACGTGCTGGGCCATGCGCATGTGGTACATCTGCAGATGAGATTTTGGGCAAGACGTACCGTCATATTTCTCAAATTCCGGCATTTTGAACTTACTCGGCATTTTGACCTTCTCATAGACGAGAGGTCGATCGGGAGGGAGCTTTGTGACTCCTGCAGCTGTCTCACTTTCTCTTCCAGCTTCGCAACACGTTCATCCTGATCTGTCTTAGGAACGCCGTCAAGCTTGGCCTTTCCAACAATGACCGAGTCATCTTCCAGCTCAGGCATGTCATCGTCAATCGTTTGAACCTTGTTTGCTTGCTTCAGGATAACTATTTCAGGAAGAGCGGGTGCAGCTATTGGATTCGCTTGGAGGAATTGGAGTTGATCTGTCACAAGCTGCGTAGAGGCGAGTACTTGTTGGAGTTAAGTCTCCACAGCAGACATACGATCACGCATTTCATTTTGGTCAGCCATTTTAGCCCTTGATCGTGTAATAATAGGTGATCGCGGTGGATCCGTTACAACCTATAAGAAATGAACAAAAACAAGATTCTTAAAATGGCCCATGACAATGGTCTAATCCATGGCAATATTCTAGAACTTTTATTCATCAATGGTTTCCTAACAACTATCAAAATAGAAATTCAAAATGTCCTAAACATTGAATCTAAAAATTGAAAGTAAACTAGAAATCAAAGTCCCTAAACATCAAACTAAAAACTGAAAAATTGAATTGAAATAAAAGTCCCTAGACATTGAACTAAGAAAACAAAATTATATCTTATTTTATATGATTTTGGGATTTCAACGCCTTGCGAAGCTTCCTATTCACCGGTTCAATCATTTCCACTTTCCGCTTAAGATGCTCAATTTGTGCTCGTTGGGTTGGCTTCTTAGTCACATCAGGGACTACTGGATGCAAGGTGGCAAGAATCCGGTGTTGTTGGATGTAGAACGCCGATGCATGGTGAATCTCCTCCTCGCCTTTCAGTCTCATGGGCACCAAAATCTTCTCTGGATGACATTCGCTCCACGTAGTAATGATCATCTGGATCTCGTTGAAGTAGTCGTAATCCTTTAGAACGAAACGAACTTGGAACAAATTTGTCTTGAGAGGTGGGGGAATTTCTTGAAGAGCTTTGTACTGACGGGCCACTCTATGTGGATAATAGGAAGTAGCATCGGAAAGGCCCAGCAGCGGGATTGGTCCATCATGTTTGTGAGACAAACGAGCCTCCTCAATGTGGAGCCATTTAGTATGCTATAAGAATGCCTTAGGATCAAGATTTTTCAAAAAATTAATCCAACAGGCATACTGTTTATTTGGGGAAAAACGTTCTAAGACCGCAAACTTTTGTATGGGGTGCCTAAAATCATCAATCTTAAATTGCTTCATAAGGTGCCCAAATCCTCTTATGTGAGAGAAAAACCATATTTGCAAAAGTTCGGGGAGGGCATGCATGGTTTTTTCCTCATTTTGTTTGAAATGGGTTAATGATAAAAATGTCTCAGCTAAAACCATATTGACATAATTGAACCCGACGCAAACATGATTAACCACCCATGAAATTGAAGGATTAATGGCATTTTTTCGATAAGGAAAAACGATTAGTCCAAAAAATGCTAAGATGAAAATCCTAGCTTTTGAAATCATTGATCGGTTTGAAAAACAGCCCTCCAAAAATGAAAATGGGTATGCATAGCAATTGGCTTTAACGACCCTCCTCACTTCTTCAGCTTCAATTTCTAAAAACTGTGATAATTCAGAAATAGAATCTATACCGATAGGTGGTCTAACAAGTTCTTTTTCCAGGGGCATTCCGATGGCAACACTATATTCTTCAAGTGTTGGAGTCAATTCAAACTTACTAAATATGAAGGTGGAAGTTTGTGGACACCAGAAGTGAGGGAGTGCCTGAATCACACCAGAGTGGACGTTGATCTCTAACAGTGGAAGAAGTCGGGCGATCCTGGCTTTCACATATCTCTGACCATCTTGATCCAACTGATCCAACCACCTCTTGAGCTCTTTTTTTTGGAGTGGAAATGAATTGTGCATCGGTTTTCCCCATTGCATATAAAACAAGACTGACGACGAAACCTAATTGTCATGGACCGACAAAATTACAATAAAGTAAATAAATTGCGAAAAATTTAAACAACTTACTTTCACTGGAAATGGATGACAATCACATAGACATGCACATGAAATGTGAGGCTCGATTTCTACCTAGACGGCTTAACAAGGTGGAGCTAAGAGGATGATCTGACCGTTGTATTCTCGCATTAACGTGTCAGGTCCCCCTAACTTCAGCTTAGTCGAATGGAATACGCAATAATCACGCAGTCTCGCGGATATGGACAAACACATTCGACATTATGAAAGAAATTTCGGGGAAGAGAAGGTCAACCTCTACATAGCAGTCTCGCTTTGGAGGAAGTATCCTTCTCAACACCATCCTAGAAATTCTATCGCAGCCCAGGTCCGACCGCAGGTTGTGTGTGCAATAGTGTAGTGCATGATGCAAAACATACACAACAGTTTATATCAAGCAACACTTCATATGTGAAAATAAACCATACATTCCTACACCTCCCTACAAAACAAAGGTTAGCAAACACTTCCCCTTATACCTCCCATCCTGCAAAAACAATTAACACCTTAAATGTTAGGGAAGTACCTGGGATCCTCGCTGCCAAACAAAAATATTTTTTCAAAAAGAAATTGGCCTAAGTCCACTAAGAGTTTTAACTCTCGTCTCCGCAGCGGAGTCGCCAAGCTGTCGCGACCAGATTTTTTCGGGTTCACCACCTAAAACTAGGTTAATGGATTACTAAGTCTTTAAGCTTAGCTCAGGCTCTCCCAAGCCCATACCAATTCGCGACTTAGGTTTGAATTTTTAACATGCAAATGATTTTCTATTTTTGGTGGGTCGATTAGAAACCCAAGTAAAGTAACGGGAGATTTACTTTACTCCTACGAACCAGAGATTCATGAGTTCGGGGACTTGGTTACACCAGATTATCCTAGTGCCCTTTCGGTACCTTTTTATTTCATTTTCAAAAAGAATGTTTGGCAATTAAATTGATTTTAATCTAACTTCCTAACATGTGAGGTGATCATACATGTGCGCATACCACCAATTTAACACTCAAGAAAGCAATTAAATATTGCAAAACATACCTAGAAGCAACGAAAGCATCTGCATTGTTAAATCAGAATTCACATCAGCAACCCTAGATATGATTTCAAATTAATACGCAATTTCAATTTTTTGCTTTCGCTTTATTTAATGAAAATCATGCGATGCATGCTAATAATCTAATATGACATGGCAGCATGATCTAAACTATATAACATGAAGAAATGCAATAATTAAATGCAATCTAAATGACCTAATTCTAATGACATGCAATGTGATGCAATGACATACTAAAATGACACGCAACATACAATTTAGTATGCGAGTTATATGTCAAGCGACATTTATTAAATGACTTAGTCTAATGACGAGAAAGTTCTAATTAAATGAACCTAATAAAAACTAAATGACATGCATTTGATATTTTTATTTAAAAATGCAAAGATGATCTAGCTAGATTAAAATTCTAATTTAAACTAAGGATCAAGTCACATTAAATCCTAATTTAAACTAAGATATTATTTTAATCTAACAAGCAATTTATCTAACGTGCAATGACGTGCAAAGAATGCCCTAGTTCAACATGATATATGCATGATGATTTTTTGTGTTTTTATATTAATTTCGAAATTAAAATTTCACATGCAATTCAAATAATGATAAAACTAACAACCTAAATGAATGCACTTTTTTTGTTTTGGTTTTTTTTTTAATATTTTTTTTTTAAAATTCGGAATACAATCCCTACTCTAGATATGCAAGATAACGAGAAATATTCTAAAACAAACTGAATCCTAATTGAAATATTTTTTAGATTATTTAGTGGTTTAAAAAAAAAAAGCAATTATCAACTAAATCTAAACAATCTTAACTAATCAAGGCATCGAATCAAATAAATGATTAAAATAATCGGAAAAATAACCTGTTGTCTCACAGGTCAAATTAACGATTATTCTAACCCTAATTATCACAACAAAAAGATCAAGATAATTAAAAATCTGATCCGAATTCTTACGGATCAAATTAATAGTTATATTGATTCAACAATTAAAGTACTATCAACAAATTTCAAGAATTAAAATAATTAAAAAAATGACCCGACATCTTACGGGTCAAATTAATAATTATAATAATTATGAGGAAGACCCTGCGGATAATGCCTACAAGACTCATAAAGTGAACATTGGGATCCAATTAAATAACTAAACTAAAGAATATAAACAAAATAAAGTAAAATAAAATAAAATAAAACTACCTAATCATTTCTTTTTTTCTTTTTCTTTTCTTTTTTTTTTCTGTTTTTTTCTTCTTTTCCAAGCACCGCTCGTGGATCTCCAAGGGGGGAGCCGGCGAATCGGCTCGGCAAAGGGGATCACCGGCGAGGGGGATTCCGGCGAGGCGAGGCAAGGCAGGTGGGCGTCTGGCGCGGGGCAGCAATGATTGACGCCGGCAAGGGACTTCGGCGAAGCGGGGCACGGCGAGGGGGTGTCCGGCGAGGTAAGGCAGGTGGGCGTCTGGCGCGGGTCGGCAGCAGCGTCGGCGGGGCACAGCTGGGCGAGCAGATCGCGGACTGACTGGTGCAGCAGCAGCTTTGCCGGGATCTCGCAAGTTGCTGGTGAGGCTTGGATCGGCACGACAGCGGCTTCGTTGGGCGGAGCAGAGGCAGCACAGCAGTCGGCAGCAAGCAATCGTGAAAGAAACGACGGTGCGGCGTCCGGCAAGTAGGGGAATCGAGTCGCAGCGCGGTCGTCGGGGGGGAAGCTCGGAGCCGACGCGGTGCAGGCGATGGGCAGATCTGGCTCGGGTCCGGCCGCGTGGGTCGCTGCAAATCGCTGCAAATCGGGGGGCACTCCGGCGCGGGGAGCGAGCAGGAGGTCACGGGTCACAATGGGCTGCAACAGAGGGCAAATCGGCTTGGCGGTACGGCTGATTTGGGGCTCCGGTAGCGTCGGTGGTGCTTCGGTGTAGAGTTGCAGGAGCGGTGGGTCGCGAAGAAGACGATGAACAGTCCTCTCTTTTTTTTTTACTCTCTCTCTCTCTCTCTCTCACCTGTCTCTCTCACGTCCCTTTCCCCCTGTTTTCTCTTTTTCTTTGACTTTTCTTCTTGCTTTTTGACGAAAAGAAAACCTAGAAAAAGCTCTCCTATCTCATCGTACACGGCTTCCTTTATCTTCGTGAAATATTTCATCCACTTTTCAATATACAAGAAGATTTTCCTATAACCTCCAAATCACAAAATTCTCTTATTTTTCTTATCTCCTAAATATTTTCTATTGATTTTTTAAAGATAAGATCAAAACCCAATTTTCTTAAATTTCAAAATTCCTCATTTCAATTCGCAATTTTAAAAGCGGGCCAATTTGTCTTTTTTTTTAGGCTAGCCCAAAATTTCAAGTTAATTTAAAACTCAAAAAACACCAATTCAACCCATCCGCCACCAGTCCAGTAAATAAAATGCAAAATATGCAAACTAAATATAGCTATGCAATTAATATTTTTTGTTTAGGGATAAAATTAACCCCTAAATTTTTATGCAATAAATGACTAAATGGATCACCAAAATTTAGGTGTCAACAAGTTTCTACCATCACCCACATCATAAAAAAGAGGAATCTACTCGTGAAGTGCTTAACCTATGTGAGATAAGCAGTAAGGCAACAAACCATATGATGGGTAGCAAACTCCAATTTAATAGTGTTCGATTAGTAAACTCTGGGCATGATCAGATTAATTCAACTAGCCCACTTGGGTAGATAAAGAAACTGGATTCTAGGGAGTTAAAGCCAAGGCAGATGTTACGCCTACAGGTTTTAATAAGATAATGAGCAATCATACTGGATCGCATAATCGATTGTGTGTGTAACAATGAAGATGCAACTGTTTGAAGCTAATTCTCTGAACCTGTTCAAAAAACAAGAATTTGAATTCAGAATGAACTAACCTGATATATAATTTGCATAACATATCCCCAAAATCCAGCTCTTTGCAAAATCTCCTCTTCTATTTAGCGGCTTCTCAATTTACTAACCCTAGTTTCCACTACTTTTACCCCGTAATTACTGGTGGCTGATATTCGATTATCTTCTAAATCTCTCTCCAAAAGCTGATCCGTCAACCCATTTCCAATGGAAGGTTGTCTTGAATACACCTAACATCCATAGGCGGAAACCACAGTACCCAGCTACATCAAAAGGTCTTTGCATTAGCAGGAGCTGCTTCAAATAAGCAATTCAATATACTCAATACACATGCTAGACGCCCGACATGTCATTTTGGTTTTCTAATTTTGCGGTTGCGTATTTACGTGGAAGTTGCTCATTATAACTACATTTACTCCCTTAACAAAAACTTCTCAAGGGGAATTTTATCAAAAAGTGAAGAAATAAGGATTTGGAAGATTATATACATACTGCAAAGTAGACTGTGACAAGTGCGAAAGTCCACCTACACAATTTCAATGGAGATTGGTGAGTGATTGCTGATTGCTGCTACAGTTGCATTCAAAGTCAGAGAAAACATGAAAATTCCTAACACTTATAAGCGAAAGGTGTCAAATTCAAGTAAAGTCTGCAATTAGTTCATCACATCACAAGCAGACAACTTTTTTCAGTTGCCGTCCAAGACAATGCAAAAGCTGGTTGAAATGAAAACTTACTGACAGAGAAGACATTGCCAAGGAAGGCACTCTCGTACACTAGAGAAGCTCTTCATGATCACGGTCGATTTGGCTGGGATTTAAAGAATTACTGTTTTACATTGGCCCTGTGTTTAATAATGCCAAAATGGCTGGATGAAGACACATAAGAGCTGCTCTACATGTGTCAACCACAAACTATTTTTAAGTAATATGAAGGAAGCCTGGCAGGATCATATCAGCATAGGCAAGATAAAGAAAATCAAATAGCTGGAAGGCTAACATCTGAGGAGAGTTCAGCACATGACATTGGAACAAAAGACCACATAAGACAGAGATTTACCCATAATTCGATAGACATATCTTGACAGATGTAAGATCAAGCAAACATATCCAGATAATCCATTCTAAGCAAAAGCCTGCTGTCAATGAAGCTATGGGTTTGAAGAGCCACAAAGACGGGTGGATATGAGACGATGAGAAGCTAAACGCGAACAAAAGGTAAAGCTTAATTGTGCCCACATATTGTTATTCTCACAAATGTTGCGTCATCAGGGTTTCTGGCGCGAGCAACGGCGGTGGGTCGCAAGTGGAGACATCAGAATTGGCGTCGTTGGGGCTTCTAGCGTGAGCAAAGGTGGTGGGTCACAAGCGGAGACAGCAGAATCAGCATCATCGGGCCTTCTAGCGCGAGCAGCGGCGATGGGTCGCGAGCGGAGACAGCAGAATCGGCGTCGTCGAGGCTTTTGGCGCGAGCAACGGCGGTGGGTCACGAGTGGAGATAGCAGAATGGCGTCATCGGGGCTTCTGGCGCGAGCAGCGGCGGTGGGTTGCGAGCGGAGACAGCAGAATCGGCGTCGTCGGGGCTTCTGGAGAGAGCAACAGCGGTGGGTCACAAGCGGAGACAGCAGAATCGGCGTCGTCGAGGCTTCTAGCGCGAGTAGAATCGATGGGTCGTGAGCGAAGATGAGCTCAGTTCAAATCTGCCTGCATCGGGTAGTCGGCAACAAGCATCAAGGCAGAGCACGGCGGCGACAGGCGTTGAGTGGCGAGGGTTCGCGCGATCAACGTCGACGACTGGCGTCCAACGGTGTCCGACGATGGTGGCCTTGAGGGCGAGCAGCATCCGGCAAGACTCTGAAAAATTGAAAGTGAAAGGGTCGGGAGTCTCGGGAGTCTTGAGGGAGGAGGGTTCCTCTTGGAACCCTAACCGATTCCGAGACCGGTTCTATGACAGGTTCTGGAACTGAGAACCGAAACCAGTCCTTTAAGAACCGGGAACCGCGTTCACCCCTAGTAAACGTAGCTATCCATCTGACTTTTTGAATAGTTTTGAGTATCAAAATGTTTATACCATTGCCTAGGAAAATGTTTTAACCTATACAAAAATTTCTTCAACAAGCAAACATGATCTTCCTTATTCGGAATAGCAAATCCCTCCGGTTGCCTCATGTAAATTTGCTCTTCCAACTCACCATGAAGAAACGCATTTTCACATCTAGTTGTTCTAACTCAAGATCCTGTGAAGCAACTAAGGCAGGTAAAACACGAATAGAAATATGTCTTACCACATGAGAGTACACCTCATTGTAGTCAATACCCTCGTGTATATTCCTTTGCCACAAATCTCGCCTTATACCTCGCTGCCTCAACACTAGGAATGCCCTCTTTCCATTTCAAGACCCATTTACTTCCTACAATCTTTTGGCTCTTTGGTACTTTAACCAGCTCTCATATCTGATTTCGATAGAGTGATTTAATATCTTCACTCAAAGCCCCTAGCGACTGCGATGACTCTGAACTAGCCATCACCTCAGAGGAAGACAAAGGCTCATCTGTCTCCACCCCACCACCTATAGTTAATGCATAAGCAATATCTGTATAATCATAACGTACCAGTGATTTAATTTGCCTTCTCTATTTATTTACGGCTATAGTGTGTTGCGGCTTTGCTGGTTGTTCACTATCACCGATTTCAGGAACCATGGCTTCATCTACAATTTCAACTTCTATTACCTTCGAGGTCTCCGAAGTCTTCACCTAAAGCTCCACCTCACTGATGACACCATGATTTGTCTTCTCTACTGGCTGTGTCTCAGAACTCCTCTGCTGAAGCATTGTAATCTCGTCGAAGATCACATCTCTGCTGATTAGAAAATCATGTGATCTGGGATTGGTGCACCACAGGTGATAGCTTTTCACCCCATGTGCATAACCTAGAAATATGCACTTCTTCACCATCGGCTTAAGCTTACCATCACTCGCATGAGCATATGCAATACATCCGAATATACATAATCCGGAGTAATTAACAGGTTTCCTCGACCATATTTCCTCGGGAGTCTTTCGCCCAATGGTAGATGATGGAGATCGATTAACTATGTAACATGCCATGTTCACTACTTCGGCCTAAAATTCATTGCCAAGTCCTACATGCGAAAACATGCATTGAGCTTGCTCAAGTAAAGTTCTATTTTTCCGTTCTATCACGCCATTATGCTATGGTGTCCCAGATACCGTGCAATGTCTCACAATACCTTCTTTCCCATAGAACTCGGTAAAATCTTTACTACAGAACTCTATGCCATTATCGGTTCTCATGCATTTGATTTGTTTATCTGACTACTTCTCAATTAATGCCTTAAATTTCTTAAACTGATCAAACACATCATATTTTTGCTTCAGAAAGTAAACACATACCTTTCTCGAATAATCATCGATAAATGTGAGTATATATTGGGCACCTCCTTTCAAAGGAACCGAAGACAGGCCCCCAGACGTCTGAATGAATATATTCCACTGGTTGTTTGGTCGAATGAATAGCTGTAGTAAACTTAACTCGGTGCTACTTCCCAAAGATGCAATGCTCACATAAGTCTAGCTTTCTTGTCTTTTGACCATTCAACAACCCTCTTTTACTAAGCATCGTCATACTTGTCTTGCTCATGTGCCATAAACGTATATGCCATAATTGAGTCAAGTTAGAGTTTGACTCACTAGATGAAAGATTCCGGTCACGATCTCTCTTAGTAGATGATAGAGAGTATTCACTTTCTTCCCATTTATTACTGTTATGGCACCTCAAGAGATCTTCAGTACTCTACCTTCAGCGATGTACTTACACCCGATGTCATCGAGTGTCCCCAGAAAAATAAGGTTCTTCTTGAGCTCTGGTACATGCCTTATATCTGTCAATGTGCACATTACCCCCATCGTGCATCCAAATTCGAATTGTCCCTATCCCCACAGCCTTACATATTGCATTATTCCCCAAAAGAACTCTACCACCATCCGCAGTCTAGTAAGTAGTAAACTAGTTCTAATGAGGCATCATATGATAAGAACATCCCGACTTTAGCACCCGTCTCTTGACGAATTAGTAGTCACACGTAAGACAGCTTCTGCATCACTAGTGCTCCCCTCGGCAACATTTACCATACTGCTTGTGGCATTCTGCCTATCAACTTTATTCCTCCACTTTGGACAATCTCTCTTGATGTGCCCCTCCTCGTGACACTTAAAGCACTCCATGCATCCCTTGAACTTTCAATGGTGTGATTTTGATATGCTTTTATCTCTGTTGTTACTAGGCTCTCGATCTTGTTCTCTATCCCAAATTGTTAGTGTTTGCATTACTCCTTACGCCAGATTGTCATCTCGCAACTTTCATTGCCACTCTTTAGAGAATAAGACGGACTTTACCTCTTCTAAGGTAATTGTTGTACACTTGTGCAACAGTGAATCAATAAAGTGCTCCCATGAATCTAGTAAAGAGGCTAACAACATCATGCCATGTTCTTCATCATCAAGTATTTTACCAATGTTCTTCAGATCCATCATGAATTTATTAAATTCATCCATGTGAGTTCCGGTAGACATACTTTTAATATATCTAAATTGAAACATCTTCTTCAACATGTACAAGCGATTGTTTAAACCTTTCTTCACATAGAGTGCTTGAAGTTTTTCCCATAATGCTGCAACATCCTTCTCATCAGCAATCTCTATTAAGACCCCATCCGAAAAATTTAACAGGATTGTACTCTTTACTTTTTACATTAGCTCTATCCTCTCTGAGGCTTTCATTATAATATGCAACTTATCTTCACCATCAAATGCCTTGGCCAAACCTTGGATTGTCAATAAAGCCCGCATCTTTGATGCTCCATAACATAAAGTTGTTGCTCCCGTTAAACTTCTCAACTTTAGATTTCTTCTCACGCATAATTGCAATAATATAATTTCTAAATAATAATCAAACAAGCAAAAGCTCCAAATCACAATAAAAAAATCTGATCCCAAGCTCTGATACCAATTGTTGGAATATAATATGTGGAAATGACGGGATCTTGCAATTTACGTCAACGCAAAATTACCAGAAAAAAAATGAAAAAAAATAAGGACACAAAAAATTTACGTAGTTCGGTTCGAGTATCGGTACCTACGTCCACGGGGAGAGCCAGCAGCAAATAATCCACTATAATCGGAGAATCGGAGTTTACAATTACTCATACATTTGAGTGTTTCCTACACCTAAATTTAACCTCAAATCCAAAGTGTTTATAAATAAACAACTCACTTGGACATAAACTCACGGCACAAAAATTATCGCACGCACAAATTGTTCGCCAAAAAGAAAAGATCTATGATGTCTTTTTCTTTCTTTCGTGCAGCTCTCTCTCTCTCTCTCTCTCTCTCTCTCTCTCTCAGCGTGGATGTGCAACATGGACATGCGGCTTTCTTCTACTTAGGGCTTCAGCGGCTTCTTGCGGAAGGAAAAAAGACCTACAAGTTTTGTTTTTATACGTGTGCTCAGGTCAAAGTTTGACGTGAGCCCACCACGTTTTGGCTCCACGCGTGCAAAGGACTTCATCTTCACGCCAAAGCAGGCCCCCACAAAAAAAAAAAAAAAAAAAAAAACCTTAAGAAATCAACATAATGAGATTCGAAGATATCTTCTTTTGTTCCCATTGAAGTCTCCTTTCAGAAAGGCTCCAAGTCATTTTCAGATTGGAGTTTGAAGACACGTTTTTTGTTTCCACATTAGGACAAGGCTTGAAAGGTAGTGAGGAATGGGGATATTTCGAAAACTATAGCTTACGGAGTTAGAAAAATCGGAAAGTTCAAGGCAACTGCATCGCACAGGTGATCTTTGACCGGCAGTTGAGGCATTAGGGCCATTGCAGTTGTGGGATCGGCGAAGAGTCCAAAGTAAATCGCTTTCCAGAGTCAAATTATTCACTGAGACCAGCAGAACTCTGTGTTTTGACTTCGTAACCTAATCTCCGGAAATCAATCTGATTGAAAGATGTAAATCGGTTTGTTAAACTGAATCTAAGAAATCGCAATGTCTCTCTTTTTTATTTGCATTAGAATTCATCTAAAAGGAAATAATCATGTGATATATATAAAAAGACGTGAATTTGGTCTTGCGAAATCTTTGTTTCTTTCAATGTGCCACAAGTGTTTGGCAAAGAAAAGAGCAATAAATCCAATTTTCAACTTTGACTGCTAAGATTGGACTTTTTCAAAGGCCTACGATGCACATCTCCCATGATCTATAATATAGATAAATTACGAAGGTGCAATAAAAATCTTTAAAATTTCAAAAAAGTGCAATTAAATCCCTAAACCTATTGAATTCCTATAATAAAGTTCCTATGTTAATTTCGTTCGATTTAGTTAATAGAAAACGTTAAGGTGGTCATTTTTTTTTTAGGACAGGAGAAATCAACTAGCCAACAAATGCTCGCGCCAGTAAACCCCTAAATGACGCTAGCAAGCAGGACCCACCATCACGGTATCACACTTAAAACCGCTAGCGACCATGCTGGGATTTGAACTCATCCCCTTCGTGATGGGAATGGAAGCCCAAGTCAACGTGGCCACCACATGGGGTGGTTTAAGGTGGTCATTTTTTATTACTTTCTTAACACATAAATCTTCCACTAAGTGCCACATAAAAAAACTTGAAATTTTAAAAATGAAAAATAAGACATAAAAATTCAAAAAAGAAACAAAAAATTTTCTTGATTGTGCTTAAGTCACTTTTACCACGATGAATAAATGCAACATATGACCATACTGACTTGGGCCCATGGTACGTCTCATGAAATTTTGCAAATAAGAAGCTAATTGAATGGTGAAAGCCGGCTTAACAAAAATGCTTGTCCGCAGGAGTACCAGTGACTGTAGTAATTTCTGCAATAATCATATTGACAACAGGTAATTTACGGATCTCAGATGAAAGAAAAAACACTACATCATGCTCGTGCAAGATGATTGCAGTTTGCAAAGTATTTCCAAATTGGCACATCCACTAAATGATGATGCCTAGCTAATTACAGAGATCTGAACAAATTTGGGATAGTATAACTTAACAATTTATCGATCGCAAATATTGAGAATAACTTCATAACCAATGGGTAACTAACTAGTCCTATTAGTGAAGGAATGAGTTTTCCTCCATTCTTTATTTTCTCTTTCTTTTGGTCTGAAGATTGATTTCCAAGACAAACAGAGCAATATGACCCATAAGAGTAAGAGGCAGAACAAATCTTCACCACGACTCACTAGGCAAGAGTGGCTGAACATCTGAAAATGTAATGACATCCATGTCAATGTTTGACTTGTTAGATGGAAAAGCAGCATTATAAGATTCAGTTGCCTCATGGTTCTCTTGATTTTGCAAAATAACTGAAGGATTTTGGAGCTTCCTTATACCCTCCAACTCCAT
The DNA here is from genome assembly GCA_004368105.4 of Eucalyptus melliodora. NCBI lineage: Eukaryota > Viridiplantae > Streptophyta > Magnoliopsida > Myrtales > Myrtaceae > Eucalyptus > Eucalyptus melliodora. The sequence goes on from CM023412.3 coordinate 17,604,546, forward strand.
TGCCAATTCTTTCATTGCAGGTCGTTTCCTCCCATTCAAGTTTAAGCACCTTTTCGCAAGGTTAGCAACTGATGCAATCTCTTCCTTTTTACCTTCTTTCAAAATTTGAGCATCAACAATGTCGAACAAACGGTTCTCTTCCATCAAGATTATGAAATACGTTGCGAGGCTTCTACCTTCTTGTTCCCTCAGTGAAGAAATTGGCTTTTGCCTTGTTAAGAGTTCAGCAAGTACCACTCCAAAGCTGTAAACATCACTTTTATCAGTGAACTGACTTGATTGGAAATATTCGGGATCTAGATAGCCGAAAGTACCCTGTACCAATGTGGTTACATGAGTTTGATCAAGGGAAACTGACTTGGAAGTACCGAAATCCGCCACTTTTGCCCGATATTTCTCATCCAAAAGGATATTGGTGGACTTGATGTCTCGATGATAAATGGGAATAGAGGCTGCTGAATGCAAGTAGAATAAGGCTCCTGCAATTTCAGTTGCAATTCGTAGCCGCATGTCCCATGAAACGTGAAACTCTTGATTTGGGTCATGTAGATATTGGTATAGAGTCCCATTTGGTATGAACTCATACACTAAAAGCGGGACTTCCGTCTCTAAGCAACACCCCAATAATTTAACCACATTCCTATGGTTGATTTGTGAGAGGATGAGGACTTCATTTATGAATTGTTCAACTTTTCCCTCGTCAATCACTTTTGATTTTTTAATCGCAACTATTTTTCCATCTGTTAACATTCCCTTATAAACAGTACCTTGTCCACCTTGCCCAAGTATCCTATCATCATTAAATTTGTCAGTGGCCTTCTCTAAATCCTTGGAATTGAACAATTTGTTTTTCTCGACATTGCCTTCTGGTGAAGATAGCTCACTTTGCAACAAAAGGCCGCCATTGCGTTTGAAGTGCTTCTCTTTGAGTTTGATTTCTTTTCTCTTCTTGATGTATTTGTACAACCTCCATAAGACAAGACACAAAAATAGTGCCCCAAAGGCTGCCCCAACCCCTGCATCGCAAAAATTTAAGGTGTTAAAAATACCTGCTGCTTGTCAAGAATATATAGAGGAAAGGAGTATATAAGGAAGTGATTACCTGACATTCCTTTCATATGGATTTATGTTAACAACCATGAAAAGTTAATTTATCCAGTAATTTTTCAAACCATTGACGAAAGTGGAAAAGTTCCTTTCTAATAATTCCTTTTCCAATATGACGAGAATAAGTAGGATTTTTTTTTTTTAATTTCTTTAATGTTTTCTTATCTATCAAAAATTAGGGTGCTGAGAAAGTTTCTCAGTTGTTTTGATAGATACTGTCTATTGAAACTCACGTATAATCGGTAAGGTAAAACAATACTCAAGAACAAGAAGCAGTCTGAAATTCTAGGTTAAAAGATCTACTTACCAATAATGATAGGTGTCTTTCTACCAGCGACGCAGTCATAGGTTCCCCGTTTGTTCACACAAATAGCAGGGCACAAGTTTCGATCTTCACATTCATTTATATCTGATGACAGGTGATAAAACAAGCATATTAGCAGCGAAACCCATGTCCTTGAGTAAAATTAGAGAGATTAGTAGGTCGCATTTCCTCTTGAATTGTTTACTCCATAGCCGAAATATTATGCTTGTAACGAACGGACTCTACCCTTCGTTTCCGGTAAATTATTATCATACAATCCATTTAATTTTGTTTGAAATTCACTTTGTGTAATATGGGGCAGTAAAACAAGAAAAAGAAGGCAGATAAGCATGTAAGTGATCATCAAACAGTTTCAATGCGTTCTTTTCAGAGAAAATTCTGGGAATGAACAAGCCACTTCTCCGTTTAGTGTCCTTAAAAACATAATGGGTTAGGATGAAGTATGTTACCTTGGCATCCTTCAGTAAGATAGGGATTACCCCTATACCCCAGTCTGCAATAGCACTGTATAAATGGCATTTCACTCGTATAAAATTCATAGAGGCTGTAACTGACACATCTGAAGGAATCAGAATAGGCATAGCCATAGGGTTGCTGGATAAGCTTGAATTCATCATAGTCGGTTTTGTTTGAAATCCCCCATTCCAACACCACTGGAACTGTATTATTCAAACTCAAATCATATAAACCTGTAACGTTAGACCTCAAGAACCATGATCTATCTGCCAGGAAAGCGTTCTTGCATCCCTGAGGTCCACCTTCTTCTTTAAAATCCACACTAAAGCCCTGAAGGTTGTCGGGGAGTGTAGTCTGGCAGCATCCTTCCCTCCCAGAACAAGCATTATACTGGCTAATGTTGGTGCTGGTTCCAGCACATTTTGACCGGCAACCAACAACAACTGACTCTGTACTATTCACTGTTGCTAGGGTGTTGCAACCGACCGATGTAAAGACGTTCCGTCTCGGGGAGAAGAAAAATGGACTTCCTTCAAAGTTCACCGGCCCACCAAGTCCTCCGCCCCAGCAGCTTGCATTTGAGTATATTAATGGAATACTGACACTGATCATGCCATCCACGGATTGATAATAATTGGGAAGTGAAATGTTGAGAACTCGCAATCCAATCTTATATAGTATTGGAACCGACCTATTTTTGCAGACGATCTGATACCAGGGATCCGAGAAACACCCGGCACCTATTCCGAAGGGGAAGGGAATGCTGACGTTCCCACATGTTTCATTACAGTTGGGCCTTGCAAGTCCAGCTGCAGCTCCTGATGCTTGTATCGTGAGGAAAACCAGAAGCACAAGAATTCGAAACTCTGAGTTCGACATGATGTTCACGTCTGTGAGTGCATGGACCTAAACATATGGAGAAAGGGGATATGGACTGAATCCCTTAATATTGTTATTTATGTGGAAGAGGGGAAGAATTCTGATGCACTCTACGCATAATTTTGTTCCAGCTCTGCTACTTCCTAGTATATGTGATGATGCTTCCTTGAATATAGAAATATCAAAGCTTGATAGGTAAAGGACACCAACGGAAGCAGTCAAGTGTGACTTTTCCAGCTGTTGGGAATATGATTTTCTCATCATCTTTATAATTGAGATATCTAATCCTTTCCTTCTTGACTTAAATTGTTTCGCATACGAGTCGGTTCATTTTAATTTATCGTAGACCAATAATGTATGAATTCTTCCTCTTCCACGCTAGATTAAATATGGTTCCACGTCTTTGCTTATTGTCGCAAAATTTCACATTTCATTGCCAATCTTTTTGTTTAGTAGTAAATAGTATTGGTCATTTACAGTTCCTAATTAAACATGAATGTGGTCTTTCTGTAAATTCTGAATATCTGTCTTAGTTTAGCACTGTTTCAGTTATTTATTAAATCGACTTCTGAGTTTAACCTTGTTTAGAGGACTCGAATTTCACCGTTTTTCACGATGAGTGAACGGCTGCACATTGAATAAATTACAGGAAATTATTGCTAATCATCCCTATCCATGTGTCCAGGGAAGTGAAATGTTGAGCAAATGTAATCCAATCTTACTTAGAGTAGGATTCGTGTCTCCATAATTTAGCTAATCTTTTGCAAATTTCATGAAATTTCAGGATTTTTCCTACCAAAAAAAAAAAGAAAAACTCAAGAAATTAACATGTTGAGATGTGAAGAAATTTTCTTTTGTTCCCATTAAAGCCTCTACTTCCAGAAAGGCTCCAAGTCATTTTGAGATTGGAGGACTTTGGAGACTCGTTTTTTGTTCTAGACAAGCCCATTCGGACAAGGCTTGAAGGCTAGGTACTGAGAAATGGGGATTCAAAATCTTAGCTTTCGGAGTTAGAAAAACTGGAAAGTACGAGGCAACTGAACTGCACATGTGATCTTTGACTGGCACTTGAGGCAAGCAGACGATGCCTTTTTTTGACCGCTGAGATTGGACTTCTTCAAAGGCGCATGGTGCCCGTTTCTCATATAATATGCAATCACAGCCGATGATCGAGTGTGACTCTCACGTGGAGCCCCCATAATAAGTGATTATGAATAATCAAGTCCATAGAGAATTGGATCCAGGCAAGAATTTTGCGCAAGACCAGTGGAAAACGGGTTAATCTAATTCCCATCCATATGGAAACCAATATGTACGCAAACAAGCTTGGAACCATCAGCGTGGTGCGAACCAATGATGACTTGTAAAATCTTGGCCTTCAAGACCGTTATCAGATGAGAACTTATATTAGAACTGATCATTGACTTGGTCTCCGACAACGACAGAACAGAGAAACAATGGTTCCGTAGCTAGCTATTGCGCTGACGATGACTCATTTTAGACCACAGGCTTCTTGGTGGTCGGCAGCCACTGAGTTTGGCCGGGTCATTGGTCTCATCCTCGCCTATTGTCCACGAGATCAGTGATCTCGCTACTCATCCGGAATCACGAACCTGTTCGAGGAATGAACCCAAGACGGGGTTACCTAAATGCCTCTTTCTTCTGTTACTTGTTGACCCTAGCATATCCGAGGATGCTTCCAAGAGCAGAATTGTCAGCTTCAGATCTTTCCCGGAGTAAAAGATCCTCCAGTGGTCGCCTATTTTAGCAGCCAAATTGAGAAGAATTGTTATTGATCAGCTTCGCTTTGATGGCAATAACGACCGACTATTTTTCAGTCTCAGTTGAAGATATGAAAAAGAAAGCACAAGATAATAACATGATGAAAATCGAAGATATTTTCTTTTGTTCACCATTGAAGTTTCTCCTTTCGGGAAGGCTCTTAAGCCATTTTTAGATTGGAGGACTTTGACGACTGGTTTTTTGTTCTCGACCGCCACATCAGGATAACGCATGAAAGGTACTAAGAAATAGGATATTCCGAAAACTCAGCTTTCCTGCTTCTTTTCTCAAGAAACCATGGACCTGTTCAAGGAATGAACGGAGGGCACAGCTACTTAGGATGCGTTTGGTAACGATTCTGTTTCAGGAATAATTTTTTATGAGAAATGATTTTTTCCGATTCTCGTTTTTTGAGAACAATTTCGAAAGCAAAAAAACATATTTGGTAACTTCCCAAAATTTCTATTCCTGGGATAGAAATATGTTTGGTAGCAAAAGAACGTGTTTGGTAACTTCCCAACACTCTTTAGTGCTTTTTTTTTTTAATACTTTTTTTTTATTTAATTAATTTTTTATTTTAAAATTTTTACATTTAAACAAGTAAAAGTATGCATACATGCAAGGGCACGACCACCAAAACATTGCCACATATGACGGACAATATTTCATTTTAAATATGGCTGAGATTATATATATTTATATGTTAAGAGGTGGATTTTGTTGGTTTTCGGCCACTCTTGAGTGGGATGGGAGCTTTTGGCTGTGACAATTGATTGCGCAGCATACTCATGAATTATATTCCGAAGAAATTGCGAGTATTTTGGAAACGTAACAAAGTCTTGTGGTAAGCATTTGTGTCTTCTCTACGAGATTGTTTTGTGAAAAAAAAATGAATAGGCTAAACACCATAAGTTATTGGCATAATTGGGTCTAAGAAGCACAGAGTGTGATTATAATCTTTGTTATATCTCCTTTATCTATCATGGAACCTTGTGCTGCTCTCCTAGTGGAGTTGGTTGCACCGACCAAACCACATAAATATGATGTTCAATTAATTTCCTTAATCTATTTATTGAACCTCTCGATCGCTTGTTTTCACCAAAAAAAAAAAATGGTATAAAAGATAGTTAGGCTGAGTTGAAGTAGATTGATGGCTACAAAAGAAGGAAATGTAAAAATCAACAAACTTGATGGGAAGGACTTCGATTTTCGAAAATGAATATTAAGGATAATATGTACTGGAGGAATCTGTGCTTACTTTTGTCTAGGGAGAACCAAAGTTGATTAAGCAAGCTAATTGGGATGTAATGGATAGACATGCATTGGGTATTACTTGATTGTCACGTTGAACATTGTGAAAGAGAAGACCCTACAAATCTAATGAATGTCTATGGAACATGTACAAGAAGCCCTCCACAATCAACGGTGTCTATTCAACATGACTCCGTTTCACTTAAAAGATTGGCGAAGGTAAATGATGGTTCAGCATATTTGTGAATTAAATTGGAGATTGACTTTATTAATAATATATGTGCTTTGATTCTATTATCCCAATTGCTTGATAGTTGGAGTACTATAATTCCCTCATACATGCTTGTTGGAAGGCACAATTTTTGTACAATTATGCTTATTTTTTATTTCGCATTTGTGTGTGTGTGTTTTTTTTTTTCCTTTTACTTTCAATTTCTACTAATTCTGCAAATTGGGCTTGACAGTTAAACTCCGAGTTCTACATGATTTTCACGTTGTGTATGCGTATAGACCTAACACTAGGGAGAAAAAGGGGATATTGGCAAAGACCCTTGATAGTGTTATTTACGTGAAAGAAGGGATTGAAATTTCAAGTACTGTACGCATTATTTCATTACACAGCTGTTACTTCCTAGTATCTGCTTGGGATGCTTCCTTGATGATAGAAAGATCAAAGCTCCAAAGGTAGACGACGCCAATTTAAGCAGCCGAGCGCGACTTTTCCCATTGTCGTAGCCAGAACTTTGTCCTCTTCTTTTCTCGCGGGAAAAGACTGGGAGCATTATCAAGATGAATCAAAATGATTTATCGCGGGTGCACTTGGACTTTTGATGGCCCCACTCTCGTATTCCTACTACTTTTCTTCTCCTTTTACAAAAAGAAAACCATTTTCCACAACAAGAACGTCTTTTTGAATGGCCAAATCATTCAATAAATTTAGACTATGACGACCAACACGTGTTTTTCTTCTCTCTCGACGAATGAAATGGCTGGGCATCTTTTCGATCTATAAGAAACCGAAAATCACTTTACTAAAGCAAAAGTGGTTTCCTCTTGACTTGTTTAATAGTAGTGGGTGTGCGTGTACCACGGACTCTCCCCCATTATTGAAGCGGAATTCATTTTTATTGTTCTTAGTCCAACGCTTTTCGTGCTCAGGCAATCAATAAAAGCACTTCGGAAAGCTATTCCACCCCCCCCCCCCCCCCCCCCCCCAAAAGTGGGAAAAAGACGTATGTGAATCATGAGAGAAGTCTTTTGCTTCCACAATGACTGAGATTCCGCCCATCATGCACTGGAATTGAAGAAAGGTAAATGCGATTCTTGCTTTGAACTAGTCTTATTAATTCGCTAATGCTCTTATCGTGCTACAAAAAGTATGCTGAAACATTGGCACAGTTTTATTTTTTTATTTTCAGTAAAAATAAATTTAACGAACTATTTATGGTACCGACGAGAGGAGATAGACTATAGAGCCGATTTTTTTTTGGGGGGGGGGGGGGGGGGGGGGGGGGGAACAGTTATGTCCAAAGAAATTGCTAGACCAATATCCAAAGTATGTTCAGTTAGAAAAAGTTTATGCATTTTTATCATGCGTAGTCTTCCCCAAAGGGACAGTACCAATGGGTCGTGTGAATATAATTGGCTTTAGTATCTGGGATTTGCTGGTTCAACTTCATACATAAGAAGAGAATTTGAAAAACCGAGCGAGTTCGATATGATTTTCACGTTCCGCCTAAACCTATGGAGAAAAGGAACAGGGTTTGAGTCCCATAATCCTGTTCATTAGATGAAAGAATGGAAGAATTTTTCGTATGATGTACTTGCAGATGTAATTTTGGATCATGCATCTGTTCATAACTTGAGATATGCTCGAGCTTGATTACTTTAACAAAGTAGAATCCATCATGTTTCTGAAACTGAAATCAAATCACAGCTCTTCATTGTACTAATTTAATAAATTTTAGAACTTAATTGAATTATTTAAAATTTTTAAAATTTTCTTGTACTTTTGTGACGAGTTTCAAGACTTGTGGTGCACTTGTCCAAAACAAATAACATTAACCTTATAGACACCCTTTTCTTTTTGGGTTGGGGGGGGGGGGGGGGGTTTGGAGAATTGAAATATCCATTGGTTCGAACTTCTTAGGTCTGGTCAAGCTCATGTAAAACCTTCCTCCATATGATTCCTCTATGGAGATAGGATCTTTTAATTCATCGCACTTTTTCTTTTGAGTCAGCAATTATAAGAAAGAAAAAACCTCAGAATCAACATAAGGTTGCTAACTATCTAATGGATATTGGCAATTTTTAGAATTTGAAAAATTCGACCTTTAAACAAAGATCGGTATCATTCATGCCATGGCACAAGCACCCATACATTGTCACATATGACAGACAATATTTCATTTTAAATATGGCTGAGATTATATATATTTATATGTTTTTTTAACAGAATATATATTTATATGTTAAGAAGTGGATTTGTTGGTTTTTGGCCACTAGTGAGTGGGAGGGGAACTTTTGGCCATGACAATTAATTGTGCAGCATACTCATGAATTATATTCCAAAGAAATTGCGGGTGTTTTGGAAACGTAACAAAGTCTTGTGGTAAGCATTTGTGTCTTCTCTGCTAGATTGTTTAGTAAAAAAATGAATAGGCTAAACACCATAAGTTATTGGCATAATTGGGTCTAAGAAGCACTAAAGAGGGTTGTGATTCGAGCGTGATTATAATCTTTATTATATCTCCTTTTATCTATCATGGAACCTTGTGCTGCTCTCCTAGTGGAGTTGGTTGCACCAACCAAACCATGTAAATATGATGTTCAATTAACTTCCTTAATCAATTTATTAAACCTTTTTTTTGGTAAGGTTATTTATTAAACCTTTCGATTGCTTGTTTTCACAAAAAATTGGTATAAAAGATAGTTAGGCTGAGTTGAAGTAGATTGATGGCTACAAAAGAAGGAAATGTAAAAATCAACAAACTTGATGGGAAGGACTTCGATTTTTGGAAATGAATATTAAGGAAAATATGTACTAGAGGAATATGTGCTTACCTTTGTCTAGGGAGAACCAAAGTTGATTAAGCAAGCTAATTGGGATTTAATGGACAGACATGCATTGGGTATTACTTGATTGTCACGTTGAACATTGTGGAAGAGAAGACCCTACAGATCTAATGAATGTATGTCGAACATGTACAAGAAGCCCTCCACAATCAACAATGTCTATTCAAGATGACTCTGTTTCACTTAAAAGATGGGCGAAGATGCATGATGGCTGAGCATATTTGTGAATTAAATTGGAGATTGACTTTATTAATAATGTATGTGCTTTGATTCTATTATTCCAATACTCAAGCATCCTAGGCCCAATGGGGAGGTCCTCTCTCTCAAGACCCCTATGATCAAGGACATTTATCATTATCTCTCAGAATAGACCCTAACATAGTCTCCTATTATGCTCAAACAGCAAATTGACCCCAGCCAGTCATGCCCGCCAACACTCCAAGACCCTCCAGGTCTCGTGAAGAACCTATCTTAAGAAATCTAAGCATGTGGAATGCCCTAATTTCACAAAGGAAATCATCTCACAATATCCCTCTAGATGACATTGGATTAGAACAAAGCTATGAGGAAGAATGGTTGGTAAAACAAAGTTCTAATGATTCAGACTATGACTACAACTTTTGGGATAGCAAATAGACTTGCGGCAAAAGTTGCTGTAGCACAGGTCACTATAGCATTGTACTATACCAATAGGTTAGGGAAATCATTGTTCACAGTCACTATTCATATTACCTAGAATAATTTCCAATCGGATTTTTCGAAACCTCTTTTTGTTTTGAGACCCGTAAATGTGGTCTTTGTTTTTTGTGACCTCTCAATGCCTATAAAAGGCAAAGATGATATAATGTGTTGGGCAGAGTCCCTTGAAGTAATGTTTGTGCTTGTGAGTGTAAATCCTCTCTTTTTTTTAAAAAAATTCTTCTTATTCTCTAGCCTAGTAGGATCCTTTAGAAAATGCAACTTTGGTAAGATAGAAATGTTACCATCCTGGCATCCTTGAGCATCTCTATCCTTTGAACTAAATTTTTGGGTGTTTCGCAACTAAAAGGTAATCCCTAAGAAGATTTGAATAGAGGTTTGTTTGTTGTGAGATAGCATATCTGCTGTAACCGACCTAGTTATCTCAGGTTTAAAGTATAGACCCCTTATTCATACCAATTTAGTCATAAACATTTCAATCGAACCAATTTAATTCTAAACTTTTTTATATTTATACCAATTCAGTCTATCTAGCCAATTTTGGTTAGACAACGCTGACATCGATGCCGACCAGTGGTCAAACGTTGATGTGGCAATTTTTCAATAATTTTTTTTGAAATTTTTTTTTGAATTTTTCTTTTTTTTTCCCTTTTATTTTCTCCCTCCTTCCTCCTTGGATTGTCCTCTCGGTAGCCAGCGAGGGCTTCAAGGGCCTACCAATAGGAGGCTCGCCAGCCACCGCAAGGATAGACCGAGGAGGAAGAATGGAGAAAAGAAAATGAACAAGAAAAGAAGAAGGAAAAAATGAATAAAATGAATAAATTAATTAATAAATGATAAAAATGATAAAAATAATAAAAAAAATTATTAAAAATTGCCATGTTAGCATCCGGTCACCGGTTAGCGTCCACGTCAGCACTGGCCGACCAAAATTAGCAGGATGGATTGAATTAGTACAAATATAAAAAAAAAAATTATGATTAAATTGACTTAATTAAAAAATTTATGACTAAATTGGTATTAATACATTAATTTTAGGACTTTTATATTACTTTTCCTGAAAAAAGTAGAAGATGTACGTGGATCATGTGGCATGTTTTTTGCTTCCATATGCAAGAACTTGCTCCCATGATAAACTTGGAATGAAAAAAAAAACTAAAAGTTATTTAGCTTTAAAATAGTCTAATTAGTTCGCTAATGCTTTGGATCAAACTGTGAAAAGTATTCCGAGCTCTGGGGACTTTTTTATTTTTCAATTTTCAGCCACGAGGGGAGAGAGAGAGAGAGAGAGAGAGAGAGACTAGAGAGCCCTATTTTTTTTTTTTTTTTTTGGAAAAAAAAATTTGGATCTATTTTAATATTTTTACCCAAGGAAATTTTTTGGCCAATATCCAAAGAATGTTGGGTCACAAAAAGTTGCACGCTCTGGTCAGGAGTAATGCTCCTCACAAGTAAAGACATCATCAATGGGGTTGTTTGTGTTTATATCTAATCAGCCTTTTCATCTAGGATTTTTTTTTTCTTTTTGCTGGTGTAACTTCATATATAGGAAAAGAATTTGAAACTCCGAGTTTGACATGATTTTCACTTGTTATGTGAATGGACCTTAACCTATGGAGAAAGCGGACATGGGCTGAGTCCCTTAACGGTGTAACTCCTGTGGAAGATGGGAAGAATGTTCCTGTACGGTATACCTAAGGATGCTTCCATGAGAATAGAAATGTGAAAGCTTGATACGTGAAGGACACCAATTCAAGGCTCTAAACAATCATGGGTAATAGTATCAAAAAAGTTCTATATCTATCGCAATGATATCAATTTAGTCCTAAATTTATTGCATTGATACTAATATAGTATGAAATTTTTTAATTGGACAAATTTAGTCATAATCATTTTCACATTGGTACCAATTCAATCCATTCGGTCAATTTAAGTCACAAATCGCTAATGTGCACATCAACCATCCTTTATAGCATAGTTGACGCTAATGTGGACATTATAAATAATTTTTTGATTTTTTTTTTATTATTTTGTTCACTTTTCTTTTTGCTTGTGCCGGTGGTAGGCCGCTAGTTGCAACCCACAAGCCATGGCCGGCAAGGACTGGCCTCGCCTGGGCAAGGGTCGGCCTCACTAGACCGCATTGAGCGAGGGTGAGCACTAGCTCGGTCCTCCTTAGGTCCTTCTCACCAAAGTGAAACCAACCCTCGCCCAAGCCAAGGTGGCCTCACCATGCCTTGTCGTGGTGTGGGCTAGGGTTGGTCTTGCGTTGAGGAGGCCAACCCTTGCCCAGGCAAGGAAGAGGTTCGCCGAGCCTCACCCTCACCTAGTCAAGGCCCAGCAAGGCCAACCCTTGCTGATGCAAGGCCGCCTTGGTCTGGGCAAGGCTCGATCTCGCTTGATCTAGCGTGGGGGGCCTCGTCGATGCTCACCCTCACCCAACTGTAGCCCAACGAGGCCAACTCTTGCATGTGGACAATGGTTGGCTAGTCAAATGAAAAGAAAAGGAAAAGGAAAAAAGAATGAAAACTTATTAAAAAATAAAAATTCAAAAAAATTATCAAACTAGAAAAAAGTGTCAACAATAGCACCCATTGTGCCACGTAGATGGCCAACATCCATGTCAGTTTTCTTCCTACCTAAATTGACCAAATTGACTTAATTAATACAAATATGAAAACTTTAATGACTAAATTAGTTCAATTTAAAAGTTTAAGATTGAATTGATACTAATATAATATGTTTAATACTTTTTTAATACTTTTCTAAGCATCCATGTATGACTTTTCCCATATATGCTTACATAATTTTGTCAGCACTTTCTCATGAGAAAGACTTGGGTTATTATTAGAATGGACGATATTTTGGGATCCTTTGTTGTGGATCCTATTAAAGCACGTTAGAATTGAGCCAGGAAGAAAGATCGTACTCGATCATTATTAACACATGGAAGGAGAATTGTGTTAGTTTAATAATTATTACTCAGTCAAGACGAACACAAAAATCAAATCATAGTATAAAATACGAATTGACCTGTGAGGGTCTCGAGTTCCTATTTACTTTTTTGTCCTATTTTTGAAAGAAAGCCACTTTCCAGAACAAGAATCTCTTTGTAAATGGAAAAATCATCTGACAACTTTGATGTACGATAACCAAGATTTGTGCTCTTGACGAATGAAATGTGTTTGGCATAGACTTTAAGTTAAAGCAAAAATCACTTTTATTAAAGCAAAAGTGGTTTCATCCTGACATCTTTAATTGGAGTGCCATGTGCGAGTGTTGCAATCTCTTCCATTATTGAAGCACAAGTCATTTTTACTATTCTTTTCTCGTGTATGCAACGTCTAGTCAGTCATCCTTTCGCTTTTCTTGCTCAAGCCATCAATAAAAGGCACCTTGGAATTCCACCCCGGCCCCCCCCCGGTTTCATCCTGACATCTTTAATCGGAGTGCCATGTGCGAGTGTTGCAATCTCACCTTGGAATTCCCGCCCCCCCCCCCCCCCCCCCCCCCCCCCCCCGGTTTCATCCTGACATCTTTAATCGGAGTGCCATGTGCGAGTGTTGCAATCTCACCTTGGAATTCCCGCCCTCCCCCCCCCCCCCCCCCCGGTTTAATCGGAGTGCCATGTGCGAGTGTTGCAATCTCACCTTGGAATTCCCCCCCCCCCCCCCCCTGGTTTCATGCTGACATCTTTAATCGGAGTGCCATGTGCGAGTGTTGCAATCTCACCTTGGAATTCCCGCCCGAGCGTCGCAATCCCTTCCATTATTGAAGCACAAGTCATTTTTGTTATTCTTTCCTCGTGTATGCATCGTCTAGTCAGTCGTTCTTTCGCTTTTCTTGCTCAAGCCATCAATAGAAGGCACTTTGGAATTCCCCCCCGGGCCGCCCGCCACCGAAAAAAATAAAAAAAGATGTACGTAAATCACGTGAATGGTTGCACATCCAAGTCCACGTAATAAGACTTGTCACATCATAGAAATATCAAAGTCTGAGGATGTCAAGTCCTCGTTGACTTGACTTCTCCGAGGAGCACCACAGTGCATTCATGATCAGTTAGATTGGTCATTTTAGAAGATTTCACGTTACTAGTAAATTTAGGACCCAGTCATTGTTTAGCAGAAAAGAAATTTAAAGACTTAGTTGCTTCTTATTAATGATCTTTATACTGTTATAAATTTATCACTAATTTGATTTCTTAATTATCACAACAAAGCAATCACATACACAACATAGATAAAGTAGTGCTAAGAGGACGTATCGCATGACATAAATGATTATATACTCAAGCTCTATTAGCAGAAAGTAATCTCTTTTCTCAGTCACTGCTAGCTTGACGATTGAAAGTCAATTTTTTTATAGTTAACTTTTTTTGTTCGCTCCTGACCTTATAATGCAAAATCTTCTGTCGAGACAATAAAAAATGTAATTGCTTGGACAGTAAAAACTCCTTTGCTTCTGGGATTTTCGCCAATAAGGATGCAACAGAAAGGGTTGGACATTCACCGTAGTACATCTCATCAAGATGATTATGTCTCCCCCGGAGGACAAGAAGAGATCGTCACGTAATTATGTCTCTCTTCCTATGACCCCTTATGGAAATTTTGATCATGCACCCTCACCTAATTCGAAAGCAAACAGTGTATGTGATTAGGATTGGAGCAGGTTTTTCTAATCGACTCCTGTTTCTTTTTTCAGGGAATCAAGATGACCGCGATATATATCCTCGATCTCTAGTCCTTTTATTATGTTGATTTTGCCCTCTTTAGATCTCCACTTTTCAGTGTCTTCGGAACTTGTAATCTGTAACCTCAGCCATATCATTGCTAATGCCATGAACGAAAAATGAAATGTGGGCAGAAGTTGGCATAAAAAGTAATGTTTCCCTGCAGAAAAAAGGAGTCGTCAATGAAGACCTATTTGCACGTAAACAAACTTGGAAAGACCGGTATGGTGGGATGACTTTGGGCCAAGTAGAACGCCCAGCAAACAACCATTTCCGGGATTTTCATCGAGTGAAACAATCCAATTTCGATCATGAGATTCTGATCGACAATTCGGATTTCAATTTGAGATTTCGATCCCTGCTTACACCTGTCGGTGGCCACGTTTTGCTAATTCCTTTTCTTTGTCGTTCCGAGACCAGGAGAATGGATGTGGGCTTAAGGGGGCCCGGGCTGCAAGAGAGGCCCAATTAGATGGATAGTGAACTTTGCGGAGAAGATTTGGGTTCCCGGAAGTGAACTACGAGCTGTGTGACCATTAATTAAACTTTCCAGTTTAAAAAGGTTCCAAACTTAAGAAAAATAAAGAATCACATAGAAAATACAAATGCCAGAGTTTTAAAAAAAAATAGAAAAAAGAGAGATCAATGTTGGTCATGATCTCTATTTCTCACTTGTAGTTTTTGAAGTGATTATTAGATAAACATAAAATCTATAATCAACTGCATTTAAAAGTAGATAAGATATTAAAAAATCATAGTTATTGATGTTTTTCAGCGAACGGATTTAATGCATGTGTGAAAATAGTATCACCTGAATAGAAAAGTTCTTACCCAAATAATTTGGTAGTGTGTAGTTTTAGACGAAAATACAAGAATTATACGACCTAAGGAGAGCATCTAAGGGGAAATTATGTCATGGGCAAGGAGCACCTGTAAAATTGGAACTACGAATAGATTCACACTTTAATTCCACGATTTTGTGCTCAATTTATAATCCAATATCCAAAACACAAAACGAGTTTAGAATCCTTAAAAATTTTGTTTCGATAAAAAAAAAAAAAAAAAAAATCACTCACGCCCCTTAAGGGTAAATTAATCAAACATTCGAAGCTGGTATTTTACTATAATGGCAAAATCAATGCAAGTAAGAAAAAATAACCAACATCTTCGATACTAAAAAGGGCAGTGATAATCGCTTTTATACGAGTTGGTCCATGCGCGGCTGGTTTGGTTTTCATGTAAAATGAAAGAACACTAGTTGAAGAAGAATAAGATAGAAAGAGGAATATAAAACAGAGCGTACCGAGACGCTATGGCGTGCAAACGTTTGTGTTATGTACACCGGACAGAGGCCGCAGAATGAGATAGTATCCATTGAAGTCGTGCATGGAATGTCATCGCAAGCGAACGGTGAATTACGTTGAAATGAAGGTGATGGATTTTTTATTTGATGGGCCAAGTCAGGCCTATCCACCCATGGGCCAAACCCAGCTCATAAGAAAAGGGCCCATAAAATGAAGGGTACAATTATTTTTTAAGTGAAAATAACTGCAATATTTAAGTAAAAAGAAAGAACGTTGATAGAAGTTTTTTTTTTTAGAAACAGTACGTTCCTTTCCTTCCCTTGAGAAAACAATGTACTCTCTTTTGGGGAACGGAACTCCAGAACTTCAATTGATTCTTTTGAAATAACAACGAGTATTTAATCTGTGGCAAACAAAGTATGTCCATCTCCATAATATATCTTTTGATCAGTGTTATATGTTTCCCGGGCACATTTCCACTTTCGTTTTTCGGTATTTGATCATTCGAGTATCGGTTCATCTTTCCAGGAATCTGTTTCCTACATTGGTATCAGAGTCAGGTTGTTCATGTTTCCCGATCATTGTTAATGAGTTTTGACTCACAGACAATGACGTTTCTAAAAATTTCAGCCAAGAAGTTTGCCCCTCCTTTTTAATTTTTCGTGAGTCAAAACTCATTTTGAATATGTAGGGTCGTAATTCTCGTTGAGATGAGAAAAACGATGGGTGGCTTATTGCTAGGGACCGCCAAACGTGTAGTTGGAAGGAGCAACGTCATCGACGCATGCGCAGTTTCTTGGGCATGTGCGCGGCACCAGCATGCGGTAAACTGCACACGTGTGCGTGGCACGTGCCTGCGTGGATTTACACTTTTGCCCTAGGTTTTTAGCATTATTACGGTTTTGCCCCTATCTATTGTTTTTATGATTATACCATTATTGTTTGTTAATATTACTATTTGCCCCTAGTTGACTTGTTGACCCAACTAGAATGACTTGCTAACCTGACCCGGTCATCCATTGATCATCTTTGACCGTTGATCTAGTTGACCATTGTTGACTTGCATTGACTGGCAATTGACTAGCGTTGACCGGTGACCCAAAAATATGAAGAAAAGAAAATGCGTTTTTCAATTTTTTTTTCAATTTTTGTTCACTATGGATTATGTGCAATCGATTTATGTTCTACATTTCTTGTAGGAACAATAATATGTTTAGTATGCATGCCTATATTCCCAAGAATGGATGAGCAAAAGGCGAGACTTGAAGGGCTTATTGCGAAATTAGCTAATTATTGGTGGAATGGCGGTGATATAATATCACATGGTCAGAGTCAATTAGATGATACAAGAAATCATCTAAAATGGTTATCTTGTGCCAAATTTTCAAAAGGTGCCAACCCTAATGAACACTCTTCCATCATAATGGCAAGTAATGTTAGATTGCCTATGGGAGGTCAATGTGATCTAAGATTATAAAAAGATTGCAGTGACTTTTTAAGATAATTCTATAGTATTGAGGTGACGAAGACTTCAATCCTTAGGTTGAGTCTCACTTGGCACAGAATGACTACAACTTGGAGAAATCCTAAGGGATTCCCATCTACCTTTCCATGGTTGTGCAATATACCTATAAAATTCTCAGATGAATTTACTAAAAGATTAGAAGTCTTCTCCTGTTTATGAGATATACAAGTATCTTTGAATTTATTTATTATTTTTCTTAGATTAACTTGAGATGTTTAAGGTGTAAATACTTATTTTTATGTTGATGTTGATATGTTTCCTCTGAATATATTACTTCGTGTAAATAGCATTTTTTTTTTTTTAAAGAAAGTTCATTGTTATCTACCGTTGTAAATTATTATGTTAATTTACAATTATTTGTGGGAAGTTTAAGAAAATTTTAGTGACTTTGGTGAACTTATTTTTGTATAAATGATTATATTAATGATAATTTCAAGTTAGGATTTTTGGATGATGATTGGAAATAAAGTGACCTTTTGAGTCTAAAGCTTTATTTCAAATTATTCATTAATATGATTAGTTTATGTAATATAGATGCATAAATGATAGGCATTAGTAATTCGTGCAAATATGTATGCTTTTTTCAGATACAATGGCTTCAGCTTCTAAGAACATAGTAGCTGAACTGGACAAAGAAGAGAAATTGGACGGTGAAAATTCTGAGATATTGAATATGAAAATTCAATATATGCGAGAAAAACAAGAAGCACTAAAAACCCTTAACTAAGTTACGGAAGAACTTGAAAATGCTGTGCGTCACCTTGAGCTGGCAAAGGAGCACCTTCTAGTGGTTAAGCCAAAAACAGATATTTGTTATGCTGGTTTAGTTTAGAATGAGCTTTGAGCTCTAAGTACAAACATATTTATTCATTTAAAGTGTGGAAATGCAAATGATTGAGCTCTCCAAGCCAAAAATCAAGAGTTGACTAACATAAGAGAGGAAAACGTTCTCATGTGAAAAGAATATCAAGAGTGAAGTGTTATAACTGTGACTAGAATAGTCACTATGCTCGCAATCATGGTGAGTCAAAGAAGGTAAACACCCATTGTATTCTTGAGAACTTTGCTTATATATCAAGTTTTTGTATTTTTAATTGAATTTAATCGTTTGTGGACCATAAATTCAGAAACAACAGACCATATGTAACGAATGATAAAGAATCTTTCGTGGAATTCCAATGAGGACCAATTGAAATGAAATTGATTTATGTAGAGAACAACTCCAGAGCTGAAGTAAAATTGATTGATATATTATAATTAAATATGCATGATCGACGCATTTTGTTTCTACATGATGTATTATATGTTTTGGAGATTCGTCAGAATTTAGTATTTGTATTAGTATTGATTAAACTTGATTTTGGTTTAAACTTCCATAGTAATGATGTGGATTTGTATTTAGATAGAAACTACTATGATTGTGGTTATTTTCTATATGCTTTTATTATACTGGATGTTGACTATGGTAACGTCAATGTTTTTTTTTTTTTGGTAAAGGTAATGTCAATGTTTGTTATTCCCTCTTTACATCTTCTAATTCATATGATAATAATGTGATTGTGTGGCATACTAGACTTGGTCATATTGACCAATAACTTATGAATAGACTAGCCTAAGAGAGCTTATTAGGCAATATTGAAAAAATTGATTTGTTCATATGTGAGTATTACCTAGTAGGGAAAATGATAAGGAAACCATTTGAAAAATGTAAAAGAGTTGAATTTCCTTTACAATTAATCTATTCTGACATCTATGGTCCAATGAATGTAAGAGTAAGGCATGGGGTTGTTTATTTCATCATATTTATAGATGATTATACTCGATTCGAACATGTCTATTTGATTACTCATAAATTTGAGGCATTAGATTGTTTCAAAAAGTTTATGAGCCTGGTAAAAAAATCAACTAGATAAGAAAATAAAAGCATTGAGATCAATTATATTTATCTGATA
The DNA here is from genome assembly GCA_004368105.4 of Eucalyptus melliodora. Lineage (NCBI taxonomy): Eukaryota > Viridiplantae > Streptophyta > Magnoliopsida > Myrtales > Myrtaceae > Eucalyptus > Eucalyptus melliodora. The sequence continues at coordinate 17,623,630 of CM023412.3, forward strand.
AGTTCGAAAATTTATGTAACGAAAAAGGAATATAAATATAATTGTCTATTCCATATACTCCTCAATAAAATAGTGTTGAGGAAAGGAAAAACAGAATCCTACTGGAAATAATTAGGTCTATGATGACACAAGCTAACTTACCTATTGCCTTCTAGGATGATGCATTGTTGACTGTTACTTATATACTTAACCATGTATCTTCCAAATCAGTTAGTTATGCTCCATATAAGTTATGGACAAGTAGAAAACCCGACTTAAATTTTCTTAAACCATTAAGTTGTGCTACCTATACTTATGAACCATTTCATAAACATGAGAAATTGGATCCTAGAAATAAGAAGAGTATTTTCATAAGATTCTCGAAATACTCAAACGGATATGTGTTTATAGGTAAATAGGAAAGTGGTAGTATAACTGAATTTGAATCACGAGATATTATAATTTTAGAGAATTAATTTCCTAAAAATTGCGAAATAAGTGAGGACTATTCCCTATTTGAACATTAGATCAAGATAATGAACTTAATGGAGTTTGTCCAAATAGGAACAATGTGAGAACTAAAGAATTAAATTCGACCCATTCTCAATTACAACCACTTGATGATATGATATTATCATTTTCTAATCCGAGCAAGAACATAATGGAGAATAATATATAAAGTATACAATCTCCCGTATAATGAACAAGTCACAAAAGCATTCCCCATCGACATTTTGATATTGAAAGGAAAACTTTCATAATTGTTTCACAAAATGAAAATAAGCTAAGGAATGTAAATGAAGCTCTAAATTGTCATAATAAGGAAAAATAGATTTATACAATGGAATAGGAAATGAAGTCAAACCATGTTTGGAAACTGGTTGACATTCCAAAAGGACACAAAATCATTGGGAACAAGTGGGTTTTCAAAATAAAACATAAAGTTGATAGCTCAGTAAAAATACATAAGACTCATCTTGTGGTGAGATGATATAATCAATAGGAATGAATTGATTATAAAGAAACATTTTCTCCTATAATAAGATTTACTTCAATTCGCATTATTTTGACAATAGTAGCTAATATGGATCTTGAACTACATTAAATGAATATAAAAATTACTTTCTCAATAGAGAATTAAAAGAAGAAATGTATATGGAACGACTTGCTGGTTTCATTTGAAAAGGTCAATAACAAAAGGTATGTCAACTTTTGAAATTAATATATAACCTTAAGTAGTTATTGAGACAATAGTATATACATTTTCATAATACTATAATGACATGTGATTTTTCAATGATTGATGATGATCATTGTATATATATCAAAAGATCCAAAAATTAATTTGTGATCATATCATTATATGATGATGATATAATGATTACCAAAAACAATATAAAGTTTGTTAATATTATTAATAGTTGATTGTCTTTCAATTTTGAAATGAAAAATATAGGTGCGGATGCATATATTCTTGGAATTAAGATTTTATTAGATCATTCGAAGAGATTATTGTCTCTCTCACAAGAAACGTATATAAACAAGATTATTCAACAATTTCGTATGCAAGTTATGAACCCATGATATTTCTATTACGAAATGTGAATGATTGAGCCATATATTGTGTCTAAAGACTCCACAAATGAAAGAACAAATGCAACGTATTCCTTATGCTAGTGCTATTGGAAATTTAATGTACGCTATGATGTATACAAGATCTAACATATGTTTTGTAATTGGAATGGTAAGTAAATACCAATCCAATCTAGGTAAAGTATATTAAAAAGCCGTTAAAATAATATTAAGATATTTGAAGGGAACTACTAATTATACGCTGAGTTATCAAGGAAATGATCTACGACTAGAAGGCTATTTAGATGTTGATTATGGAGAAGGTTTAGACGAAAAGAAATTTATCTCTGGATTTGTTTTCTTACTGAATAATGGTACCATATCTTGGAACAGTAAAAAACAAACATGTATAGTCTTGTTCACAATAGAAGTCGAGTTCATGGTGTTATCAGCAGCTGTACAAGAGGGTGCTTGGCTTAAAAGATTTTTGGATTATTTAAATGTTGTTGAGAATGCTATGAACTCATTGTTGATTAATTGTGATAGCTAAGCAGCTATTGTCACACCCCCACCCCACCTCTGGCACAAGAGTATGACCTAATGGATTAGCATCAATGTTCCAAGCAACGTCAAATGTCTCGAAAGTCTTTTATCCTTAGTTAAGCACATGCGGAAATGATCATAAACAATCCTCGTACAAACAAACATGGAAGCCGGGCAAGACATATGCAAGCCAAGAAAATAAAAGTAACATATATTCATATACATATTCACATATCAAAAGCTATTTTAATTACGTGCCCATCCTAGTCTTAGGCTACTTATTTTCATTTCCATACATAGTCAATCAAAAAGCTGGGGTAGCCTAGCTCCTCTACCGAGTTGCTCCCAAAAGAGGCCCCCATGCTAGGTTCATTCCCTTCTTGGACCCTGGTTTACCCATCATACACTGGAAATGGTGAGAACAACAAGAGTGAGTCGATGACTCAGTAAGTAAAAGTTTCTAATTCTCCTATAGGAGGACATTTTGCCGTCGATTGTCAGATACAAGATCACCGCCCACTTGTTGATAGCAACGGAATAGCAAAACTCGTGCATTGCCTTGCTTATGCATATGAAAGGCTCTCAACCGTCTTTGTGCTTTCAAGAATAAGTGCATGTGAACAAGCTTTCCAAAGATCCGTGACTCATGATCATTTCGGTCACAAAAAGGGATGCGTGCATCTCATGAAACCCGTTCAAGCATTAAGTGACCCAATTTAAACATATGCTCAAATTGATGCAAAAACTTAACAATACATATTAAAACAAACCCAACTTTTGCAAGCATCACATATGTATCAGTCATGGACCATACGTGGACTTTCATTTTTCTTTTTCAATATCATATTGGTTGAAATTAATCGACTCTTCCGATAACAACTAGGCATCGGTCCCCCCTTGACAACCAGCATCATCTCAATCTTATTATTAGGACAACATCTAGGGCGACTCCTAGGCATCGGCCTCAATCGGGCCGGCATTGTCCATGATCTCAATATCGAGACAGCATCTAGGGCTCTACCTCGACAACGACCCAACATCCCCTAGCATTGGCATATAAGTCCATCGTGTGTCCATACATTTCAAGTATCAACCAATTCAATTTATGTTTAAACTTTTAGCTGAATGGAAGGTGTCGCGACCAATTTTTTTTCGGGTGTGAACCACCTAGGGTTTTGCTAATGAATTGCTAAGCCTAGACTTAGCTCGGGCTCTCCCAAACCTATACCAATTCGCGACTTAAGTTTAAATTTCTTAACATGTAAATAATTTTCAATAAGAAGTTGCCACTAATCTATTTTTTGGTGGGTCGATTAGAAATCCAAGTAAAATAACGGGAGAATTATTTTACTCCTACGAACCAGAGACTATGGGTATGGGGACTTGATTACACTAGATTTCTCTAATGTCATTTCGGTACCATTCTTTTATTTTCAAAAAAATGTTTTGCAGGCAGCTTGGATTAATTTTAAATCTAATTCCCTAACATGTGAAGCGATCATGCTAGTGCGCAAACCACCAATTTAACACCCAAGTAAAGTAGTAAATAAATTGCAGGACTTACCTCATAGCAACGAAAGCATTTGCGTTGTTAGATTAGAATTCACATCAACAATCCTATATATGATTTCTAATTAACATGCAATTTCTTTTTGTTTTTACTTAATTAATTAAAATCGTGCAATATGCAATGCATGCTACTAATCTAACATGAAATATTATGACATGATAGTATAGCCTAAAATATAAGAATGAGTAAAATAATTTTGTGTTTTCTTAATGAACATGCAATAATTAAACATGCAATCTAAATTAACCAAAATGACATAATCTTAGTGATGGCCAATTTCTAATTAAATGCACCTAGCAACAATCATTCAATGACGTGCATTTCATGAACCTAATGCTATATGACGTACACATGATTTTTTATTTTCTTAATAAGCATGCAATCTACCATAATATGCAATGACGTGCAAAGAATGTCCTAATTCTAGGTTTTCTCTTTTTTTTTAAAAAAAAAAATCGAAATTAAAATTGCCAAATAATTAAACGTGCAATTTAAATTAATGAGAAGAAAATATGATATCCTAAATTAATGTTTTTGGTCTTTTTATTTAAGAAATTCGAAATAAATTTCATATCCTAAACATGCAACATAACCTTAAAACTAGTAATATCCTAACATGCATTTAACCTAACTCAAATAAATATTTTTGGGTTTTTCCTTTATGGGAGCAATCAAATAGAGGCATCAAGAAAGCACAGCACCAAATCAAGCAAGATATCATCCATGTCCATTTAATTTAGGGAAATAAATTGATGAATCGTATCTCGCGCATGAGATCGGATTGGCTAATTTAACAAAATCACGAATCGTATCTCAAGCGTGAGATCGGATTGGCAATTTTTTCGTGCGATTGCGAGTCGTATTTCGAGCGTGAAATCGGACTATCAATCATGTGCACGTTGTGAAATTAAGGAATAAATCCCTAATTTAAAAAAGATTTCCGATAAAATTTGGATTGGATGCATCATCGGAAGATTTGAATTTGAACGCAATATCAACAAATTAAGTAAGGAAATTATTAAATTTGGATAATATCTTTACCAATTTCGTAATATCGTTCTCAAATTTAGACTCATCGGATGATGGGACCAGTGATGGCTCGTGGTGGATTATGCTGGAACCGATGCGGCGGCCGCTGGATTGGACTGAAATCATTGCAACGAACTACTCAACAAATCTGGGAAAATCAATGGAGCGGACTAGACTTGCGCCAGGTGGTGTCTGCGATTAATGGAGATCGTGGCTATGTGTGGCAATGCATTAAACATATAATAACACGTCAGGAAAGCGAAGCCATGAGAAAACCAGAAAACTCTTCTTCTCTTATTTTCAGGTGGTCACATGGGTATGATATGTGCCCCTTTTACGTGACTATAGAGAAAGAAAAGTGGAATTTTTATTGAGAATTGGTAACTCCCTTAATAGCTTGATGATCTCCTCGGTTTGGTCTCAGTGCGGCAGCAGCTTCATCGACAGGGAATCCGTGGTGGTGTCACGTGCGGACCGACGATGGGACTCTGATTATGGGTTGCTCGACAAAGCCTGCTGGTCCAGTAATTCTTGGCTAGGGAAGGAACAACTCACTGTGGGGACTTCTCGATGGAGGCTTAGTGCCCGCTGGACAAGCTCGGCACAGTAGTTACACTACACGCTGACTGCGTCTGCAGTGACGAGATATTGGAACGAAAGAAGGCTGATGATTTGTTGTCGGTCGTGGACAAAGGCACTGGTAAACCTGCAGGGAAAAACTCAGATTATGATGGCTAGATTCGGTGTAGGAGCACTAGGGAGCTCGCTAAAAATTTGCTGATATTCCAACGCTGCACATTGTTGTGCAATAGTTGTAGCACCGTGGGAATTGACCGGATGCAGCATGAGGAAGGTGCCGGTTTCTTAGCGAACATGTTAAACTGGAGTGGCGCAGCGACTAGGCGAAACCCGTTGATGTTGTTGTCAAGACTATCAGCAGTGCTGGACCGACGCAAGTCGGACAACCGGAAGCATCAAGTCAGCGGCAACGAGGGAGTTGGCAGCGGAACACCGCTTTAGACTGACGGATATGTCTGCGAACCTCTCTCTCTCTCTCTCTCTCTCTCTCTCTCCTCTCTTCCATGTATGCGACCTTCCTCTCTGTTTTCCTCTCTCGCTTTCTGTTGGCCGTGTGTCTCAATGTGTGGCCTTATCTTGAAACCCTACGTGAAAAACATTTTTATAGGCTGAAGATTAGGGTTTTATTTTCCTTTTCAAATCAACATCCACGAAGATTTCTTTTTTGCACACAATATCACTTTTTTTATTTTCCACATCTCTTGATTTTACCGAAGATAAGATTGCAACCCAATTTTCTTAAATTCCAAAAATCCACCATAATATCATTTCAAATCGCCATTTAGGTAATTTTTGTCATTAAAAGAAAACGGGCTCGGGCCAATTTACTTGCTTCGTGGGCTTAGTTCGGCCTGCCAAATTAAAGCTTAGAACTACTAAATCAAACACATTTGTCACCGACCCAATGTAAAATGCAAATTAAGAAATAAATGCACCTAAAACTATATGCTATGCAATTAACTATTTTTTCAGGAATAAAATTAATCCCTAATTTTTTTTAATGCAATAAATGACTAAACGGGTTGCCAAAATTTAGGTGTCAACAGAAGGCTCGAAGGCGTGCCATGCAAGGTGAACTAATAAACGACTCTTGTGTTTTATTAAATCAAACTCATGCCGGATGCGATACAAGCTCGTGACCTTGACTTGAAATCATTCGCTTAGGCTTTAGCATTATCCAAAGCCATTGAAACCTCTCCTCGACATCCGGGTGTGCTCGACACTCATGCGGGATCATGGACTTACTAATAGGGCTAGTAAGAGCACCTAGAGGGGGGTGAATAGGTAATCAAAGAAATTTTTGCAAAACATAACATATTAATTCGTCTTCTAAGAATAATAGACTGAAGATGTAAAAGACTATAAACAGTTATATTAAGCTACGAATTAAAGTAAAAAGATTAGGAAAAGAGAATTGAAATACAAGGTTTATAGTAGTTCGGCTTAGATCAAGTCTACGCCGACTTTCATGCACTAACAGCCCACTGGTTGTATTCCACTAAGAACCAAAAGAGATTTTACAGTCTCATGTCTTTGATTCCACAGTATACAAACTTTGCCACACTTCCTCAAGGTCTCACAAGTATTTAATCTCTCTTTTGAGTACAATTTAAGCTCGACAAATGAAACAGCAAAGAACTAAGAGTTTCAAACTTTGGAATTTTTCTATCACGCATACACTCAAATAACTTGAGCGTCTTCCTTATATAATCCTCCATGCCTTCATAACCATTGGTACATTCTAAAGAAATTCTTCCAATCTACCCGTTGGACAGAATCAATTATGAAGATCTCGAGTTATTTAAGGAATGTGATGATAGCCCACCAATCCTGCTCGCCTATACAATCAAGATCTAGGTATCCATAAGTAGAATCTTCCAAGTATACTTCGCCAATCAATAGACCTAATTATTCAACAGCAAGCAATAGGTACACAACAAGCATAACAATATAAAGCCAACACAAGTAAATGATGACATGATCCTAAAATCGATAAGCATAGCATATTGCCCTATCGAAGAATTAGGAAAATCTACTTACTACTTTTTTTGGACCTAGCTCCAAGAGGCTTCTTTGGTGGTCGGATGGCATCTAAGGCAGCTTATAAGAGAATGGCATGAAAGAGAGGAGAGGAAGGGAAAGGAAATGAGAGAATGACTCATCATTAAAATGTGAGGATGCTTTCTCCTATTTATAGACCCATTTCTCTTAGATTTTTATGCGAATTCATGATTACGTCTAAATGATGAGTTGACCTACTTACCTTTTCAAGTGGGTGCTTACGTCCTTTAGTGTTGGCTTGTGATTGGTCCACCTATTTGTTTGCTCTCTAAGCCTCACTCTAGGCTCATTATTGCCTATGGGGCCTAAGGGACACATAAGCCCATTTTAATGCCTAATGTGTTCTTCTAATTGGTTGGTTCTTACCTTGTTCACCAAGGCTACAATTTAGGGCCATCATCACCTAAGATTCACCTAAGATTCTAGGGGATACTTAAGTAGGTGGCTTACCTCTCTCATTAATTGCCAAGATTTCATGCAATCATTAAACTTAGATGTGTTCACATTAGCCAACTTGTTCTCCAAATTTCTTCTCTTTAACACACTAAGGTCCAAAATCATTTAATGCATTCTTATCTTCAATTCAAGAAGTCTCTAGATTAGCTTGCTACTCAAGTTGGACGTGCAGCCCCCTTCCCCTCCAAGTTGGGCGTGTGGTTCTCCCATTTTAAGACGAAAGCAGTTTTGAGCAACTTTCAAAATCAGTACCATTACTTTATCAAACGGACTTGAAAAATTATAAAATTTTAATATGTTGTAGAGAAAACTTTAGAAAATATTTCTCATGAGGAACCCAAGCCAGATTCATTATGTGGAAATAGCAGAAAATCATTGAACACAACCCAAAAATTCATTTGTTGAGCAGATTCAATGGTCAGAGAGAGAGAGAGAGAGAGAGAGAGAGAGAGAGAGAGAGAGAGAGTCATTTCGAAATCCAAATTTTCACAAAACTCTTTGAAATTTTAATATGTTGTAAATATTTATGTCATTTAAAATTTTTTTAACGAAGCATGTCCAAATTCGAAAGGGAAGATTTTATGAAAATTTGAGAAAGTAACTTGGTTACTGTTTTCACTATATTGGGCAGGTTCTATATGTTAATTGATTGGACCTTCGTCTCAACCATTTCACCTCAGAAAAATATGAAATTTAAGCATGTTATAGATCAATATTTTTTGAAAAACTTTGATGAAGGAAGCTTCCCTAAATTCATAATATAAAAAGCTTTGTAAAATTAGCAAACAACAAAGGTCTAGAAATTTCGAGAATTAAATGAGGTAAATTCTAGTTGAAAAGATAAGTGTTCTCACTTGGCCTTGAATCAAGGGTCATGCATGGTTGTACATTCTTATCTCCCAAAATCCTAAGTACGCTATATACTAACTTGGATGCTTGTCTCAATTGTTTATTGCCCAAGGTCCAAAAGAGATAAGATAGACTTGTCTTGGTCCAAAGTTGGACTTGTCTTGGCCTTCTCCTCTCTCTCTCTCTCTCTCTCTCTCTCTCCCCCTTTGCATGTGGCCTCTCCTTTGTAGGTTCTAAAGCCTACCATTCACACTTAGATCCTAGGATATTAATGGGCCTAGGATATAGGGATATCTTTTTCCCCTCTTTATTTAATACGTTCACATTTGTTCACGCTTGTTTTTCCAAGAAATTTTGATTATCCAAGCATGAGGTGTCCCCTCAATTAATGGCTTTAAATCCAAATATAATCTTATCTTCTAATCAAAGTCCCAATTGCTAAGTGTCTATGCTCCTTAATTTACTATATGACGAAGGAATTAAATGTAACTTGGAAAATATCTAAGTTTTGAAGGTCTTTTCATCCTAGACTAATCAATTTTGACCATGATCGACTATGTTATTTGGCTGGGGGTTCATGCCTAAGACATGATCAAAGGAAGTAAACACAACCGGGCTTAATCGGTGAAATCAAGTTCGAACTTCTCTTTTACCATGTAAAGGGCTCGAAGTTGAGGATGTTACAACTATGGCATACACCAAGGATCCGAAATACTATGGCAATGCCAAACATATAGATACTAAGTATAACTTTGTCAAGAATATGGTTGCACGAAAAGATGTGAACTTACAGTACAAATCTATATATAGAAAGAAAATCCTATGAAGAAACAAATATCTAGAGATATGTTCTATGGCCATATAAAATCTCTAGGATTGCGTAGTGGCTGATGTACTAATTATTATAATTTATCTTAAGTGTTCACATTGAATGAATTTGTGTATCATTATTAATGCTTATGAGCCTTTGCTTGGCATATATGTATCTTAATACTTAGTGCATTATATAAAATTAAAAAAATATGTTGGACAGATAAGAGATTAATCTACTCACATGGGTAATCGGCCTCTATTTACTATGTGATAAATAGAGATAAGATGGTTTTTAAGTTTATTATCTAGGTGATAATCAAGAGTTCAATTTTAAAATATATATGTCACCTTAACTAAGTGTTAAGATAATGGCATAATATTTACTATGTCCGAAAGTAAAATAACCTACATATTTTACTTTATTTGTCTTTGATGCTAAATGTGAGTTTTGATAGATTTTTTGAGAGAGTAGATACATGAACTCAAGTTAGATATTAGGTATGTCTGAACTATCACTTGTATAGTATTAAAAGTGTAGACATACACTTCATGGGAAATGAGTTAACACTGTAATATGTATTTCATATTATGTATGCATAAGACGACTAATAAAAGTGACAAAATTTTTTATCTTAAATTTTATGCCGTGTGAGACTCTTGAGGAAAAGAGTTCATCAATTAAGTGTCCTCATGACTATTACTTAGTCTCGAGATTTTTATTCAATGTTTGTTATCTTAAAATGTTGCCAATGATCATAAATTGATTCGATCTAATGGGACATTTTTAGAAAAGTAAGTTGAATTGAAATTGAGAGTTTCAAAGAAAGAGGAAGATTGAGTTTGTGATATCACATTCTAGTTTTGTATTCACTGGTCGACCAATTATAATTGTTTTTAGAATTATCATAATTGTGAATACAATATATCATTATTAAATAGAGATCAAGAGAGATATAAATGTGATTGATCGATTTAGGATATTGTATACTATATCTACTAAAAAATGTGATGCCCATTATGAGCTACTATATATTCCTAACAGATATATGGAAATGAGCTCTCGAAGTATATTGGTTGCACGGATTATTTACTAGTATGATCGTTGCAAAGAGGTGGAGAAAGAGTTTTGTCGTGGAAGATGATGGGTTTTTTATTTGATGGGCTAGATAAAACCCGTCCGCCCATGTTGGGCCAAACCCGGCCTATAAGAGGAAATGGGCAATTATATTCTAAGTGAAAATAATTGCAATATATAAATAAAAAGGAAGAACGTTGATTGAAGTTTTTTCTAAGAAACAATACGTTCTTTTCCTTCTCTTGAGAAAACAATGTACTCCCTTTCAAGGAACGGAACTTCAGAGCTTCAATCGATTCCTCTAAAACGGCAACTAGTACTTAATCTGTGGTAAATAATATATGTCCATCTCTGTGATATATCTTTCGATCGGTGTTACATGTTTTTCGGACACATTTCCGTGTTCGTTTTTCAATATTCGATTATTCGAGTATTGGTTTGTCTTTCTAGGAATCCATTTCCTACAGAAGGGTAAGCTAAGACTTCTATCTATATCTCATTTGAAGATATATAATTTACAATATGGCTATGATATACTCCGTGTGACAAAAATCAAGCGCCTGAGGAGGTATGAAAATCTAGATTAGAAGATCTAGACACCATCAAGAATGAATGTAGCTGTCCTTCGAGCCTTGGTCTATCTATCATTGATAGCGGCATAGACGCCCAGTTAGTACACACAAATCTCAGGGTGATAGCGGCATAGACGCCCGGTTGGTTTGCACAAATCTCAGGGCAACAAGCTAGATTTGAATCTCCTTATTCATTGATATCTGCCAAAATGATTAACCCACTTTTGAATAAATTTTAACGGTGGATTAGTTTTGTGAATGAAAGTAACTCGAAGAGAAATGCTAGATGTACTAAGAATTCTACGATATTCTTTTACTAAGTCATGTGGTAAGTTTAATTTGTGCTGAAACAAGCGAGACCCATACTATGAATCGTTGTCATTTTTAAGCATTCGATATGAAATCACAATGTTAGTCAAAGAAAAAAGTTCTAGTATGATTTCTTAGTGCAGGTAGCATTACCCTCACTCAGAATACCACTTGTTCCAACGTCAAATAGAGAGAGAGATTTAAATTAGCATGCCCCTTTAAGAACTCAACATGAATCAGCGTCATCATTTGGGAAGCAAAGTTAGTAGATAAGTCCTAGTATATTTTTAACACTAGTTAAGAGTAAAAGCGAATTATAATGTCATCAAAGTTTGGATTTGTTTTTCTTATTTTCTTAATAAAGTACGAATTCAAATAGCTGGCTTTTAGTTCATTCTAAAACATTTGGATAATTGACATGATATATTTTCACCGGATGTCCAAGGCCCCCTCTTTGTTATATAGTATCCACTTAGCATACCAACTTTGTAATTCCGTGTCCTGTGAAATATGATGAACAAAAAAAAATTCTTTTATTCTTATATCTTGAATTATTGTATGTGTTAGAATCTTTTGGATGAATGCGTAATTTATTATTTAAATTTTCAAACAATATCGTTTACTAACATTGCCATATTCGCAGGAACACGCCCCCATGCTCGGACATCGGACAAGCTCTTACCCAAGCGTTATACCGTGTCTAGTGCCACTGGGAAATAATTTAATGTTTACCATGACTCTTTACTCGCCTTTAGACATGTGTGAGGAAAGGAAACCTGCAGTTCCCGAAGGTTTGAGGGGATCGCTAGCTCCTGGCAACACTGGTCTCTCCGGAAACAGTTCCGGTGTTTAATATCAGCATGGGATCGGTCAAAGTCGGGTTTCGACTCGCAGCCTGTCATGGCTGATTCCGATTCCTTGCTCCTCATTAGAGTAAGCACCAACCCCGACCGCAATGAAGGAATTCCTTATCCAGGAGAAGTAGAATGGTCTCCCTTTTAATAAATTTACTATGTTGATAATTTACTTAAGACGAAGGAGGTTGTAATTTTCTACTGTTTGAGAATGTTGGTATAATCTGAATAGCGGTTATTTTTCCAGTTTTTTCGCCAATGGAGTTAGAACTTTGCATCATTATCTGAAAGTGAAATTGGATCACACAGCTTTCTTCAACACAGGTCAAAAGGTTGATAATAATTTGGACGCTTGTTCCCGAGGGTGCATGTGCAACTCTAATGTAATTCTCGTAGTAACTGAAATAAAGACCACTATTCATGGATCCTCAAGATGCAATAAGCCACTTCATAAATGTTAGCGGGATGATTTTCAAAGTTCTTTCTAACTGGCATATAAACAGCATTATGATACTTGAGTCGAACATCGACACTGAGCCAGAGAAAATTTGAAAAAGGTAACTTTTCAAACACTCGTTTGATCCCAACACCAGCAACAAGGAAACAACTATAACAAACCGTCTATCGCAGATCAAGTTCCCTCTCTTCGTTGAGGCTAAAGAGGGATGGGTAAAAATCGATTTAGTTGCAGCTTATATATTCGAGTCATTGCCCGCTGCATTTATAGCAAGAAATTGTTGCGGAGATGATGCCAGAAATTGCTGGTGTTGGGATCAAACGAGTGTGAGTGGCTGCACATCTGAAAATGTAGTTACATATCGCTTATCATCACCTTGTGACTTCAAAAAATAAAATAAAAATACAGGCATAAAATCAGAACCTGGATACAGACATTGTCGAGCAGCGTACGATTTAACCAATTATTCCTCGCTGATACCGATCACTGAATGACGTAGGGACATAAAAGAAACACAGAACAAAAAGAACGAAGAGAAGGTGCAGATCTATCTTCGATGATAAAGAAACGCAGCTGAAATCGGACTTTAGCAATGACGGATTCATGCCTCTACACCAACGTGGCAAATCTTTAAGATATTCTTCGACCTGTGTTTTCAATGGATTTTTAACAAACACGTTGTAGACAAACAATGAAGGAGTGACCGAGAAGCGCCATGGCCTCGGAATTAGCGAGCAAATCCAAACCTCATCATCCCACGATGTCCGTCATTGTTATCAGGCATGCTCGCATAGGTTTAACTCTAACTTGATCAGGAACATTGTATTCTAGCTCCTCTTTTCACTGAAACAGGGTATACTCGGGCAAATACGTACCCGTTGCACCGGAGCCGTTCTGCTGCGACCGAAGCTTGGATTGATGAATAAAACCTTCACAACCGTCTAAGAACAGACCCCCCACAGAATCGAGCGTACTCCGGTGCAATGACGCAACCGCGGACAATGGTGATTCGAAGCGCCTGGAATGACGAACAACGACTGATGGGTAGTGGTTCGGCAGCAACTCTCAACGTTCGGCTAGCCAACGATGGCGAGGAATCCTCCTCTCTTCCTGCTGAGACCTCCTCTCCTTCTCTTCCGTTCGTCCTTCTGCAGCGAAGCTCAGCCTTCTAGAACAGTCGGGCTCGCTCTCGTCACTCTCGCTGTTGATCTCCTCGCGTCACAGACGCTAGTTTTCTCACGGTCACGGTCGTGTCTTCTTTGCCATTTTTCCGTGCCTGTTGCTCCTCCGCTGTCGCTGGCTTATATTGATGAAGGCTAGAAGAATCTGGGCTGGGCCTTTGTTTGTTGTTAGTTCTGATGGGCCACGAAAACATAAGAGAGATGGGCTAAAATAAAAGATGAGCCTAGGGAATTAAAAGAAATAGGGAGGGTTTAGTGGGCCAGACTTTGCTAAGTAGGCCGGACAGGTCGGCCCACATGACTTCAATTTTTCTCTCTTTTTATTCATTTTTTTATTTCATCCATTTTTATTCATTTTTTTTCATTTCATTTCGTTTCATTTTTTTTTATAATTCATATTTATGTATTTTTTTGCTTGCTTTTTTTTTATTTATACATATTATTTGGTAAAATAGATGGATATTTAAAAATGTTGGGTGTCAACAATTACCATTCCAATGGTAGTAGGGGTTTGTTAATATACATGTTAAAAAAAAGAAAAATGCTGAAGTTCAAAGTCTTTTGCAAACTTTGGCCATTCAAAGCCAAAAACTTTCAAAGGTACTGCATGAGTATGATGAGTCTAATTCAGATTATGAGAATTTTAGTGTGCAATTGCTGGTGCTATGTAGAAACTGATAAGTTATGATCCTGGTAATGAACAAAGAATATGTGTTGTGAAGTATCATAGTAGCAAACAATGAAAAACATGTCCTAGAATGTTAATTCTTTATTTTGGCGAGAGAAGAATGTTAATTCACTATCGTCTTAAATGCAATATCTCCGGGTGTCACGCCCCAATCCTCGGGTACGCACCCATCCCTCACTTTGGTCGATTAAATAATGATATCTCATAACGCATCGTCGACTTTTCTTTTTAATACGTATACGAAATTATATAAATAATCCCCAGACAATAAACCAATGTGATAAGAAAGTAGGGCCATAAAATTTCAAACTACACCAATCACGCTTATATACATATATACATAGCACTCCATATCACGCTTATATACAAGTGAGTATATATAAACATATACACTACAACAGGTTCTCAAACAGGGGACGGGGGTCTAACAACCACAACTATTCGTCATCACTAAATTCTTCTTGCTCCACCTCTTCCTCCTCCTCAATCTCCCGTTCTTCCTCGCTCCAGTTGGCGGACTCGGCTGAGTACACTGGAGAGTCAGAATAGCCTTCGAGTTTGGAGTCCTTGGCATCCACTATTGATCCATCCTTAGGATTTGTTGTGCCTTTCCCGAGCGCAACCTCTAAAACATACCAAAAAATCAAATTTCGGCATAGGTCCCTCCCTTCGCCCGTCATGATAGTGATGATACCATGACCAGTACTTATGAGGCACCCTTTCAGTTTCACCCACGTCAACCTAGACCGTGAATTTCACCATTACATACTCCAATCCTTTAGGGTGGGAGTGAATCGAAATATGATAACCTATTTTTGTAATTTCTTCAGGTATACCAAAATGCACAAGAGGGGGGTGGAGGTGCTACCATCTACGAACCTGAAATGTTGTCCCGTAATGGGGTGAGATTACATCTCAACAAATTCTACCCCTTAATAACAAATTAGGAAGCCAATACGCCCTAAGAGCTGTTTAAGCATAGCATGGGTCAGAGGACTTACCTTGGCCCTAGTTCCATCTTGCAAATCAACATTATTTACAAATGTCTCAAATAACAACCAATCAATTCGTAACGTCAGATCAATACATTGATCAATCGATCTAGTCGATTACATGTCATCACAACCCTTTTTTAGTTGGTTTATCTCATACTATCTATTAAATAAACTCATATCTGGACCGCTCTTTGTTAAGCTGATAAATAAATAGTATAACTTGCTTATGAGATGATTGGGTATATTGCTTTCTGCTAAGCTACCATATCGCTCGTAGCCTAATATAGTATATCAACAAAGCTCAATCTAAACCGATAAGACATGCTGCTCTCTGCTAAGCTGCTATATCACCTGTAGGCTGATATAGTATACCGACATACTCAATCAAAACTGATAAGGTATACTGCTTTTTGCTAAGCTGACATATCGCCTGTAGGCTAATATAGTATACCAGTTTACTACTCTTTGCTAAGCTAACATATCGCCCGTAGGCTGATATAGTATACCGTTCCAATCAATTCAACATTTTCATCATTCCCAATAAAATAGCCATGTGTGGGTATACGGTCGACCTTAGCTAAAGTACCATAATTTCACTTTTAATCCTCCCACTTCTTTCAATAATCCAAAAATAGATTTTTTGGCGCTGTAGACCAATGCTTGGTAATTTTTCAATTAATTACCAAAATTACTTAATTTAGGAATAAATTCCTAAAATCCCAATTAAATCAATTCAACACAATTTAGCACTCAAATAAATAAACAGATTGTGCCACGATAATCAGTATAAAATTATGATCACTAGCTATTCTGATTTAATTTCTGGAAAATAAATGCTAAAAATCAAACTTAGGCCCATAATGCCTAATTGGATGTCGAAACGGACTTGGAAAAAATCCAAGGTTCGTTAAATAAATAATAGAACATATCTACTCACTAAACATACTAACTAACCACCTAACATGCATAGGCAAGTAATTAAATTTACTATTCTAATCTAATCTAACCACATAATCCGTGCTTAATTTAATCTAATCAACCTCTAAGTGTGATTAACCTACTAAGTGAGAATTAGTGAGTTAAACTCACTTGTTTAGTAGGTTGGTCTGTCCAAATTGACGGGGATGTCGTAGGGAACAACTTTCTCCAAGGTGGCCAAGCTTTTGAGATTCGAAACCACCTCAAAACGGGCCCGACACAGTGCTAGAAACCCATTGCACTTGCTTCTAATCTTGGCTCCAATAGAGAGAAAACAAGGTTGGTTGAGGCAAGCAAAGGTGGCGGTGGATCGATGGAGGCAGCAACAACTCAGGCAGGCGATTTTGGGCTTCGACGAGCCTTCACGGTGGCTGGACAGCTCCTTGGATAGCGGAGCAATCTGCTGGACGGCGTGAGGGCTAGAGGAAAGCATATGAGCGGTTGAATGGCGTGGGGCTAGTGAGTAGTGAGCGGTGGCATGAATGGTGGTCTGACTATGTCATGCAGCTATGGCGATGTGTGGCGTGCAACGGTGAGGCTCCTCTGGACTTCCACTGATTGCCGGAGTGTCTAAAAATGCACAAGGAAGAAGGCAAGGGGCTGGTCAGTTGGCTTGAGGAAGAAAGAGGGGACAAGGGCCCTACCTTGGCCAATTCTTCTCTCATGGTCTCTTGGACCATCCATAGCCATAAGCTGCCTTCCTTGGTTGAAATTTAGCCAACAATGCTCATCCAACAACCTTTGAAGTGGTCCAAAATGGCTAGGCAAAGGGGGCATACGAATTTGCTAAGCTTCCTCTTCAATTGGACCTTGATTCCTTATTGAATCAACACAATTTGGCCCTCATAAAATCAATTGGCACCTCAATGATTAAATTGGTATTTCTCGTCACCAATTGATCCCACTTGCATCCCAATTTTGCGATAAAAAATGATCCTCGGCTTTTCTTGAACAAAAATGGCCCTAGGACGACTTTTCCCAAAAAGTCTCGGGTTTTAGAAAAATCTTTTGAGACTAAGTCAATGGTTCTAGAATTTATTATGACATGACATAACCTTCAATTTTTGAAATCAGATTCAAATTCGTGGTTAATTTCATTCTAACACGTTTTTAGCATGACTTAGGGTATCGGATAGGTTTCAAAATTTTTTAGTGCAAATGACCCGTGGTATATTTTCTTCGAGTCATAATGAACCCACTCAACACATTTGCGACTCTCAGTTGTCATAAAAATCTCGATGATTCAAATATGGACACAAGATACCAAAACAATAGAAAAATCAGTCTAGTGCCGGTCGCCGAGAATTTTTCAATTTAGTGGTGTCACCCATGATTAGGCACACATCTCAGTCGAGTTGACCTATCTTTGATCTCAAATCAATTTTTAACTGTGCCGTAATGGCCTCTAAAGATGAGCACGGTCGAATGGCCGATTCCTAGTCGAATTCTCAAGTTTATCGCATTAAAATTTCTTAATGGCTTCCCCATATAATCTATTTATCTCAAGAGTGATTAGCTCTTAGAACAGCCCAATAGACATGTCGATAAAATGCCCGATTTATTTAATAGAAAATAGGATTGAAAATCTAAGATGTCACACTGGGTATTAATACCTTATGTTTAATGTTTATGTATATATCATCAAAAATAGAGAAAAATAATTTATATCATCAAATGAAATGAATAGAAGTATTATTCTTCAAAGCTTTCTTGGTGATTAAAATTATTACTTCCCTTTTCATAAATAATAAAAAAAAAGTTCTTTTTGTTCCTTTCCTTGTTTCTTTCGAGTTGCAACTTTTGAGTGTACTAATGCATAATCTTTGTAATAAAAACACTTTCTAGTACTACCAGCGAAAGTGCATCTGCATTGCGTGTATGGAAAAAATAAATATATTGATTATCTTACACAATTCCCTTACGAAATATTTAAAAAATTAATGAATGGAAAGAGATTATGGGAACAATATATAGAAATTGACAGGTATATATATCCACAAAATAATTTTTTTAAGATATTTTGGGGAAGAAAAGGATTGTAATTCCTAAAAAGTATAGATACTTATCTTAAGTGAGCTAAAGAGATTCAGATGTCAATAACTAATATAAGTTATTCTCCCAACCGGACAAGATATGTATTAGTATAAAGGTGCGGGCCCTACTTGTAAGTAATATGTCGGAGAAATGAATTTAAAAAGGAAAAAAAACACTATATCTATTTAAATTAGTTTACAAAAAGGGTGGTGCTACCACCTTTTAAAAAAAAAAAGAAAAACACACCTTTCATAGTTAATTTACCAAAAAACCCCTTTATTGATTTCTATGCATTCACATGTATTTCCTTCTCAGTTCTTCTTTGAATCTAGGATTGTAAAGGATTGTACAGTAGCTTCATGATGTCAATGTTGTACTCCAAGCATCACGGGTGTTCCATCCCGACCATAGACACCCTCACTCACAAACTCCCACAAAGCTAACTCCGTCTGCCAAATCGAAACCCGTTGACCACATGACTCGATTCAAGGGTACCTCAGATTTGGTAGTCATGTCTGACTTTGTAACAATTAAAAGAAAACAGGTTTTGATAAGCAATTGTCCTGCTCGAGAAATTTCTCTCCAACGGTTAAAGAGTGCATTCTGATCTTGAAATCAATCTTTCTGTGGAAAATCAGAAACATTACATAATCATGGCCAGCAAGCATGACAGATCTCCACAATAAGTAGTTTTCTTCTTCTTTTTCCCTTCTCTAAACGTAGGTTTTGGTTCTATCGGTTTGATCATTAGAGTCATTACTAGATAGCTTTGACATTAGTAATCTGACGCCAAGCATCAACTGTTGGGAATATATTCGCAAGATCATGCTGTTTATTGTAAGTAGAAAAATTAAATAGAAATAATAAAGCTAAGAAAACAATAATAAATATAACTGTGAAAAATGTGGCTATAGGACAGAATGAAAGGGTTATTGCCACCCAAAATACAACACCTTGATATTGTTTGAAGTAGCACTATGCAAACGGGACTATGTCGAGCACTTTTTTAAAACCGGCACACTTAAAGAAATATTGAAGAGAACTTCTAGTCTATTCTCTATACTCTATCTTCTTTTGTTTTTGGAATGAAATAATCCAAAACCATTTATAGAGTTTGAATGGACGCGAATTAAACACACATGAGCTGAAAAGATACATGGCCTCAAGAAATACATGAACTTAACATATACATACACTGAAGAGATTTATGAACTCAAGAAATACATGAATTAAAGATATTCATGAACTGAAAAAATTCATGAACTTAACAGATATGTGAACTTAGGAGGTTTACCTTACAAGCTTGTTATATTTTTACACTAAAAGATAGGGAAGTTACCGACAACTTTGAAATTTAACCAATAATAGTTTTTTTTTTTTTCCAGTTTTTTCGCTGATGGAATAAAATTTTGCATGTTTATCTGAAAGTGAAATTGCATTCCAGCGTTTGTCAAAAGTCAATACCGTGCAAAATGCTTGCTCGCATGGGTGCACGTCAACTCTAAAGTAATATCACAAGAACTGGATCAAAGACGACTATTCACGGATCCTCTAGAAGCAAAAAGCCACTTTAGCGGGATGATTTCAATGCTCTTTCTAATTGGCATATAAACAGCATTATGATACTGAAGTCAAACGCTGAAACTGAGCCAGAGAAAATTTGAAAAGGAAACAACTAAAACAAACACTCTTTTGATCCGCACATCTGCGACAAGGAAACGACTAAACAAACCGGGTATAATTGACTAGTCCAAGGGCAAGTTCTCCCTATTTATCAAGGCTACAGATGGATGGGGAAAGATCAATGGTGCAGCTTACCCATTCGAGTCATTGGCCTCTGCATGTCTGTTGCGTAGATGATGCCAATGATTGCTGCCTTCACCATAATTCAGAATGGGCGAATGGCTGCACGTCTGAATATGTTGTCACAGCTATGTCCACGAAAGACTTGCCGAACGTGAAACTAGAGAGGTGAGATTTAGCGGCCTCAATCGTTTCTTCATTTTGCTGGAAACTCGAAGAGCTTGGGAGCCTCCTTATTCCCTCGAGCTCCATTGCCACTTCTTTCATCATTGGCCGGTTCCTCCCAATCGAGCTCAAGCACCTTCTTGCGAGGTTAGCAACAGCTACAATCTCTTCTGTCTTGCCTTCCTTCATAACCTGAGCATCAGCAATATCGAACAAACAATTCTGCTCCATCGAAATTACAGAATAGGCCACAAGGCTCCTTTCTTCTTCTTCCCTTAGCAAAGAGATTGACATTTGCCCTTTAAGAGATCAACAAGGACCACTCCAAAGCTGTACACATCACTTTTGTCTGTGAAATGACCTGTTCTGTAGTACTCCAAATCCAAGTATGCAAAGGTCCTTCACACCAATCGGTTACATGAGTTTGGTCAAGGTATACAAACTTGAAAGTACCAAAATTTGGGACTTTAGCATGATGTTTCTCATCCAAGAGGATATTGGTGAACTTGATGTTACGATGATAAATGGTATAGAAGTTGCCGAATGCAAGAAGAATAAAGCTCCAGTGATTTCGGTTGCAATTCGTAGGTGTGTGTCCCATGATGCAAAAAGTAAAGCAATGGTTTATCAAGCAAGAAGGAAGAACCTAAGGTCATCAATCAAAATCCAATCAAAATCACAAGCTGATTCTTGAAAATGCTAGCATCAAAAGATTGACAACTTTTGTAATATAATTATCTCTTCATTTATTATTTTCCATTGTTATATTGTTTCCTTATGAAATGCTACATTTGTAATATCCATATATAATGGAAATTATCTCAACAATTGTACGGTGAGATCAATAATCAAACAATTTTATTCTCATATGGTATCAAAGTTGGAGGTCTTGAATTTGAATCTTTTCAAGTCTCATTTACTTCCCTAATTAAATTTCTACTCTTAGTACTAGGAAAAAGACTAGACAAAGTATTAGAGGGAGTGTTAAAATATTCAAATAATAAATTAAGCCTTCACCTAACAACTTAAGTTTTAAAGTACAGTTGGTAGTGGTCCCACAAAATCTCTCGCTCTCACCCCAAAGGAAAAAAGTAGATGTATGTGGATCATGTCACATTTTTTTTTTTTTGCTTCCATATGCAATAACTTGCTCCCATTATAATTTGGACTGAAAAAAAAACTAAAAATTGATTTAGCTTTAAAATAGTCTAATTAATCTGCTAATGCTTTGGATCATACTGTGAAAGGTAATCCGAACTCAGGGCACTTTTTTTATTTTTTATTTTATTTTCGGGGACGAGGGGAGAGAGAGACTAGAGAGCCTATCTTTTGAGAAATTTTTTTGATCCAGCTTAATATTTTTACCCGAGGAAATTTTTTGGCCAATATCCAAAGAATGTTGGGTCACAAAAAGTTGCACATTGTGGTCGGGAGTAACGTTCCCCACAAGGAAGGACATTATCAACGGGGCTTGTGTGTGCATATCTAATCAGCCTTATCATCTAGGATTTTATTTTTCTTTTGTTTTGCTGGTGTAACTTCATATATGGGAAAATAAATTGAAATTCTGAGTTCGTCATGATTTTCACGTTTGTTATGTGAATGGACCTAAACCAATGGAGAAGTGTAATTCATGTGGAAGATGGGAAGAATGTTCATGTATTGGACGCACGAATGCATAAATTTATTGCAGCTCTGTCACTTCCTAGTTTCTTTGAGGATGCTTCCCCTGAGGACTGATGTATCAAAGCTTGACATGTAGAGGACATCAATTTAAGCAGCCAAGTGTAATTTTTGCCATTGTTGGGAACATAAGTTTTTCATCATCTTTCTTATGAGAAAGACTTAGAGCATTACCAAAATATATCACTATAAAAAGTCTTTACTGTGGGACCCTTTAAGTACATTAGAAGAGAGATATTATTTTCTTTCCTTACCGACTTAAATTGTTCTCTATACGCGTTGGATCTTTTTAATTTTTCTTAGACCAACATTGTATGAATTCTTCTTCTTCTATGTTAGATCAACTATTCGTTCTACGCCTCTACTTATTGCCACAAAGTTTCACGTTTCATTGCCAATCCTTTTATTCAGTATTGATTAACTCGAACACTTGCTGCTTCTGAGTCAACATGAATGTGCTCTATCTTCAAATTCTGAACATCAATCTTAGCTTAGCTTTCTTTAGGTTATTTAAGAACTTAATTTGAGTTAAATCTCATTTGGGGCCAGACTTTAGTTTCTCAGCATTGAATGTTTATAGTTCGTTAACATTTTTTAATTTTGTGAGGTAGACGTTTTTTACTGGCCTTGACCTTCGCCATGTTTCCCAATTTGTGAATGGCTGCACATTGTTGCACATATCGGTGTCTCCAGTGGGGATTGGAATGCCGGGGAAGGAAATTTTTATTGGAAAAGATAACATAATATATTAACATGATGAAAATCGAAGATATTTCTTTTGTTCACCATTGAAGTTTCTCCTTTCGGAAAGGCTCTCGAGTCTTTTTCACATTGGAGGACTTTGAATACTCGTTTTTTGTTGCGGAACCACATTAGGACAGCGCTTGAAAGGTACTGAGAAATGGGAACACAGCTTTCTGAGTTGGAAATTGGAAAGTTCAAGACAACTGAACCGCACAGGTGATCTCTGACCCGCACTTGAGGCATTGAGGCCATTCCAGTTGTGGCATTAGCGGAAAGTCTAAAGTAAATTGCTTTTCGGAGCTAAATTCTTTGACTCCGAGAAGCAGAAGAAGACTTGTCTTTACTTGGTTCCGTGCAGATTTCAGCATCGAGCTAGCTGTAATTACATTCGATATGCAGTTGTACCCCTTTTCATATAACTTAGTTCAAACTTTTTGCGAACCAAGTTCAACCAACTAGAGACTAAGGGCGCGTTTGGTAACATTTCTGTTTAAAAATTGTTCAAGAAAACAAAAATAGAAAAAAGTGTTTCTGTTCCGGGGAACAATTTTTGAACAAAAAAACGCATTTGGCAGGAATAAAAAATGAACAGAAACACGTGTGGTAAATTTATATAATATTTTTTCTTATTTATTTTTCCTTTTTTTCTTTTTTCTTCTTTTGGTCAGTTGCTGGCCTCAGCCATGGCCAGTGACCGGCCGACGAGGGCTGGTGGCCTCGCCCAGCCATGGTGAGGCTCGCCGACCTCCGGTGAGGCCGAGCTCGCCCAGAGGCCGGCGAGGCTCGGCGTCACCGGGCCACCGCCAGGCGACGCCAACCTGGCGGTGGCCCGACGAGGCCGAGCTCACCCAGTGGCCGGCGACGCTCGGCCTCGTCGGGCCACCGCCAGTTGTTTCTTGTTTATGTTCCAGATGTGTTTCTAGGAACAAAACAATAATTTTGGAACAAAAACGCAAACAAACGCGTTTCTGTTCCTTTTTTGTTCCTTCAAAAAAATGTTTACAAATAGAAAAAAAGAATAAAAACAAACGCAGTCTAAACGTTTTCTCATCTTTTTGGTCATTTATAATATGAAGGGTACATGTTTAATGGGTTTTGGAATATTTGTAAGAATTCGGTTTTTCAGTTGGTGAGTTTGGTTTCTTAAGTTCTTTTGAGTTCAAAAACCATCGTCAAGTTTTATTTTATGATTGAAATCAAATCAACAAAAAAGATGGAATTTCCCGGTTCAAACCTCAGAGCAGCACACATCTGCGCACCGATCCCGCGATCCTTAGGAAAATATCTGTGCATGTCCAGCTTTTGTGATATGGGGGGCAAACACCACATGCCAATCCTTTCTTTTTTCTCTCGTATTGATTAGCTCGGTCACTTGTAATTTCAGATTTAACATTAATACGATTTTGTTAAATTATAATGTTTTAGTTTAGCCGTAATTCTAATGTTTTGTGTGAAATTTGTGCAATGTCCTGTTGTCTTAGTATACGTAATTACATTCAATTGAATCATTTTGGTGAAAATGTGGCTAGAAGCCTAGAAAGTTCAATTATTTAATCTTTTGTCCAACTCAAGAATAGCAATGGTGAAGCTTTCTAATGTCATTTTTCTTCGAAAGATTTTTTTTTTTTTTTAAGAGTTTGCAGAAAGCCAAAAAGAAAAAGAGTTCGATACGGAGGACATATCTTTTAATATATCTAGTAACTTTCAATTGAATCATTTTGGTAAAAATGTGGCTAGAAAAAGTTATTATTCACCCTTTTTCTACTCAAGAATAGCAATGTTGAAGCTTCTAAAATAATTTAAAAAATGTTTTTGAATTTTTCTTTTAGAATGTGTGGAAAAATAAAAAGTAGAAAAAGAAAAGTTCGATAATGGGACACGTGTAAAAAATAAAGACGACCACAGGTCAAAGTCGTCATTGACTTCTCCAAAGAGCGCCACAATTCATATATTTCATTAGATTTGGAAGTCGTCGTCTCTCTCCCCTTTTTTTCTAGGAGCCTTCTTTGTGCCTGCCAAGACGTAACGTGGTCAGTTTGACTGGTCATTTTAGAAGATTTCCACACTAATTGCACATTTAGGACTTGGTCAGCTGACTTGAGCCCGTGATACATCTTTTGAGCATTTGCGTGTAACTAGCTGACTGAATGGTGAAGGCTGATGCAATAAACATAATTGTTCGCAAGAGTACTCGCGTGACTAATGTAATTTCTGCAATATGAAATTTACACCAAGTATATATGTATCTCAAAATGAAGTAAAATGGCTGCATCATGCTCGAGCTAGATGATTGCAATTTGGAAAGTATTTCCCAATTGGCACATTCACAGTACGATCATGCCTAGCTAATTACAGGACTAAAATAAATTTGGCAAAGTTATGACATAACAGTTTATTGATTCATAACCAATAAATAACTAACAAATTCCTGCTAATAGTAAACGAACAAGCTTTCCTTCCTTCCTTGTTTTGCTCCGAACACCGATTTCCATGAAAAGTGCAGCAATATGACTCATAAAGTGTGAGAGGCAAAACAGATCCTCACCATGTTGCACTAGGTAAGAATGGCTGCACATCTGAAAGTGTAATGACATCCATATCAATGTTTGACTCGCTAGATGGAAAAGCACCAGCATAAGATTCAGTTGCCTCACGGTCCTCTTGATTTTGCCGAATGCCCAAAAGATTTTGGAGCTTCCTTATCCTCTCCAACTCCATTGCCACTTCTTTCATTGTAGGTCGGTTCCTCCCATTCAAGTGTAAACACCTCTTTGCAAGGTTAGCAACTGATATGATCTCTTCCTTCTTGCCTTCTTTCAAAACTTGAGCATCCACAATGTCGAACAACTGATTTTGCTCCATCGAAATTATGAAATAGGTTGCGAGGCTTCTTCCTTCTTGCTCCCTCAGCAATGAGATTGGCTTTTGACCTGTTAAGAGTTCAATAAGGACAACTCCAAAGCTATACACATCGCTTTTGTCTGTGAATTGACTTGATTGGAAATACTCGGGATCTAGGTAGCCGAAAGTCCCTTGCACCAATGTGGTTACATGAGTTTGATCGAGGGAAACAGACTTTGAAGTACCAAAATCTGCCACTTTTGCTCGATATTTCTCATCCAAGAGGATATTGGTGGACTTGATGTCTCGATGATAAATAGGAATGGAGGCTGCTGAATGCAAGTAAAACAAGGCTCCTGAGATTTCAGTTGCAATTTGTAGACGTCTATCCCATGATACATGAAACTCTTTGTTTGGGTCTTGAAGGTGTTGGTATAGAGTCCCGTTTGGTATGAACTCATATACTAAAAGCGGGACTTCCGTCTCCAAGCAACATCCCAATAACTTAACCACATTCCTATGGTTGATTTGTGAGAGAATAATAATTTCATTTATGAAGTGTTCGACTTTTCCCTCATCTATCACTTTCGATTTCTTAATCGCAACTATTTTTCCATCTGTTAACATTCCTTTGTAAACAGTACCCTGCCCACCTTGCCCAAGGATCCTATCCTCATTGAAATTGTCGGTGGCCTTCTCTAAATCCTTGGAGTTGAACAATTTGCTTTTCTCAACATTGCCTTGTGGTGAAGATAGCTCACTTTCCAACAAAAGACCACCATTGCGTTTGAAGTACTTCTCTTTGAGCTTGATTTGTTTTCTCTTCTGGATGTATTTGTACAACCTCCATAAGAAAAGACATAAAAGTAGTGCCCCAACGCCTGCTCCAACCCCTGCATTGAAAAAGTTTATGGGGGCAAAGGTGAGAAAAATGTATCCTCCTTGTCTAGAATCTATAACGTCACTTGTCGTCAAGAATTTCAAAGAATCTGATTCAAAGGGATACATATAAGAGTTATGAACCTGAGTCTCCTTTCCTGTGGATATATGTTAACAAACACGAAAAAATAACTTGTCTCCATTTCAAGTTCCGTCCGATGAAATTTACATACATGCATTTGCAGTGTACAATTGATCTTTCTTACAAGGAATTTAGCAAACCATAGATGAAAGTGAAAAGGTTCCTACCAGCGATCATCTTGATTATAATTGCAACAATCCAAATTCAATTATGATGAGAATAAGTAGGAACCTTGAAAAGTTCAAGTATTTTCTTATTTATCAAATACAAGTATTAGTGCGCAAAGAAATTTTTTAGGTTATTTTGATAGATACTATTGATTGAAACTTATCTATATCGTTCACCAAGCAAAAGGACAATCAAGTTAGAACAGGTAAAACTTACTTCTATACGTTTTCTGAACATAATTTATGCTATGCTGTGCTTTTTTTCTAACAATGCTAAGAGCATGAAGCGGTCTAAAATTCTAGGTTAAAATATTTACTCACCAATAAGAATGAATTTGGCTTTCTTTCTACCATCAATACAGTCATAGCTGCCCTGTTTGTTCACACAAGTCGAGCCTCTTCCGGGGCATTTACTTGAATCTTCACATTCATCAATATCTGATGGCAAATGGTAAAAATATATTAGCAGCAAATTACCAACTCCTTCAGTGTAATTAGCGGGGGTAGTAAGTTGTATTTCCTCGTAAATTGTTAATTCAAATGGCTAAATATTATGCTTGGAAAGATAGGACCGTCCTATTCAATTTTCTTCGAAAGTACCTTCACTTTGTACAACCTTGGGTAGAAAAACCGAAAAGGAAGGCAGAAAAGCATGTTAGAGATCATCAAACGGTGAGATTGCAAAATATCTGGGAATGACAAACCACTTCGCTATATGGTGCCCTTAAAAAACGGAAAGTGTTAGCGTAAGCGTGTTACCTTGACATCCTCCAATAAGATAGGGGTTACCATCATAGCCCTCTCTGCAATAGCACTCCATATATCCCAAGCCACTCCGGTAGCACGAGAAAACATCAGAATTAATCGAGCTTTTGCGAAGCCCAATGAAATAGTCGGTATTGTTTTGGATCCGCCATTCCAACATCACTGGAACCGTATCATTCAATCTCAAATCATATAAACCTGTAGCGTTCAACTTTGAGACCCATGATCTCTCTGCCAGGAAAGCGTCCTTGCACCCCTGTTGTCGGCCTTCTTCTTTGATATTCACTCTATAGGACTGAAGATCATCGGGAAGCATAGTCTGGCAGCATCCGTCCCACCCGGAGCAAGCACTGTACCTCCTAATGCTCGTGTTGGTTCCAGCACATTTCGAACTGCAACCGGTCATGGTCGATGTAAAGACCACACCATCTGATTCTGTACTAGTTACTGTTGCGTTGGTGTCACAACCAACCAATGTAAAGACATTCCATCTCTGGGAGAAGAAAAGATTACTTCGTTCTAGGTTCACTGACTCAATAATTTCATTGGCCTGGCAGCTCGCATTTGAGTAAATTACTGGAAGACTGACCTTCATCGTGCTATACCAGGCTGATTGACGATTGGGGAGTGAAATGTTGAGAACTCTCAATCCAATCTTTTTTAGTATGGGAACCGTGTGGTTTTGCTGGCAGACAATCTCATATCCATTATCCAAGAAACACCCTTTTCCTATTCCGAAGGGGAAGGGAATGGTGACGCTCCCGCACGTTTCATTGCAGTTAGGCTGGGTAAGTCCCGGTGTGGCTCCTGGTGCTGGTACCATGAGGGAAACCAGAAGCAAAAGAATTTGAAACACCGAGTTTGACATTATTTTCATGGTTTGTATGGGCATGGGTATAAACCTATGGAGAAAGGTGAAAGGAGCTGAGTCCCTTAAATAAGGGAAGAAGGGAAGAATTTTCACGTTCTGTACGCATAATTGTTATTTTTCGTTAAAGAAGGAAGAATTTTCATGTTCTGTACGCATAATTTCCACCTGTGTCACTTCCTGGTATCTGCTAGGGATGTTTCCTCGACGACAGAAATATCAAAGCTTGACGAGTAGAGGACACCAATTTAAGCAGCCAAGTGTGACTTTTCTCATTGTTAGGGAGATACTTTTGTCAATCACTTTTTAATGAGAAGACTTGGAGCGTTGCCAAGATAGAAGACTTTTCAGGATTCGTTGTTATGGATCCCGTTAAGCACGTTAGAATTGAAATATTTATTCATTTCCTTACCCAGCTAAAGTTGTTCCTCCTACGTGTCGGATCCTTTTCAATTTTTTGTCGACCAAAATCGTATGAATTCTTCCTCTTCCGCACTACACTAAAATTTAGTGCCACGTCTTTGGTTATTGCCACATATCATCACATTTCAATGCCAATCTTTCTGTTTAGTACCAATTAGCTCGGTCACTTACACTTGATTTGACGTGAACACGTTCCTTCGTTAAATTATGCATATTAATCTTACTTTAGCATTGTTTAGCTTATTTTAGAAATTAATCAAAGTTAAACCCTATTAAGAGCTAGAGATTAGTTTAACAGTATTGTGTGTCTATAATTTGTTAAAAGCTTATAATTTTGTTAGTTAGATGTAGTTTCGTAGCTTCAAATTTACTTGGATTGGTGGCATATAATATCTCGTGCCAAACATCCAAGAAACATCCGGCTCCTATCCAAAGGGGAAGGGAATGAAAATGTTTCCGCAAGAGTCACTGCAATTGCCTAGTGTGGTTTGGCTTTAGTTTATGGTTTCATCTCTCTTCCCACTGTGAGATTTTATGGGACCTCTATTAATCGTTCTAAAAAATTAAGGCGTGGTTTATTTTTTAAATATATACTCTCCCTCATACTTAGTCTGATCTTTTTGCCTAGTACTAAGCATAGACATATTTATTTAGGGATGTAAATGGGGTTTGAAAAGATTCAAACTTATGACCTTTAGCTCTAATATCATGTGAGATTTTATGAGGCCACTGCCAACTGTTCTAAAAGTATAAACTATTTAATGAATACATGGTTTAATATTTAATTATGCTAAATACCACAACCCCTATTATGGAAACTTTGACCATGCACCTGCCCATTATTTGAAGTAAACATTTTGTGCGATTAAAATTGTAACGGGCTTTTTCTCGTTGGATCCTGCTTTCCTCAAGTGAATTAATATAGTGTGTTAAGATAATCAAGATGCGTTTTCTAAATTTTTAGTCCTTTTATTATGTTTCCTTGATTTCGCCCTCTCAAAATTTCCATATCTCAGTGTCTCCGAAACTTGTAACTTGCACTTCAGCCATATTAATTCTAATGCCATGAACGAAAAGTGATACTTGAGGAGCAATCGGTATAAAAAGTAATGTTTGCATACAGAAAAACGAGTCATCAAGCACTTGACTGTTCACTCTATAAATATGTTTTGCTTTTGAAAACATTAGGGAGAAGAGCAAGACATAAATGCAGCTTCACTTGAAAGAATATATTGGATCTCGTCGACACCCAGATGGAAACATATTTCTTTCGCATACTTGTCAATAAAATTTAAACCGAGTGTCTGGAGACCAGGGTAGCAATGACCACTGGCTAGCGACGGCCATTGCTCGCTACCTCTGGTTCGTCCCTACGTGTAGGGAGTCTATCTTAAATAAATGAACCTGGCGGTTATGAGATGCACTAACTAGCTTCATTGATAAAGGCAGATAAAAAATAGGATGGTGAATTAATTGTAAAATTTTTCATACCTGGTGCTACGGTTCGTCCCTACATGAAGCAAAACCTGGAGAAACTATTGCATGAATCTCGGTTCAACTCCGCCATATGCAATCATAGCTGTAAGTGCGACTTATGTCACGACTACTATAAGAAAAGAAAAACCCTCGGAATCAACCGAAGATCTCTAACTATCAAATGGGTATTGGCAATATTTAGAATTTGAAAAATTGACCTCTGAATGAACATCTGTATGCATTCATGCCATGACACAAGCACCCATACATTGCCGCATGTTACGAATGATATTTCATTTTAAATATGGCTGAGATTATATATATTTCATTTTAAATGTGGCTGAGATTACACACACACACACATATATATATATATATATATATGTATGTATGTCAAGAGGTGGATTTTGTTGGTTTTTGGCCACTAGTGAGTGGGAGGAGAGTTTTTGGCCGTAACAATTAATTGTGCGGCACACTCTTCAATTATATCCTAAAGAAATTGCAAGTGTTTTAGAACCGTGACAAAGTCTTGTGGTAGGAATTTATGTATTCTATATGAGATTGATTTGCCAAAATTTGAATGGGCTAAACACTATAAGTATTGGCATAATTAGGTCTAAGAAGCACTAAAGAGGGTTGTGACTTGAGTGTAATTATAATCTTTATTATATCTCCTCTATCTATCATGCAACCTTGTGCTATTCTCCTAGTGGAGTTGGTTACACATAAATATGATGTTCAATTAATTGCCTTAATCTATTTATTAAACTTTTCGATCACTTGTTTTCACGAAAAAATTGGTATAAAGGATAGTTAGGCTGAGTTGAAGTAGATTGATGGCTACAAAAGAAGGAAATGTAAAAATCAACTAATTTGATGGGAATGACTTAGATTTTTAAAGATGCAAATTAAGGATAATATGTACTGGAGGAATCTGTGGTTACCTTTGTCTAGGGAGAGCCAAAGTCAATTAAGCAATCTAATTGGGATTTAATGGATAGACATGCATTGGGTGTTACTCGATTGTCACATTGAACATTGTGGAAGAGAAGACCATACAAATCTAATGAATATCTATCAAAAAATGTACAAGAAGCCCTCTATAATCAACAATGTCTACTCAATATGACTTCGTTTCACTTAGAAGATGGGCAAAGGTGCATCGTAACTAAGCATATTAGTGAATTCAATTGGAGATTGACTTTTCTAATCATGTATGTGCTTTGATTCTATTATCTCAATAGCTTGATAGTTGGAATACTAAAATTCCTCTATGTATATAATAAAGTTATACATGCTCGTTGAAAGGCGCAATTTTTGTACAATTACACTTATTTCTTATTTTGCATTTTGTGTGTTTTTCTTTTACTTTCAATTTCTACTAATTCTGCAAATTGAGCTTGACAATTGAAACACAGAGTTCGACATGATTTTCATATTTTGTATGCGTATAGACCTAACACTACGGAGAAAAAGGGAATATTGACAGGGACCTTGATAGTGTTATTTACGTGAAGGAAGGGATTGAAATTTCCTGTATTGTACGCATTATGTCACTACACAACTCTGTTACTTCCTGGTATCTGCTTGGGATGCTTCCTTGATGAGAGAAAGATCAAAGCTCCAAAGGTAGACGACGCCAATTTAGGCAGCCGAGCGCGACTGTTCCCACTGTCGGGGCCAAAACTTTGTCCTCATCTTTCTCACGAGAAAAGAGTAGGAGCATCATAAGATGAATTGAAATGACTTATTACGAGGGGACTTAGACTTTTGATGGCCCCACTCTGGTATTCCTAGTACTTTCTTTCTCCTTATCGAAAAAGAAAACCATTTTCCACAACAAAAATGCCTTTTTAAACGGCGAAATCACTCAATTTAGACTACGACGACCAAGACGTCTTTTTTTTTTTTTTTTCTCTCTTCGAAAAATAAAATGGCTGGGCATCTTTTCGATCTGCAAAGGTGAAACCAAAAATCACTTGATTAAAACAAATAAAATGTGCGTGTACAACGGTCTCTCCCCATTATTGAAGCGAAATTCATTTTTATTGTTCTTAGTCCAACGCTTTTTGTGCTCAAGCAATCAAATAAAAGCACTTGGCAATGCTACTTTAGCCCCCCAAAAGAGGAAAAAAGATGTATGTGAATCACGAGAGGTCTTTTGCTTCCACAATGACAGATTCCGCCCATCATGCACTTGAATTGAAGAAAGCTAAATGCGATTCTTGCTTTAAACTAGTCTTATTAATTCGCTAATGCTCTTGATCATGCTGCGAAAATTATTCTGGACTATTGGCACAATTTATTTTTTTATTTTTCAGTAAAAATAAATATAAAAACTAGTTATGGTACCGACGAGAGGACAGAGACTATAGAGCGATTGTTTTGAAAAAAAGAAAAAAAAGAAAACAGTTAGGTCCAAATAAATCGCTACACCAATATCCAAAAGATGTTCAGTCAGAAAAAGTCATGCATCTTGATCTGAGTAATCTTCCCCAAAGGAAGGACGATATCAATGGGGCATCGCGTGTTAATATCTAATTGGCTTAGAGTCTGGGATTTGCTGGTCAACTTCATACATAGGAAGAGAATTTGAAACACCGAGTGAGTTCGATATGATTTTCCCGTTCCGCCTAAACCTATGGAGAAAGGGAGCAGGGTTCGAGTCCCCTAATCCTGTTGATTAAATGGAAGAAGGGAAGAATCTTTCGTGTGATGTACTTGCAGATGGAATTTTGGATCATGCATCTGTTCATAACTTGAGATATGCTCGAGCTTGATTACTTTAATAAAGTTGACTCCATCATGTTACTGAAATTGGAATTAAATCGCAGCTCTTTTCAGCACCGAAAACTAACCGGCGAATCGAGCTGGCCAAAGGTTGATACAAGCAGGACGCTTAGTTCCATAAGAGTACGAGTGCAACTCCGACGTACTCCTTACGATGAGCTGCAACACTGTCATGATAAATGAACGGGAAACAAAATTCCACCTTGTTGACTAGTAAGAAATAGCATGTTCCCCCAACTTGTTGTCTACGCCAAGAGTTTTCTTCCCTCGTCCTTTCCTCAGCAAAGAGATTGGGCTTTGTCCTGTTAAGAGTTCAACAAGGACCACTGCAAAAAATTGTACACGTTGTTAAGATTCGACCCACAATCACTAGGGTAAAAAGGTGTAAAAGCAAGAAAGACAATTCGAGACACAAGATTTTATTCTAATTCATTTTAAACTAGGGTGATATCCATAGAATTCTGTTATAATTAGCATACCGCATATCTCTGTTATATCTCTCAATTACAAGAGAAAGAGTAGAACCCACGTGTCATATTACCGACGGAGAATACGAACTACACCCCAACACCTATCTCTTTTTGTTAGTGAATTGATGCGTTTGGAAATAATCATGGGCCTGTTCATGTATAGCAAGAGATTCTTGTGGGGGGATGATGCCAGAAAGGACTGCCTTTGCCGTGGTTTCCGATGTGAATGGTTGCAAATCTGAAAATGTTGCTACATCCCCATTCGCATGATAAAATTTCATTGATCATAGAAATGTCAAAGCTTGAGCATATCAAGTCCCATCGGTACAAAACCAATTTGCACGTAAACAAATGAGGGAAGACCGGCATGGTGGGATCCAATGGATGACTTGTTGATAGCGGCCCGTGTGGTCTTCAATAACGTTATCACCTGTGAACATTTATCAGGAGGAGCCATTGACTTAAAGTCTCCGACGGCGATAGAATGGAGAGACCATCGATCCTTTTCTAGCTGTTTCGGCGAAGATGACTTTCCTCGGCCCACGAGCTTCAAGTTGGTAGGCCATCATTGAACTTGGCTACATCATTGGTCTTGTGTCCACCTATCTTTCACGGCACCAAAAGTTATTGCTACACCATCATCAAGGCTCTGACGAATTTGTGCTCGTGGGCAGTGCTACCTCCCGTGGATAAAATTATGGACTCCTGACGCGTTGGGTGGGCTATATCTAGGGGCTCGGATGGCGCCGAGTAGCTGTAACTCACATATAATTTTTTTGTAGTGGATGCTTGGCTGCTTGACCCTTTCGTTTTTTATTTTTTTATTTTTATATCATTGTTCATAACCTTCGAGTTAACACAAGCATTTTCCCAGTTTCCTATGATAAGGGCTTGTTAATTGGAAATGAAGATGCATCTGGCAGATGGCCGATTGTGAAAAATCCTCACAAAATAACCACAACAGTGGACAAGTACAAGGAATGGAGTAGCGTGCCATTTGAGCCTAGTAGAACGCGCAGCTAATCAGTGCCATTTCTGGGATTTTTATCCAGTGAAACAATACAATTTTCGATCATGAGATTCTGATCAACAATTCGTATTTCAATTTAAGATTTATACTCCTGATTATGCCTTTTGGGCACGAACGATTTGCCAATTCCTTTTCTTCGGCGTTTCTAGTCCAGGCGAATGGATGTGGACTTGAGGGGGCCTTGGCTGCAAGAGACGCCCAATTAGGTGGATAGTGACCTATTTTGGGGAGAAGATTTGGGTTTCAGAGAAGCATACTACGAGCAGTGCGACCATTTATGAAACTTTCCATTATAAAAAAAAAATGTTCCAAACTTATGGGAAATAAAGGATTCACACAGAAAAAAAAATTCAAAATTGAAAAAAACAATATTGAAGAAAGAGAAGACAGTGTTGGCTGACCCCACTTTCTCACTTGTAGTTTTGGAGGTAATTATTAAATAAACAAATTGAAAAATCACAATTATTGTCACGACCCCAACTCCATCCCCAGGGTCACGAGCAGCGAAGGTTATTTTCACGATGTCCTAAGCTCATTGCCGTCTCATTTATTTTCCTTTTTTTATTAATCTTTTTATTAAGCATATGCAAAAGCATACATACAATATCCAGACAACAACAAGCAACTAGGAAAACAATCATTTACAAACACACAATTATATCAGTTACATTTACAAACCCTTCTATCATGGGCCATTATATTTACAACTATCGTATCTTCAAAAGGTCGGGGTAAACCTTAGCTCCTCTAACAAGATTGCAAC
This sequence comes from Eucalyptus melliodora, assembly GCA_004368105.4. NCBI lineage: Eukaryota > Viridiplantae > Streptophyta > Magnoliopsida > Myrtales > Myrtaceae > Eucalyptus > Eucalyptus melliodora. The sequence goes on from CM023412.3 coordinate 17,659,233, forward strand.
TCTCAAAATTGACATGAGACTTCCATGCCTACAAGACTAAAAGGATGAGGGGTGAGTTTTCGGGAAACCCAGTAAGTAAAACTCCTAATTCTTTACTAGGAAGAAGTCTCATCATCAATATCTAGTAGGTACAACATTCGTGGCAGATCAATAGCAAACTTATTACTATAACTCGACTACATGCAAATGTCCATTGTAGCATACTTCAATGCATGCTTACCTTTAGCTTGTCAATGAACCTATCAACATATCATACTTATGCATATACTGGCACTCATGCAAATTCATTTATCATCGTCCTGGCTCAATTGGGCACTCCCGACTCAACCGAGGCATCCAACTTCAAACTAGGCATCCTAGCTCAACCAAGGTATCTCGACTCAACTGAGGCATCCTGGTGCTAGCTTACCAAGGCATCCAAGCTCAACCCAGGCATCCTGACTCAACCAAGGCATCTAGGCTCAAACCTAGGCATCCTAGCTCAAACCCAGGCATCCTAGTTCAACCAAGGCATCCCGTCTAATGAACAAGGCATTGCTGCTAACGCTATGTGATGATTGACGCTTTTTCTTCTTTAAGTGCACACACAAGTGCATCACACATGTGACATCCCAAAATTTGCTCCTCGATTTGGATATGTGAAATGGTTGTTTCGTCGATGCGCTTATGGTTAATTTACTCGGAACTAATCACTCACGAGTTAACTATGTTGGAGAAATCTTTCCAGAATATTTTGAAGCTGATAAAACGTTTCTATCAGTCTAGTCTGGATATTTGTAGACCTTCTGTTTAGAGTCTGAAGACTTTCAGATCACCAGACTCAGCACTCAAGACTCAAGACCCAAGACTATTCTCATTGACAGTTTTTCTAATCCAATGTCGAAGGCAATCCAGAGCCGAAGTATCTGGTTAAGGATTTAGTCCTATTCTCTGGAGAAGATCTCTTGGCTGGATAAATATAACGGATTCTTTTATACGTAATCTAGATCGTTTGAAGATTCGATGGTCGACGAATATTCTTGGAAGATTCTATTCTTGGAAACCAAGATCCTGATTGTATGGGCGAATAGGATTGATGGGCTATCGTCAAGTTCCTTTAATAGCTCGAATGATCTTCTTAATTGATTTCGTCCAACGGGTAGATTGGAGGAAATTCCTTTGGTAAGTGCCAATGGGTATGATGGCATAAATGAGTATAAAAGGAAGTCGTTCTAGTTGCTTTAGTGCATGACCGATAGAGAAATTCCAGAGTCTGAAGCATCTCGATTATTAGTCGATACATTCTAAGCGAAATTGTATACACATAGAGTGTCTATACTCAGTGAGACCTTGAGCGAGTGTGGTAGATCATCTACATCGAGAAATCAAGGAAGATCAACGCTGTAACATCTCTTTGTTCATAGTGGAATCCAACCAATAGGCTGTCAGTGCAGAAGAGTGGACATAGGCTTGAAATAAGCCGAACCACTATAAACCGTGTGTTTAATTTTCTCTTCCCTTCTCTCAGTCTTACTTTGATTACTGTTTGTCTCAAATCTATCAACTGTTTAGTATTGTGCAATTATCGAGAGAAATCTTTTATATACCTATTCACCCCCTCTATATACTTATACTAGCTATATCAATTGGTATCAGAGCCTGTGTACTCACTTTATTTGAAGTGTTTTACTTCAGAGTAAAAGATCAATGGCTAGTATGTTAGCACTAGGGCTGATGGAAGGGCAAAACAATACCAGACCACCCTACTTTGATGGAAAGGATTACAACATCTGGAAGAACAAGATGAAAGCTTTCCTACGATCAAAGGATCCTCTGGAATGGGACATTGTAGAAAAAGATATTACTCCTACAGCTGCATCAATCTCTGAAAGAGGGAAATAAATTGTCGAGACCAGCAAAATGACTCAGGAAGAGATAAACAAGAGACAAGCACTCGATGCAAAAAAAATTTACTCTTTATATTGTGCTTTGTCACCAACTGAATATAACAGAATATCTTCTTGTGTTACAGCAAAAGAATTGTGGGACATATTACATATCACCTATGAAGGAACAGATCGAGTGAAGGAAACCAGAATTAACATTCTCCTCGGTCAATATGAAGCCTTCAAAATGAAACAAGGAGAATCTATAACTGACATGTTTAGCTGTTTTACAGATATTGTTAATGGTCTTGAGAATCAAGGACAGAAAATTTCTAATCCCATGAAGGTAAACAAGCTACTGCGTGGACTCTCCAAGGATTGGAATCACATAAAGACTTCAATAAGAGAGACGCAAAGAATTATGCCACTATCTGTCGACGAGTTGATTGGAACTCTTCAGTCTTATGAAGTGGAACGAATTAATGAAGACGAAGATCCAAGAGGTAAGAAATCCATTGCATTAAAATCAAATGATGATTCTGATGATACAGATTTTGAAGATGATATGGACGATGAGGAGCTTGCTCTCATGATAAGAAGATTCAGAAAACTAAATAGAAAATGAAGAAGGTTCAACTCAAAGAAACAAAGTTTCCAAAGACAGCATACCAAGTCTGTTGATGATGAGGAACCAAATAGAGATGTAGTTTGCTTCGAATGTAAGAAAAATGGACACATCAGACCAAACTGTCCTCTTCTGAAGAAGAAAAGAGGAAAATCTGAAAAGTTTCGAAAAGCTCTCAAAGTCGAAACCTGGAGTGATACAGAGTGTGAAGAAAGTGATAATGAATATGCCAACCTATGTCTGATGGCACATTCAGACTCAGACTCAGATTCTGGATCAGACTCAGACAATGAATTTGAGGTAAGTGATTTTAAAATTCCTGTCAAAGTTTCTAAATACATTGATGAACTGTGTTTTAGTCTTAAGACTTCTCTCAAAAGAATTTCCGAACTTAAAAAGTAAAACTCAGCTCTAAAACAAAAGGAAAACATTTTAGAAGAATTATTTAAAAGTTTAAACTTGAATGTTTCTACTCTTAAAGAAAAAGAAGATAATCTTTTGAAAGAAAATTCTTTTTTAGAAACTGACTTATCAAATATTTCAAAGAAATTTTCGATAGGGTATGAAAAACTTGAAAAAGTTCTTTCAGTTTAAAGACCTTACTTCAATAAGTCCGGTCTAAGCATGACAGCATAAACAATTCCCTTGTTTGATTTTCCTAAAGTAAAAGAAAGAATTAAGAAAAGACCATCGAGAGAGGCTTACAAAAATCATTTCAAGAAAGTTTTTATAAAGTCTGTAGGTCGAAATGCCCTCAGGTGTTCAAAGTGCAACAGTCCAGATCACTTTGAAAAAGAGTGTCCTATGGTTTGGAAACCTGTTAAGAAAGTATGGGCAAATACTGTTTATCTTACTAACACCAAAAGACACAAGAAAATTTGGGTACCAAAGAAAGCTTGAGAGTCTCTTTTAAATGCAGGTCTCCGTCCAGAAAAAGGTAAAGTGGTATCTTGACAGCGGATGCTCAAGACACATGACAGGAGACTCAAATTGCTTCATAAAGCTTGTTCAAGTAAATGGTGGAAACGTTTCATTTGGAGGAAACAACAAAGGAAGTATTGTGGGATTTGGAACTGTGAAAATTGGAAATCTCACAATAAGTAATGTTTCCCTAGTGGAATGACTCAATTACAATTTTCTTAGCATTAGTCAATTATATGACACTGGTTTTAAGATCTTCTTTCAAGAAGGAACATGTTCTGGAACCAGTAGAGACTCTACTCAATCTTTCATGGGTCAAAGACATGGAACTATATATCTTCTGGATGTGAAACCAAATGAATCGCAATGCCTAATCTCAATCCAAGACGAAGCAAGCTTATGGCACAGAAAGCTTAGTCATGTTAACATGAAGCAATTAGCCAAAATCTCATCAAAGCAGCTTATTCGAGGTCTACCTAAATTACCATTCCAAAAGTCCGATCCATGCACACCATGTATTCTGGGAAAGCATGTAAGAAATTCATTTAAGCCAATAAATCATGTCTCTACTAATCATGTACTACAGTTGCTGCATATGGATCTCTTCGGACCAACCAGAACCTAGAGCATTGGAGGTAAGAAATATTGCCTAGTAATTGTGGACGATTTCTCCCGCTTTACTTGGGTATATTTTCTTGCAAGTAAGTCCGAAACCTTCTCGTATTTTGAAAAATTTGCTAAAAAGGTTCAAAATGAAAAATGATGTGTTATCTCAAGTATAAGAACAGATCATGGAGGTGAATTTGAAAATCAAGATTTTACAAAATTTTGTGATGAATCTGGTTTTAAGCATGTGTTCTCCTCTCTATATACTCCTCAGCAAAATGGAGTTGTGGAAAGAAAGAATAGATCTCTTCAAGAAATGGCTAGAACTCTTTTAATTGAAAGTAAAATTTCTTCACGATTTTGGGCTGAAGCTGTTTCAACAGCATGCTATATCATCAATAGAGTCTTCCTAAGACCTATTCTAGAGAAAACCCCTTATGAGTTATTCAAAGGTAAGAAGCCCATTGTTTCATACTTTCATGTGTTCGGTTGCAAATGCTTTATATTAAAAAAATGCAAAAGATCGAGTTGGTAAGTTTGAAGAAAGATCAGATGAAGGCCTCTTCCTTGGATATTTTACATCAAGCAAAGCCTACAGAGTCTATAACAAGAAGAGCCAGTCTGTGGAGGAGTCAATGAATGTCAAATTTCAAGACTCTATGCAAGATGAATCTAGTCAGACTCATTATGAAGAATCTGAACCTGCTCCAGACCCTCAAAAGCTTACAACTCAAGAAGCATCTCAGACTCTAGAAGACCAGCATCAAGCTGTTCATGAAGATTCAAATAAAGAAAGAGATCATCAACCAGACAAATCAACCAGTAACTGGAAGCATAAATCCAGTCATCCCAAAGATCTCATTATCGGCGAAATTAATGAAGAAATTCGCACCAAATCCAAAAGACGTGAAGAGTCTAGTGCTGTGGCTCTCATTTTGGAAATTGAACCCAAGAGCATAGAAGAAGCTTTATCTGATGAAAGCTGGATTGAAGCTATGCAAGAAGAGCTCAGACAGTTCAACATTAATGATGTTTGGGAATTGACATTTAAACCAAAAGGTAAAACTGTTATTGGAGCTAAATGGGTGTTCAGGAATAAGATGAATGAGAAAGGAAAAGTCGTACGAAACAAAGCAAGACTCGTGGCCAAAGGATATATGCAAGAAGAAGGAATAGATTATGATGAGACTTACGCACCAGTAGCAAGGTTAGAAGCTATTCGACTATTACTTGCGTTTGCTTGTTATAAAAATTTCAGGTTATTCCAAATGGATGTCAAAAGTGCCTTCCTAAATGGATTTATCCATGAGGAAGTTTATGTGGAACAACCACCAGGGTTTGAAGACCCAAAGAAGCCAGACTCAATCTTCAGACTGAAAAAGGCCTTGTATGGTTTAAAGCAAGCACCTCAAGCTTGGTACGACAGACTAAGTAAGTTCTTAATACAAGGTTTTGTCAAAGGTAAAGTAGATACTACTTTATTTATCAAAAAGGAAAACAAAAGCTTTTTGCTTGTTCAAATATATGTGAATGATATTATTTTTGGATCCTCTAATAAAAGTCTGTGCAAGAAATTTTCTAAGTCTATGCAGGATGAGTTTGAAATGAGTATAATGAGAGAATTAACATTCTTTCTTGGTCTTCAAGTAACGCAATTGAAGGAATGAACTTTTATTTATCAAGAAAAATATGCTAATGATCTTGTCAAAAGATTTGGATTGGAAAATTGCAAAAAGACTGATATACCAATGTCAAGTTCTTTGAAGATAGACAAAGATGAAGAAGGGGAAAAAGTTGATCAAAAGCTGTACAGGAGCATCATTGGTTTACTTCTTTATCTTACTGCTTCTAAACCTGACATTTTGTTAAGTGTTTGCATCTGTGCTAGGTTTCAATCAGATCCTAGAGAATCCCATCTCAGTGCTGCGAAACGTATTATTAAATACATTGCTTCATCTTCAAGTATCGGTCTTTGGTATCCTAAGAAGGGAGACTTTAATCTTCTGGGATATTCAGACGCAGATCTGGCTAGTTGCAGAGTCGATAGAAAGAGTGCCTCAGGAACTTGCCAGTTGCTTGGAAGCAGGACAGTGTCTTGGTTTTCAAGGAAACAAAGCAATGTGGCTCTCTCAACAACAGAAGCAGAATATGTAGCTCTTGGAAGTTGCTGTTCGCAAATTCTATGGATAAAACAACAGCTACAAGACTTTGAAATTGAAGACTCATGCACAGAAATCAGATGTGACAACACTAGCGCAATCAATCTCACTAAAAATCCAATCCTTCATTCAAGAGCAAAGCATATAGAGATTCGACATCATTTCATTAGAGATCATGTTCAAAATGGAGAAATCTCAATTCAATTTGTTGATTCAAAGAGTCAACTAGCGGATATATTCACAAAGCCTTTAGAGAAAAATCAATTCGATTTTATTCGCTCCAGACTCAACATTTTGAAGCTTGAGGAAGTTAAAGTCTAGAGACTCTCCAACCCTCAGACTCAGACATTCATGGCTATAGACTGTAAATTGCTATTATATTTAAACTCGAAAAGGTACAATCTTTCGTTTAGTTAATTTATAATTTCCGTGAAAAACGGAATCTTGTCTTTTCAAAATGATTAACTTCTATTTGGTAGTTATTGATTTTAAAAGAAGTGTCTGTTCACTTTCCTTGTGCCGATTGATCTTTTCTTTTTAAACTGAGTTATATATATACAGTTTTCTTTTTCGCCTAATCTTCAAAACCCTAAAAGGCATTCTCCTCCCAATCCTGTCTCTACTTCGTGTTCATCTTCGAGAAAGTTGTCATCTTTTCTTGGGAAAGCGAGTAAAGGAATCTTTCAATGACAAGGAAGGATGTCTTCTTCGAGGAAGTCTTCAAGAATCGCGAACAGGGGACCACAGAGAATGAGGGAGGGGCCTACCCATTTCGATCTCACTGAAGAAGAAGATTTATCGAGTCAGCAACAGAGCCCGATTCACTCTCCACCACGTCACTCAACATCATCTACCCCACAAGGTGTAGGTCAACAACTGGAGGAAGAAATAATCGAGGACGCAGACCCTGTAAGAGTCCAAAAACCCCATTTTATTTACAAGCTCTATTGTGCGTTGAAGAGCACTGGGACTCCGCTGAACTACGTAGATGATTTCCTTAAGGATAAGAATTATGGGACTGAGTATATATATTTTTGCGACAAATGGAGGATTTGGGAATTGCTCCCAAAGGAAAGGCTGAGGAAGCACTTGCGAATATTCCAAGTGACCCTCGTGTATCAGGACAGAATCCGACTGACGGGAATGATGATGATAAAATGTTCAGTGAATTTCAACCTAGAATGGTTATTGCTGCGAAGGTGAAGGGAAAAAAAATGTGTGACACCCCGAACCCTTCTTAGGTCGTCACCAGCGCCGATGTTACACTTTCTTTCCTCTTTCTACCTTGTACTTAAAACAAGTGTCGTTAATCACAGGCATTTTTTTTTTTATAAAACGAATCGGTCCCAATGCGACTCATAGCGGAAGCAAATTAGACATCACCATCTATCCCCCTACCAATCCATGATACAAATACACACCACTAATCATCGGGATTTGAAAGATAAGCCATGCCACTTTTATTTACATATTATCATGATGGGTTTTTCACGGGTCGATACAACAAAAGGAGACCAAGATTTTTAGCCACACTCGACCTCATCCCAAAAAGATACTACGACCCCTAAAGAAAATCACATGACATCCCCCATCCAACAGTGGCGGCTACTCCCCAAAAAGATGACACCAGCTCTCTACCCTTCATGCAACCATCACACCCATCCAGGTGCATCGGGTGGTGGTGGCGGCAACATTCCCCTAAACACTCCGTCTCGGCGGACATGAACAGACAAAAACTCCTGGATGACTGGGCCCTCAGCCAGGCCCACGTCGTACATGACTAGCACACACACTCGCACAAATGTCAGTCCAGGGATAGTGACGCAGTCGATCTCCGTACATTCTACTTCTACATCTGACGGGAGACCATAGAAGGTGCCTCGCATGACGGTAGGAAGCGGCATCTTTCTAATCTGAAATGTTATCCCCAAAAGGGATGAGTACAACTACTCAGCAGATAAGGAAATCCAATAACAACTCAATGCACCATACAATTCATACATGCATTGCAGACGTTACTTACCTTGTAACCATGCGCATACCATCATGTATCATCAGGCATATCATCATGCATATATCATCCTCCTCATGCATATCATCATGCATATGTCATTATCATCATGCATATCATCATGCATATATCATCCTCATCATGCATATCATCATGCATATGTCATTATTATCATGCATATCATCATGCATATGTCATTATTATGTATTATCATGCATGATTTAATTCCAATTTCATCTTGGACCATCATATTTCTCATTCACGGGACCAATGTTTGCGTCCCCCATGCATCAAGATACAATTTCAGATCATCCGGCTCCCCCATTCTCCGGGCATCTCGTACCCCAACTGGCATCACGAGGACGCTCCGGTATCCAGCCATTTAAGGCCACCGGGCAACCGGCCGCACCCTTCAAGCCAGGCATCTCGTACCCAATCCGGCGTCGCGAGGTATCCCTCGACATAATTACCATGCCGAGCTTCCAGCTCCCCCACTCTCCGGGCATCCCGACACCACTCGGTCTCCCGAGGACCCTCCGGCATTCGGCCACTCATGACCACCGGGCAACCGGCCATACCCTTCTAGCCAGGCATCCCGATACTCCCGAGGCATCGTCGGCTCACCTTCGACGGTCTTCTCAATTCACATTATTATGATTCAATTTGTCATGACATATGATGTGATGACAATTCAAGATCATGCTCAACGTTGAATACGTACATACATTTCAATTCCATGTCATACACATACCAAGACTTTATCACATAATAACATAAATTAATTAAATGGAATCTATGGCCAATAAAATAATTCCTTTTTATTTTATCATTATTTTATTATTTTATCATTATTTTATTATTATATTATTATTATATTATTATTTATTTCCATAAATATTAAATTTAATATCTATGATTTTCCCAAAGTCATGATACTCAAAAATCATTAAACAAACAAATAGAATCACAATTCCACCCAAAACTCGTGGCCAAATTGAATTTCTCATAATTTCACAATTTCCATAAAATAGCACCTTATATTCGGATAATGGCCAGACTTGCACAGTTTCCAAATAAATTCGATTAAAATACTCATATGGCCTTCAAAAATTACGAAATTTTACAGGGTGATAGCCAACACATTTTCGTACCTTTTTCATTAAGAACTCTAAGCCAAATTCTTCTTAGGTTAATTTATATAACCCCACGAAACTTCTGGAAACACTACCGCGTCGTCCAGAACACACTTCTCCGAAATGTTTAGATATCACCCATCCAATCTCTTTCGTTTCCAATGAAATTTGAGTATGTTATGTAGCAAGGTGTCCTTTACAAGTTTCATGAAGAGGTCTAGGCCAAAAAACCAGATTATAGTCACCATTTTAGTCCATGAAGTCTCGGGTGTCTCGAGATACTTAACCAGAATCATTATTTCAAAGATCTAGCCGATTAACCAAGCTAAACTTGTTCTTTTTGCTTAAAATTTGAGTATGTTTTAAGGTGTTTCCTACAACTTTCAAGAAAACAACAAAGTGAGATCTTCAACAGAAATCAACATGCAAACAAGAATCTAGCAAGAGGTCAGTGAAAATTTCGCAGATCTAAAGTCTCCGTACAATAGAACTTTTGACCCCTCAAATGTCCATCGCTTTCTACGAATTTTTAGTATGTCATAGTAAAAGACGTTAGCTTCAACTTTCATGAAGACACCGAAGCAAAATCGAACTCCAACCACCCATGCAAACTCGAACAAGCCACTGACTCCAGCAAACCGAACAAGAACAGTCACACGGTTTGCAAATAACCAAACTCTTACCTCGGTTTTTCGCACAAATCATACCTAAAACCGAACATGCAAACACCACAACAAACATGCAAGAGAAGTTATGGACTCCACTTGCCTTAAAGATGAACAAGCAACGACGAACGGCGACGATCGGATGGCGAACGAACGGCACACCCCTCCGGCTCCGCCTCCTTCCCTCTCGGTTTCTCTCCCTTTCTCTCAAACTCTCTCTCCCTCTCACACACCTCTCTCTTTGGACGAAATGAAGCAAGAAATCCGGCCACTCTCTCTCCTCATCCCTTTTATATCCCCTTAATCCCATGATTAGCAATCATTGCTTTGCCTATAATCCCACCAATGCATGTTCTTGTCCCTTGCCACTTGTCATTTTGGGTTTTTAAATTTGAATTTGAATGGGCTTGGGCTTAGGCCCATCCGGCCACTCCCTTGGGCTGGTCGAATTCCTCCTCTTGGGCTCTAATGGGCCGACAAGCTTGGCCCACCAAGCTTTAGGCCAATGGGTCCAAGGCCCATTCCAAAAATAACCCTCTTCCCCCCCCCTTTTTTTTTTTTGAATTCCTTTCTATAAATAATTATAAATTAAATTTTTAAATCTTGGCCAAAGTCTTAGGATATTTTTGCTCATTGAAATTTAAATCATATGGCCAAGCATAGATTATTAATCTATTAAATTTAAACTTCCACAATCATAAGCACAAATCATCAAATTTAAAAGACTAATTGCTAAAACATAAGCCATGGAAATTCTATCGCCTAATTAAAGACTTTAACACACCTTAAGGCTCGGCTTTGAATTTCTGGGATGCCACAATTCTCCCCTCCTTAGAGAATTTCATCCTCGAAATTCAAGCACTACTCGCGCCTTCTTGAAACAAATAGGGATACTTTTCCTTCATCTGATCCTCACCTTCCCATGTGGCTTCCTCCATGTCATGATGTCGCCATAACACCTTAACCAATGGGATCTGTTTGGTCCTAAGAATTTGCTCCTTTCGATCTAGTATATGCACAGGCTCCTCAATGTACCTTACTTTCTCATCCATTTTGATGGCTTCATGATCGAGTATGTGACTAGGATCCGGCTGGTACTTCCTCAACATCGATACATGAAACACATCGTGCAGATTTTCTAACTTAGGAGGTAATGCTAAACGATAAGCCACGTCTCCTATTTTCTCAAGTATCTCAAAAGGTCCGACAAATGTAGGGCTTAACTTACCCTTCTTCCCAAATCGAGATATCCCTTTCATTGGAGATACCTTAAGGAATACATGGTCTCCTGCACTAAATTCTAAAGGCCTTCTACGTCTATCTGCGTAGTCTTTCTGTCTACTCTGAGCTGTTCTAAGTCTTTCTTTGATAGCATCTACAGCTTTAGTGGTAACTTGTACCATTTCAGGTCCTGTCAGTTTCCTTTCACCTACTTCACTCCAACAGATAGGAGTCCTACATCTCCTGAAAACTATTATTATAGGCGAACTCTACCAAATGCAATCTTTCATCCCAATTTCCTTTGAAATCGATTGCACAAGCCCTTAACATATCCTCTAATATCTGGATTACTCTTTCTGATTGACCATCTGTCTGAGGATGAAAAGCAGTACTAAACTGAAGCTTAGATCCTAACGCAATTTGAAGACTTTTCCAAAAATTCGAAGTGAACCTCGAATCTCGATCTGAAGTAATGGTCACCGGAACACCATGTAAGCGCACCACTTGACTTACATACATGTCTGCATACTTGTCCATTGGGTAGTCCATGCGAATCGCTAGGAAATGTGCCGATTTAGTCAAACGATCCACCAACGCATGTTCTTGTCCCTTGCCACTTGTCATTTTGGGTTTTTAAATTTGAATTTGAATGGGCTTGGGCTTAGGCCCATCCGGTCACTCCCTTGGGCTGGTCGAATTCCTCCTCTTGGGCTCTAATGGGCCGACAAGCTTGGCCCACCAAGCTTTAGGCCAATGGGTCCAAGGCCCATTCCAAAAATAACCCTCTTTCCCCCCCCCTTTTTTTTGAATTCCTTTCTATAAATATTTCTAAATTAAATTTTTAAATCTTGGCCAAAGTCTTAGGATATTTTTGCTCATTGAAATTTAAATCATATGGCCAAGCATAGATTATTAATCTATTAAATTTAAACTTCCACAATCATAAGCACAAATCATCAAATTTAAAAGACTAATGGCTAAAACATAAGCCATGGAAATTCTATCGCCTAATTAAAGACTTTAACACACCTTAAGGCTCGGCTTTGAATTTCTGGGATGCCACAGAATGGATTTGTTTAAATCGAAGGAACAGGAGAATATGTTCTTCAGACTGTTAAAACGAGGGGTGATAAACCCTAGGAGTGTTGATTTTGATTTCTTGGATGCCATTAATGTGAACTTAAGGGAGAAGTTCAATCTGCTTCAACTTGAGCAATTTTACACCGATACCACATATGGTTATGCGCAATTAACAGCATACTTCTATTCGAATCTTAGCTTTTTAGATGCGAATAGAATATCATTCAGTGTTCGAGACCAGGGACTATATGATAGATGTGGACATGTTGGCTGACATAATTGGAGTTGAACGAGGACGCTATCAACCGATCAAAGTTTCAATTGCTCGTGCCTCATTGGAGCTTATCAAAGATAGGGATATAGAGGGAAGAATTATCTATTCAAGGATGCGAGCCATCAATATCTTGCTTCACAAAATTGTGATCAACTGTATCAGGCCGAAGTCTACATCCAAGACTGATGTGTCTAATTCCGAGGCAAAATTGATGTACGCAATTAACTCAGGGAAGAAGTTCTCTCTCCCTCACACCATTCTCTTTTACATGTACAGAGCAATGGCGAAGGACAAGGGCCAATTGCCTTACCCAGGTCTGGTGACCAAGATCTTCAGACACTTGAATATTGAACCTCCACATACTCTTTGTGTTCGACCATGCGAAAAAATGGTAGTAGGTTTTAAAATGCTGACAAAAATGCGTCTGAAAGAGCTTGCTAAGGCAATGGAGAAGTTCAGAGTGAAGACTCCAATACCTTCTACTTCAAAAAGAAAAGGGAAGGAGCCCATTGGTGCCCCATCCAAAAAGAAAAGAACTCTTATCTTGGAGGATGAAGATGAAGAGGAAGATCTCACTATCTTTGCTTTGATAAGGACCAGACATTCTGAACCTGAATCAATGGAACATCAGAAGAAAGGGAAAGAAGCAGAAGAACAGAGAGAAGAAGAGGAGCAAGAAAAGAATAAAGAAGCAGAGGAGCAGCAAGAGAACGAGAAAGAAGCTGAAGAAGAAGGAGAAGCAGAGAAAGAAAAGTCTACAGATGAAGCTGGAGAGAAGGGGAATCTAGATGTTGAAGAGCCTGACCATCACTCTTCCCCACTTGAGGTCCTAGAGACAGGGGGAGATGGCGAGCAAGGAAGGACTACACCACATACTGTCACCAGTGAAGGTCTAAGACGCTCACCAGCAAATCCAGACGATTTTCAGGCTTCTCAAAGACCTGAAGAAGGACATGATACGTCAAATCTAAATCTGCAAGATTATACAGAAGCTCCATCGTCTGCATTTACTCCATCCGAGAAAGCAAATGCGAGCACACAGACAGACAATACAGCAGATTTTTGCCGTATCCTTGATGTTCTTCTGGAAATGCGGGGTCAAATTTATGCTATGGACTGTGAAATTCAAGTCATGAAGAATGTTGGACAAGCATCTTCGGGTACCCTAGCTGATCAAATGAAAGACCTTGCTCTTCAAATTCAAGCCAATGTCAAAGGAGAAGACGTGGCTCATCTCAGGGAAGACTTGAAGAGGCTGGAAGGCATCGTCCAGTCGATGGGAGATTTCCAGATCGTGCGCATTCCCAAGCAGACCTGACTCTTCTCTCACCTTTTTAATGATGACAAAAAGGGGGAGAATTGCAAATTTTAACTATCTAAACTTTGATTCTAAATTTCTTTTGAGTGTTTGAATGTTTGTTTTTGAGTATGCCTTAAGTGAACTTGGGTGTGAAGGGTGTGAACTTGAATTTGACTGACTTGGGTGTAGATTTTGATGCTTGACTGTTTGCATTTATATCAAGTGTTGTCGTATGGTATTACTCATGAAAGACTAACCAATTTTCTGTGGATGCAGAGTCTGATTGTTTTATTAATCTTTATGAAATAGCCATATTGCTTGAGAAATGTTTTTGCAGGTCAAAGATGTTCAAATCTACAGGAAAGTTTTGTCACCATCAAAAAAGGGGGAGATTGTTGGAGAAATCTTTCCAGAATATTTTGAAGCTAACAAAACGTTTCTATCAGTCTAGTATGGATATTTGCAGACCTTCTGTTTAGAGTCTGAAGACTTTCAGATCACCAAACTTAGCACTCAAAACTCAAGACCCAAGACTATTCTCATTGATGGTTTTTCTAATCCAGTGTCGAAGGCAATCCAGAGCCGAAGTATCTGGTTAAGGATTTAGTCCTATTCTCTAGAGAAGATCTCTTGGCTGGATAAATATAACGGATTCTTTTATACATAATCTAGATCGTTTGAAGATTCGACGGTCGACAAATATTCTTGAAAGGTTCTATTCTTGGAAACCAAGATCCTGATTGTATGGGCGAATAAGATTGATGGGCTATTGTCAGGTTCCTTTAATAGCTCGAATGATCTTCTTAATTGATTCCGTCCAACGGGTAGATTGGAGGAAATTCCTTTGGTAAGTGCCAACGGGTATGATGGCATAAATGAGTATAAAAGGAACTTGTTCTAGTTGCTTTAGTGCATGACCGATAGAGAAATTCCAGAGTCTGAAGCACCTCGATTATTAGTTGATACATTCTAAGCGAAATTGTATACACAGAGAGTGTCTATACTCAGTGAGACCTTGAGCGAGTGTGGTAGATCATCTACATCGAGAAATCAAGGAAGATCAACACTGTAACATCTCTTTGTTCATAGTGGAATCCAGCCAATAGGCTGTCAGTGCAGAAGAGTGGACGTAGGCTTGAAATAAGCCGAACCACTATAAACCGCGTGTTTAATTTTCTCTTCCCTTCTCTCAGTCTTACTTTGATTACTGTTTGTCTCAAATCTATCAACTGTCTAGTATTGTTCAATTATCGAGAAAAATCTTTTATATACCTATTCACCCCACTCTAGATAATTATACTAGCTATATCAAACTAATCTATTAGGTGAGGCCGTTAAGAGATATAAATGCGACAAACTGGAGAATTCAATCAAAAACCGATCTCTCAATCATAATAATGGGCAAGGGTCAATATATAATCAAATTGCGATCGGATATAAGTCAATTCGATGGAATTACATAGTCAAATTGTGGGTGGTTCCACACCATTACAATATTTGCGTTGAACGACAATAACCCGATTTTCTATCAATATTATACTCGAGACACGTAATTGAAATTTTGCGATTTTTATGACAACCGAGAGTTGTCTATGATTCGGAGATACACAAATGTGAATTGAAAATTTTCGACCATGGGACAAATGCGCCAAAATCCCTAAAAGCTATCTAATAGGTTAGGTCATACTAAAATCGCATTCGGTCAATTTTAATCACGAAATTGAATTCGGTTTCAGGAATCGGATGTTCGAGCGAGCGTGTCACAATTCATTTTTTGGGCATCGTCTCATCTTTCGGCGAATTTTCGTCGAGTCCGAAAATTTTACGGAAAATCGGTTTTCAGACAAAAAGAAAAAGAAATGGAAATTCGGATGGGCTGAAAAAGTGAATTGTCTACCCCTAAAATGGTTTATTTGGGTGAAATTAGAGCTAAATTAGGATTGGTTGGCCACAAGACTTTGAGGGCATGAAGACTATAGGGGCAAGTGTGATGAGCGAGTAGATATTTCACCAAGCTTTTGATTGGCCATTCTCTTGACTTTCTTTCCTTTCTCCCTCTCTCTCTCTCTCTCCAATTCCCTCCCTCATGCGTGCGTGAACCCCCACAGCCGACCACCTTCCTTCTGCACCTTCTTCCTCATTTCTTTTTCACGATCATTCCCCTTTGCCTGCTGCCGCACGCCATTATCCCATTTCCCACCTCACCGCTAGAACTCCACGCCAGCTCCTCCAGCTTCCTCTTATAACTTGAGCCAAGAAAGATTGCACTTAAATTATTTTTAATACTTTGAAGTAGAGTGGTATCTGTTAAATCATTTTTACATTGTCAAGATGAAGACAAAAATGAAATTGTTATCACAAATGAACTGACTTTTGGTGGTCCGTTCTCATATTGCTACTTTCTACGTCCTTTCCGAAAGAGAGAACCATTTTTCACTACAAGAATCTCTGTTTGAATGGCAAAATAATCTGAAAAACTTACAATACGACAACCAAGATATTTTTTCATGACCAATGAAAGGGGTTTTGGCATCTTTTCAATCCCAAAACATGAAAGCAAAAAACTCACCATTATTAAAGCAAAAGTGGTATCTTTTTAATTCCTTTAATTGCAGTGCCATGTGTAAGTATCATGATCTCTCTCATCATTGAAGCAAATACCACCTTTATTGTCCTCAAGTGGGGTACAATGTTCATCCAATGCTATTCTTACTCAAGCTATCTACAAAAGCAATTGGGAATAATTTTTAGTCCCTCAAGAAAAAGTGGGAAAAGTACCACAAAAGCCCTAAACCTAACCATCCTGACATTCTTGAGCGTCTCTATCATTTAAACTAAATTTCTAGGTGATTTGCAACTAAAAGGCAGTCCCTAAGAAGGCTTGAATAGAGGTTTGCCTGTTGTGGGATAGCATATTTGCTGTAACCGACCTAGTTATCCCTAGTCTAAAGTATAGATCCCCTTATTGGTATCAGAGCCATGGTTTCATTTATAACTTGGTTAATTCCGTGGTCTAGATGGTGAATCCAGTGCTGAGAAGACCTTCTCATCATTATGACAAACCCTAAATCACTCAATGCACCTACTACTCTTACTTCATCTCCATCTTCATCTTCCTTTTTAGACTTTCGTGAATCAAATGCTTCTAAGATTGGCTATCTTTATGAGGTCTCTCTTAACAATGACACAAAAATCTCCGAAACTCGAACTCGTATTCTGCTTTTGCTAAACCCTCTTCATCATTTTCCCCCATCCGTTTTCGCCAAACTCCCAAAGAAGTGAAAAAGTATGTGCAGTCCTCCAAGTTTGATTAACATCCTATTCTAGCCATTGAAAAAAAGTACTTTATTATTCTCCAAAACCCTCCAGAATTTCCTAAATAGTGGATCTAACAAGGATACTCTCATATCCACTATGAAGCTATCTGACTTGCACTCACTTTTCATGGCTGAAAAGGCTTACCAATTGTGGTCAAAATGGCTTTAGTGGATACACAATTCTTATAATACCAGCATGTTTGTATTGGTACTCTCAAAACTACTCTAAATGCTAAAACAATCTTTGTAACCTTGTACCCAAATTTCAATGTTACTCTTTCAGATCCTCAGTTACTTTCCTTTATGAAGGTTCAGATCCAGCTCACAGGAGCACCTCAAACTACAAACTCCACCACTATAAGATGGAGTTAGCAAAATCATGAACTCGATCGCAGTTTCTAGAATGGAAATTAGATGCCCTGTTCATCTCCACGTAGAATTGCTTGGCTTCCTACATCCATGTTCCCAAGCAAATCTCCAAAGAAAAGTTGGCCAAGCTTCTCCTAGATACTAGATCACTAACTATGAAAAGCTACACCAAAACAATAAGCCTTTTTAGTCAGCAGATTTTGAATTTGTAAGGAAAAAGGATGTCACTTTTGCCATCAAGTTTGGTAAAGAAAAAGAAGAAAGTCCCTCCATCTTCCAAACCTTGTTTATGATCGGCCCTTGTGTACTCGAGTTGATCTCTAAGCTAAATCCAAAAAAGCTTGTCAAATGCTTCCAAAGTAATGGAAATCTTATCCATTACTATAAAGACCGTTATGGTAATAGTTTTTGGGATCCTTTTTGCTAGTGTTCTTACTATACAAATTCTCCTAATGAAGTGGATCCAACTACAAGGCCCACACGAAAAGCTCGAAAGGCTAAAGATGGTCTATACCAAAAGTATTTGAACGGAGATTTCTTTGTTGATACTCTCGATGAATACGATAAATCCCAGTTCATGGTTTCTTACACCCCATCTCCACTGCCTATACATGCATCATCACCACCATTATCTCCAACCTCACCACCCACTCCTCCTTCTTCACCTCCTCATAAAAAAATCTATCATCTTCCTGTTTTATAAGCCAATACTTAAGTGGGCAAAAAAGAATTTATTCCCATTTGAAGTTCTAGGAGAAACACCCAGTTAGGAGAAGAAGGTTAGCTCATCTATTGCCATATTTCAAGAGGTAAACTTTCCTCCTCTTGCTCGAAAAATTTCTAAGCTCTCATTCCCAGCCTTTGAAGAATTCATTGATCCTCAGGAAGATATTATTCTATTCCAAAAATCCCTACTCCCACTAATGTGGACGAACATGGAAGGCAAAAGAGAACTCCTAGTGTTAAAGCCGTCCTGAATTGGCAATCTCTGTTGGCACACAACAATGTTTCAAAACGATTGACTCCAAGATCGTTGATGTACAAAGAGATCTTAATAGATATGAAAAAACCACAAAGAAGATCATTTCAAACTTTCAGAGAGACTTCATGCCCTGGAAATCGAACAACATCAAGGATATCTCATCTTGAAAGCCCAAAGGTGGAAATTGTCACACTCCGAACCTCCAAGCGCATACCCATCCCTCAGCGGTCGATTAAATAACGATGTCCCAAGACATATTGCCGATCCATTGATTTTAATGCGCATGCATAAACGAATAAATAATCTCCAAACAACAGCAAAATGTGATAGAAAAGTAGTGCCACAATTTTTTAAAACCATAACACCCTTATATATACATATCAAACCATGTCATATACAATACAAGCCTATATATAAGGTCTACAAAACAGGGGGGTAGAGTGCTAAAGATCTTCAGGCATTCGAGTCTTCCTTAGAATACATTAGGGACCTTGGATCTGATAGGTATGGTTCCACCACTAAACCACTTGGATGGTCGACCGTCCCTTTTCCAAAAGCAACCTCCAGCACGTACACGGGTATCTCAGATTCCGGTATGGGACCCCTTTTCTGTCCATCCCGTGCACGTCAGTATCATGATCTGTATTAATGGGGTACCTTATTGAGTAGAGCCTCATCAATCTAGACCACAAACCTTATGAGCTCATAGATTCATCCTCTTGGGCTCCCATGAAGTGGGATGTAAGATACCTATTCTATGACCTTCTTCAGCTGTCCAAAACGCTCAAGAGGAGTTACCATCTAAAGACCTGAAAATGTTATCCCACAACGGGGTGAGACGACGTTTCAACAAGTTCACCTCTTAAGTCCTAACTATGAAGAAAATACGCCCTGAGGGCTGCCTAAGCAAAAGCACAAGTCAGAAGACTTACTTTTACATCGGTTCCTTCCTGCAAGTTAGTACGATTCACATAATTATTGAATCATATCAACAAATCAAATCATTACATAAGATCAAGCCATCGATCAATCAATCTAGTCGATTCCATGTCATCAAGACCACCACTCAATCAATCCATTCAATACTATCTATAAAATCCAATCACATCAAGGACCGCTCACCATAAGCTACAGATAGATAGTATAGTTCGCTAGAAGTTGATAACAAAGTATATTGCTCACCCAAAGCTAATATATCAAAGCTCGTAGGCTCATATAGTATACTCACAATGCTCACCAAAAGCTGCTAAGGTATATTGTTCGCCCAAAGCTGACATATCAAAGCCCTTAGGTTGATATAGTATACATGTATACTGCTCACCCAAAGCAGACATATTAAGGCCCTCAGGTTGATATAGTATACTGTCTTGATCATTCTACAATTTCCTCACTTTTATCATACTCGATAAAAATAATTGTGTGGATACACAGTCGGCCTTAACCAAAATACAATATTTTCCCTCTTGAAAATCTCACTATTTCTAATAGTCCATAAACACATTTTTTGCGTTGTAAACAGACGCCCGGTATTTTCTAAATAATTACTGAAATTATTAAATTTTGGGATAAATTCCAAAAATTACAAATCACACTCAAATTGCACCAAATAGCACTCAATTAATTAAACAAATCACACCACTGCAATTAGCATAAAATTCCAATCACCGGCTATACCGGTCTAATTGTCGAAAAATAATAATTAATTAAATAATTACGAAAATTAATTAATAAATACCAATAAATAGCAAAAAGGCACACTTAGACCGGAAAAGCCTAGGTAAATACCGAAACGGCCTCGAAAAAATTCTAAACATATTTAAATAAATACTGTGACTTATCTACTTGCTAATTGCACTACTTTAACCACCTAACATGCAATATCGAATGATTAAATTACTAATCTGTTCTAACTGACCACCTAAACCATACTTAGTCTAAACTAATCAATCCTTAAGCATAATTAACTTCCTAAGCAGGAATTAGTGAGTAAACTCATTGGATTAGCGATCCAACGGGATCACGATGACGAGGACGCAGAGATGGGCCACAAACTCCAAAGCGGAGGTCTCTTCGAGGTCTGGAAGGGCACCAAAACAAAGCCAAACAATGCGCTATAGACCCAGGGCTTCGGTTTTTGAGGTTGGACTGAAGGAGGAGGCTGAGCGGCTGGTTGGGGCCGAAACAGTGAGACAAGGCTAGGCGAATCTGTGACAGGGCTAGGCAGATCTGTTGCAAGTCCAAGTGGAGATAGGTGGGGCTTCCGGCGGCTTCAGGCGGAAACGCACGGTGGCCAGGGGACTGGACGATGCCTTTGGATGTGCGAACGGATAGGGACAATGGCAAGAGATGCTCGGGCAAGCAAGAGGCACGGCTGGCGTGCAACTGGCGCAACGATGATGTAGCTAGACTCTGGCGGCTCAGCAGGCTGCTTGACGAGCAAAGGGAGGCTATTGGTTGGTTTCTCTGGGCTTTTTTTTGGAGACTTTAAGCTGCTTGCATAGAGGGGTCGACGGTGGGGAGGAGAAGGGGGACAACTTTGGCTTGAGGAGGCCACTTGCTTCACTTCTATCTTCTTGTCTCCTTGGAATGGTCCCACCACGGTTGCTAGCTTCCTCAGTGAATTTCCAGACCATTAGCTTGCCTTAGAAGCTTTGGAGATGATCCAAAAGTGGTGTCCAAGGGGGGGCTACGAATTTGAAGACATTTTCCCTCAATTTCACTTCAATTGCCTTTGGAGTTAGTGCAATTCGGCCCTATAAAATTCCACCATCATATCCATGATCAAATTGACATTTTTCCTTGCCAATAGAACTAACTTGCATTCCAAAAACGCGATAAAAAATGTTCCATTGAATTGTCTAGATGAAAACGACCATATCTTGACTTCTCGCCAAAAATCTTGGTTTGCAAAAAAAAATTCAGAGGATGAGTCGATATTCCTAAAATGACTCGTGACATGACAGAACTTTCGATTTCTGAAATTGAATTCAAATTTGCTATTGATTTCAATTTGCACAATTTTAGCATGACCTAGTCTACCAAGTAATTTTTCAAAAAAAAATTAGTGCAAATAACTTATGATTGATTTTCTTTGAGCCACAATAAACCTCTTTGACATATTGGTGATACTCAGTGGTCGTGAAAATTTCGAGATTTCAAATAAGGACATAGGGTACCAAAATGACAGAAAAATCAGTCTAGTACCGATCGATGAGAATTTTTCAATTTGGTGGAATCATCCATGTTTAGCCACACTCTCAGTCGATTCGACCTATCTATGATCTCTAATCAATTTTTAACTGTGCTGTAATGATCTCTGCAGATGAGCATGGTTGAGTAGTCAATTCCTGATCGAATTCTCAAGTCTATTGTATTAAAATTCCTTAATGACTTCCCAAGATAATGGAATTATCTTAGGAGTGATCAACTCTGAGAATAGCACTATAGACATGTCGATGAGATGCCCAATTTATTTAATTGAAAACAAAATTGAAATTATAGGATGTCACAACTCTTTCCCTCTTAAAAAATTTTTTTCTTCAAAATTTAAAATATTATAATACTTTATAAAAATTTCATTTTCAAAATTTAAACAATTACAATACTTTAAACAAAAACGTGGGGGTACAATTATTTCATCAACTCTCCGCTCTCCCAGGTTGTTCCTTTTTTACCATAGTGTTGCCGGACCACTTTGACCAACGGGATGGTCTTGGTACGCAGAATTTATTCTTTTCGATCCACAATTTGAATTGGGGTTTCCACGTACGACATTATATTGTCCACGTCTAATTCATCAAAATTAAGCACGTGGGTTAGGTCAGTCTCATACATCCTCAACATCGACACGTGAAAGACGTCATATACTTGCACTAACCTCAGCGGCAATGCAAGACGATACGCTAGGATCCCGATTCTCTCTAGAATCTCAAAGAGACCTACGTACCTTGGACTCAGCTTTCATTTCTTGCCAAAGCGCGAAGTTCCCCTCATTGGTGACATCTTCAGAAAAATGTAATCACTAACTTGGAATTCCAAATGTCTTCGGCGCTTATCGCGTAGCTTTTTTGGCGACTCTAAGTAGTCTTTGATCTGCCTTTGATAACTGCAACTGCATCCACTAACTGCTAAACAAACTCTAGGCTATAATCTTTCTTTCCCCGATTTCATCCCAACACACTAGCGTCATGCACGCTCTGCCATATAATGCTTCGAAAGGAGCCACCCGAATGCTCTGCTAATAGCTGTTGTTGTAGGCAAATTCAACAAGATAAAGTAGTTCCTCCCAGCTTCCCTTGAAGTCCAACACGCAAGCTTGCAGCATGTCTTCAAGGGTTTGAATTGTCCTCTCAGACTAGCCATCATTCGAGGATGATATATCGTATTGAACTACAACTTTGTCCCTAAAGCAGCCTACGAACTCTTCCAAAAAGCGGTGGTGAATCTCGGGTCTCAGTCTAATGTAATCGTCACCAGCACTACAGGTAGACAAACAATCTAACGCATGTATAACTCTACGTGTCTATCCAAATCAAGGTCTTTCTATACTGTAATGAAGTGAGTCGATTTTGTCAGTCTGTCGACCACTACCTAAATGGAATCATTACCTCTTTGACTCCTCGGCAAGCCTGTCACAAAATCCATCGTGATGTGCTCTCATTTCCACTTGGGAATCTTGAGAGGTTGCAGAAGTTCTCCCGGCTTACAATGCTATGCCTTTACTTGCTAACACGTCAGACACTTGGTGACATGCTTGGCGATGTCCGCCTTCATACCGGACCACCAATAGTGTTGATGCAGATTCTGATACATCTTTGTACCACCAAGATGAATGTTGTAACTACACTGATGCGCTTCTGATACGATATCCTCTTTAAGCTCTGCATTGTCAGGTACACACAATCGTCCTGGAACCTTAGTGTTCCGTCCTCAGAAATATGAAAGTCAACCTTCCTTTTATCAATATCCTCTTACAAAATCTTCTAAACATTTGGGTTTGTTGGCTGAAGCAATTTAATTATGATTTGAACATCCAGCTTAATTGTGAGGGTAGCCATAAGATTCGAGCTCTCTTGAGCAAATTCCACTCCTTAACCAACATATGAGAGATTGAAGACTTTCAACTTAAAGCGTCGGCAACCTTATTCGCTTTTCCAGGGTGATACAAAATATCACAATTGTAGTCTTTCAGAAGTTTCATCCAGCAACACTGTCTCATATTCAACTCATTCTGAGATAATAGATACTTGAGACTTTAATGGTCAATAAAGATCTGTAATCTTTCTCCACATAAGTAATGTCTCCAAATCTTCAGAGTGAAAATGATTGTAGCGAGTTCTAAGTGATGCATCGGGTAATTCTACTCATGAGGCCTCGATTGACGGGAGGCATATGCAACGACTCTACCTTTTGTTGCATCAGCACACAACCTAATTTTCTGAACGACGCATCACTATAGATCTTGTATCCTTTAAGACCGGATGGAATGGTCAGCACAGGTGCGGTAGTCAACTTCTGCTTGAGCTCTTAGAAACTACTCTCGCACTTATTTGTCCACACAAACTTCTCTTCCTTCTTCAAGAGTCTAGTCAACGGCGATGCCAAAGCCAAAAATCTTTCCACAAACCTTTTATAGTAACCTGCCAAACCCAAAAAGCTCCTGATCTCTGTCATTGTAATCCGTCTTGGCCAGTTAATCACTACCTCAATCTTGGTCGAGTCCACGGAGATTCCATCGCCTAAAGTCACGTGACCTAGGAATGCCACATAAGTCAGCAAAAACTCGCATTTGCTGAACTTGGCGTACAATCCATAAATCCTCAGGGTTTGAAGTACCAATCTTAGATGACTTTCGTGCTCCTCAGCACTTCTCGAATATACCAAAATATAATCGATGAACATGTCGCGACCTAAATTTCGGGTCACAACTTAAAACTAGGTTAATGGACTACTAAGTTTTTATACTTAGCTCGAGCTCTCCCAAGCCCATACCAATTCGCGACTTAAGGTTCAATTATCTAATATGCAAATGATTAATAACTAGGAGTCGTCACTAATCGGTTTATAGTAGGTCGATTAGACACCTAAGTAAAATAATTGGAGGATTATTTTACTCCTACAAACCAGAGACTATGGGTACGGAGACTTAGTTACACTAGATTTCTCTAATGCCTTTTCGGTACCATTTCTTTTTAATTTTTCAAAAATGCTTTTTCAGGCAGTTTGGATTTATTTTAACCTAAATCTCTATGCAAAAAGGTGACCACACGGATACTCATCCACTATTAAACATTCCAATAAATACATTGCATAAAAAAAACCCAACAATTTTTTTTTTTTTTTGGGTTTTCTTGAAAAATAAAATTCTTTTATAAAAATGCATTTTTAAACTAAATGACTTAATCTTATTAATATGCAAATTCTAATTAAATGGGCCTATTATGCAAACTAATTATTATGCACCTCATGACCTAACTTCAACAATGAACAAATTCTGATTAAATAATCCTAAAGAAATTCTAATTTATTAAACCTACATACCTAATTTACTAAACCTATATGCTCATGTAGAATTTTGATTTTTTGATTTTTGATTTTTTTTAGTTTTTTTTAAAGATAAGTAATTATTAAATAAATATTAAATGTAAGTTATCAACAAAATAAAGGATTAAAATAATCGAAAAAGTAACCTATTGTCTCATAGGTCAAATTAACGATTATTCTAACCATAATATCACAACAAAGAGATCAAAATAATTACAAATCTGATCCAAAGTTCTTCGGACCAAATTAAATAATCATTGTGATTTAACAATTGAGATTCCACTAAAAAGCCCAACAATTAAAATAATTAAAAAAATTATCCAATGTCTCTCAGATCAAATTAATAATTATAATAATTCCGAACAACATTCCTACGGATAATGCCTACAAAATGCACAAATATTAACATTGACAAACCATATTCTAACTTAAACAATAATAACAAAATTCAAAACACAATGAAATAACATAAAATAGGCAAAAGAGAGAAATAAAAATAAAACTAAAAATATAAACTACCTAAAGGAGGAGACTTGCAGCAGCGTTGGTGGGGTGCTAGACAAACAGTGGCAGGTGTCGGGACTCCGACGAGTGGCAATGCGATGGCACGAGGGGATCGGCCGTGCAAGGGTGGTGAGTCCGGCGAAGCAGCGCAGGTGCAGTGCAGGTGGAAGAAGCGCAATGTGAGCGCGGGGGGGAGCAGCAGCGGGAGTCGGAGGTGCGGCGATGGAGCTGCAGACGCAGGCGAGTCCGGCGGAGCGGCAATGGCGGGTCGCAGGTGCAGAGGCGCGACGATGGAGCTGCAAACGCGGGCGTAATGGATTGCAAGACCGACAATGGAGGCGGCGTCGAGGCACTCGGGTCACGGCTACCACAGGGAGCTTAAGCTCTACAAATTGGTGACGGCGTTGGGGCGAGCTTCGCAGGGAGGATGGCGAAGCGGCGGTGAAGTAGAGAGGGCTGGCGTCACGGTGGTCAGTAGCTCTGCGATGCGAGGGATCAAGTCGCGGCTGCTGCGGTAGCTCTGGCAGCGGATCGACAGGGAGCGTCACGAGGAAGGCGCGACGTCAGGTCGTCGCGATGAGCTTTACAGGGAGACTGGCGAAGCGGCGGTGGCGGAGGCGCGATAGTGGCTGGTGGAGGCAGTGCCGGCATGCTAGACGGCGCGGTCACGCCTGGAGTGATCAAGGAGGCCCCTTCAGGGAAGATGACATTGTAGCGTTTCCTCTTTTCTTTTTTTGTTTCTTTTTTTCATTCCCTACTGATTGACGTCACTTCCCGTCTGCCCCCTTCACTTTTCTGCAGAAGCTTTTTGCTTGACTTTTTAACGAAAACAAAGACAAAAGAAGTCTCTTTTTTTTCCTTTGAATTTTGAATTCTGACGAAACGAAAGAACTACTCTCACTTTTTTTTTTGCTCTGAAAATTTTTCTCCATTCCCCCTAGTTACAAAAAATTAAGCTCTTTTTTATACTAATTCCGAACGGCCTCTTTGAATGGTATTTTTCAAGTTTCCATATTCTGTCGTATTAAATCAAAGCTACAAATCAGAGCGTGATTTCACAATCAGCTCGATTTTGCTCCGATTTATTCCGTTTTATAAAAATTCTTGCCCTTTGTTCACCTGATTTTTAATTGTTTGTGCATTTATCAAAATCTGAATATCCATCAGAATTTTCAAATTTCCATGCATAATCAATCAAATCGATTTCTTCAATTTTTTTTTTCATTTTTCCTTTTATTTGTTCAAAATGCAATTTTATTTTACCAAAATTAGGCGTAAATAGAATACAGTCACAAATTGATCCAGATATTCTTTGAACACTCAGTTCATCAAATCCATAAAAGTAGCTGGGGCATTCATTAAATCGAACGGCATTACCATGTAAACTCATAATGGCCGTATCGAGTACGAATTACCAATTTCGGTATGTCCTCTTTTCTGATCCTCAGCTGATGATATCCTGTCCTCAAATTGATTTTTGAAAATATCGACGCTTCTTGTAATTGATCAAACAAGTCGTTGATCATTGGGAGTGAATACTTGTTCCTGATTGTCACCTGATTGAGTTGACGATAGTCGATGCACAAATGCAACGAACCATCTTTCTTCTTCATGAATATAACTGGCCCTAAGGTGATGCACTGGGATGTATGAATCTCTTATCCAATAATTCCTGCATCTGCACATTCAGTTCCTTCAACTCAGATAACGCTATTTGATAAGGAGCCTTAGAGATTGGCTCTGTCCTAGGAGTTAATTCAATCACAAACTCAATCTCTCTCTCTCTGGCGACAGGCTTGTCAATTCCTTAGGGAATACATCTGGAAATTCTTGCACCACTAAGATATCTTTTATCTTTAGCTCCTCAACTGTCGTATCCACAGCAGTCGTCAAGTAACCTTGACAACCCTCGTCTAACAAATGATTTACCTCAAGCGAAGAGATCAAAGTAATCGAGGGTCCTCCTCGATCTCCAACAAACTCAAAACTTCCACCTCCTAACGGGTTAAACTGAGTCACTTTGTGATAGCAATCCATCTTAGCTCGTTGGTCGGTGAGCCAGTCCATGCCAATTATCAAATCAAAGTCATACATTGCTAGGACTAACAAGTCTATCCTCCCCTCTCGCTCACCAATTACTAACTTGCAATCAAAACAACCCAATGCAAACAACACATTATCTTGTAATGGTGTAGATATGCTAACCACTAACTCCAATAATTTGAGACTTAATCCTATCAGCCCCGATCCTCCAAACACATGCCCATCCCTCAGCGGTCGATTAAATAGCGACGTCCTATGACACATCACCGACCCATTGATTTTAATGTTCATGCGGAAGCGAATAAATAATCCTTAGACAATAGCAAGATGGGATAGAAAAGTAGTGCCGCAATTTATGAAAACCACAACACACTTATATATACATATCAAACCATGTCATATACAATACAAGCCGATATATAAGGTCTGCAAAACAGGGGGTAGAGTGCTATAGATCTTCAGGCATTTGAGTCCTCCTTAGAATACACCGGGGACCCTGGATCTAATAGGTACGGTTCCACCACTGAACCACCTGGAGGGTCGATTGTCCCTTTTCCAAAAGCAACCTCCAGCATGTACACAAGTATCTCAAATTCCGATATGGGACCTTTTCTCTGTCCATCCCGTGCATGTCGATACCATGATCTGTATTGATGGGATACCTTATGGGATAGAGCCTCATCAACTTAGACTACGAACTTTATGAGTTCATAGACCTATCCTCTTGGGCTCCCATGAAGTGAGATGTGAGATACCTACTCTGTGACCTTCTTCAGCTATCCAAAATGTTCGAGAAGAGCTACCATTTAAGGACCTGAAAATGTTATCCCACAATGGGGTGAGACGACATCTCAGCAAGTTCACCCCCTAATCCCGACTAAGAAGAAAATACGCCTTGAGGGCTGCCTAAGCACAAGCACAAGTTAGAGTACTTACTTTTGCCTCAGTTCCTTCCTGCAAGTTAATATGATTCACATAATCATCGAATCATATCAACAAATTAAAACATCACAATAGATTGAGCCATTGATCAATTGAGCCAAGGACTGCCCACCCTAAGCTGAAGATAGATAGTATAGCTCGCTAGAAGTTGATAATAGAGTATACTGTTCACCCAAAGCTGATATATCAAAGCATGCAGGCTAATAAAGTGTACTCACAATGCTCACCAAAAGCTTCTAAGGTATACTACTCGCCCAAAGCTGACATATCAAAGCCCTCAAGTTGATATAGTATATCGGTATACTGCTCATCAAAAGCTTACATATTAAAGCCCTCAGGTTGATATAATATAACGTCCCGATCATTCTACAATTTCCTCACTTTTATCATACTTAATAAAAATAATCATGTGTTGGTATACGATCGGTCTTAGTTTAAATATGATATTTTCCCTCTTGAAAATCCCACTATTTCTAATAGTCCATAAACACATTTTTGGCGTTGTAAACCGATGCCCGGTATTATCTAATTAATTACAAAAATTATTAAATTTTGGGATAAATTCCCAAAATTACAAACCACACTCAAATTGCACAAAATAGCACTCAATTAATTAAACAAATCACACCACTGCGATTAGCATAAAATTTCAATCACTAGCTATCCCTGTCTAATTTTTGAAAAATATAATTAATTAAATAATTATAAAAATTAATTAATAAATACTAATAAATAGCAAAAATGCACACTTAGGCCGGAAAAGCCTAATTAATATCGAAACGGGCCTGGAAAAATTCTAAACCTATTTAAATAAATACTGTGACCTATCTACTTGCTAATTGCACTACTCTAACCACCCAACATACAATATCGAATGATTAAATTACTAATCCATTCTAACTAACCACATAAACCATACTTAGTCTAAACTAATCAATCCCCAAGCATAATTAACTTCTTAAGCACGGATTAGTGAGTAAACTCACTGGATTAGCGATCCAATATGATCACGATGACAAGGACGCGGAGACAAGCCACAAACTCCAAAGAAAGGGTACTCTTCGAGGTCCAGAAGGGCACCAAAATGGGTCAAATAGTGCATTGCAGACCCAGGGCTTCGGTTTCTGAGGATGGGTTGAAGGAGGAGGCTAAGCGACTAGTTGGGGCCAAAACAGCGAGACAGGGCTAGGTGGAGCTATTACGGGTCAAGGCAAAGATAGGTTGGGCTTCCGGCAGCTTCAGGCGGCAACACATGGTGGCCCAGCGATTGGACGATGCCTCTGGACATGCGAATAGACATGGACAATGGCGAGAGATGCGCGGGCAAGCAGGAGGCATGGCTAGCGTGCAGGTGGCGTGACAGTGACACAATTGGACTCTAGCAGCTCGGCGAGCTGCTTGACGGGTAATGGGAGGCTGCTGGTTGGTTTCTTTGGTTTGTTTAGAGACTTCAAGCTACTGGCATGGAGGGGTTGACAGTAGGGTCGAGAAGGGGGACAACTTTAGCTTGGAAGGGGCCACTTGCTTCACTTTTATCTTCTTGTCTCCTTAGAATGGACCCACCAAGGCTGCTGGCTTCCTCAATAAATTTCCAGACCATTAGCTTGCCTTAGAAGCTTTAGAGATGATCCAAAAGTGGTGTCTAAGGGGGGCTACGAATTTGAAGACATTTTCCCTCAATTTCACTTCAATTGCCTCTTGAATTAGTGCAATTCGCCCCTATAAAATTTCACCATCGTATCCACGATAAAATTGAAATTTTTCCTCACCAATAGAACCAACTTGTATCCTAAAAACGCAATAAAAAATGATCCCCTGAATTTTCCAAACCAAAACGGCCTTATCTTGACAATTCGCCAAAAATCTTGGTTTACAGGAAAATCTTCATAGGATGAGTCGACATTCTTAAAATGACTCGTGACATGACAGAACTTTCAATTTCTGAAATCGGATACAAATTCGTGATTAATTTCAATTTGTGGGATTTTAGCGTGACCTAGCCTACTTGGTAGCTTTCAGAAATTTTTAGTGCAATTGACCCATGATCAATTTTCTTCGAGCCACAATGAACTTCTTCGACACATTGGCGACACTCGATGATCATGAAATTCTCGAGATTTCAAATATGGACATAGGGTACTAAAATGACAAAATAATCAGTTTAGTGCAGATCGACGAGAATTTTTCAATTTTGTGGAATCACCCACATTTAGCAGCACATCTCAGTCGAACCGACCTATCTTTGATTTCTAATTAATTTTTAACTGTGCCGTAATGATCTCTATAGATGAGCACGATCGAGTAGTCGATTCCTAATCGAATTCTCAAGTCTATTGCATTAAAAATCTCTTAATAACTTCCCCAGATAATCTAGTTAGCTTAGGAGTGATCAGTTCTGAGATAGCACTATAGGCACGTCGATGAAATACTTGATTTATCTAATTGAAAACAGAATTTAAATTCTAGGATGTCACAGAAATAGAGAAGCTCAAAAGGCAAATACAACTTCTTGAAAAAGGTAAATTCAAACCTTGTGATCCATTTTCTACTTTGCCAAGAACTAAGTATTCTCTTCCGACCCCAAATACTTCGATCTTTGCTGTGATTGCAGAAACCTCTACCAAATGTAGCATTAATGTGATAGAAATGTGAAATCGTCCCAAAGAAATGGATCGGCTAAGGAAGGAAAAGGGGAAAAAAAAGATTCCTGAGGAGTCCTTGACTTCTACAAAGGAGAAACCAAACCAAATGATGCTCTCCAATCCGTTGGAATCATTCCTAAGAAATCTAAGCAATTAGGAAATATTACTTGATCTTGTTATCCAGAAAGGGCATGATCAACCTTCTCTAGATCCAGTTCTTCCGATCGACTTAGATTCAAACTTAGAACCAAAATCACATTTTGTATCCCTATCATCCACCTCCACCTTTTCAATCCCTCCTATTGAATTCTTTCCTATCATACCTGCTACCTCCTTGATATTCATGGCCGACCCACCAAATTAGGAAATGGATTCGAATTATTAAGAACCAGAGGTCATCCAATCAAATAACTCATCCCAAGCTCCGACTTTCTCTAAGCAATTCTCTACCATTGATGATATTCCCTATTCAAAATGGCAAAAAAGATTTGAAGAATTCTATACTTGGCTAAACACCCAAGCCCTCACAAATTAAGACAAGTATTATGTCATTTTTGAAATTGTCACAAGGTTCATAGGTAGTCTCAAATATTGGTGGCAATTGATTACAGAGCAAGATCAAGTACAATTTCTGCTCTCAGCAGACTTTGGCCAAGCTATTACTCTTACCTACCATTTTTTCATTGGTAAACCTACTGACCTCAAGAAGAGAGTATTTTGAAAGAAAATGTTGCTCTCTTCATAAAAGACATCTCGATAAGCATTATTGAGAAATGATCAAACTCTTCTATGGCGTTGGAGCTGATGCAAGCCTGAAACGGGTGTTTTTAGCCTCTATACCTAAGGAGCTATCTTAGCAAGTTGAAAGATCATTTCTCAACAAGCAAAGAAGAATTATGGATATTTATTTGGGAGAAATATAACAAGAGATCCATGTCTGTCTTGACAATTTGTGTCTAAGACGTCATATGATAAAAACCTACCTCAAAGACAATCGATAACTAATACAGCTTGTTTGCGCCAAAACTTGAAGAAGTGTTTCAAAAAAGATTGCAATGGCTTTTGTGGAAGATATTCCAGGAAAAAGAAGTATTTCAAGGAATACAGAGTTGACAGATCCAAGCATTATGGATCTAAGCCTTTTCAGTGAAAGAGAAAATTGCGATTCCTACGAAGAAGGAAAGATCACTTAGACAGCAAGAAATCAACTCAATGCTTTATTCGCAACAAGAAATGTCACTTTGCTAAAAGCTGCTCCAAAGCTATAAAAAAAAAAAAAAAAAAAGGTCAGAACCACTTGATACATCATATTGAAATTGAAACTAGTGTTTCGCTTGAAAATGATAATGTTGAATCATTGTTTTCCATTGATGAAGAACAAACTCTTTACGTCATTCCTTGCTATCAAACCCCAAGCGAAACTGATTTTGATTTAGACTTTGAAAACTTTTTTCATATATTTCTCACCTCTTCGGAACAAGACCCTAGTATATACTCTAGTCAAGTTCACTATCCTCACTTTTCTATAAAGATCCTCACCTCAAAGTTTATTAAACCAATCACAGTCATTGCTCTTATAAATACTGGTGCTAGTTCTTCAATTTTAGACACCAAGGTTCTCACTAAAGAATATCAAACTTCTTATGTTTGGTATTTTAATTTTGCTTCAAGAGATACATTTTCTACACATGTGCAAACTATATCAGTAACTACCCAGTTCTTCCCTTAATATTCTATAACCATTAAGATATTTGGATCTAGTCTCCCTAATAAAGATTTGATCATTAGTTGGGATGTTATGACATTACTCAACTCTGAATCATTCCTAGAAAAAGGCCTTAAGTATAAGGACTAATTTTCTAAATTTGTCAATATTCAAAGGCTGTTTTCCATCTAAATGAGTTTATTGGATCCAATCATGCAAAAATTGTTAAAATCTTGTTCGGAATCTCATTCTGACTTCTCTCAAAAGTGTCCCCATCCTTTATGGAGAAACCTAGAGTTTTTTTGTTCCCCTCCTTTTAAAAAAGAATGAAGACATACATACTACCAAGGCGAGTCACATGGGAATAAATCCATAACATCTTTATGCTACTCAAAAAGGAATGCTCGGAATTCTTACAACAAGGTCTTATTGAAATCTCATATTATCAATGGACCTGTGAGGCTTTTTATGTCAATAAACGAGCCGAGCAGAATCGAGAAAAGATGCAACTAGAA
Organism: Eucalyptus melliodora; assembly: GCA_004368105.4. Classification (NCBI taxonomy): domain Eukaryota; kingdom Viridiplantae; phylum Streptophyta; class Magnoliopsida; order Myrtales; family Myrtaceae; genus Eucalyptus; species Eucalyptus melliodora. The sequence goes on from CM023412.3 coordinate 17,692,655, forward strand.
ATTAATTACCAACCCCTCAATCTCTTCCTCCAAGATGACAAGTTCCCTTTGCCCTCTTGAAATCCTCTTTTTGTTATATTATCCAAAGCCCACATTTACTCCAAATTGGACCTTAAAGCCAAATTTTCACAACTAGGTATTCACCCTAAAGACATACTCTAGACAGGGTTTTGTACTCCAAATCAGCATTTTCAATGGAAAGTCCTTCCTTTTGGACTAAAGGTGGCTCCATCATTGTTCCAAAAAGCTAAGTGCCGTATCTTTTAACCAATCCTACCAAGCGCAGCGGTCTACATTGATGATATTTTGCTTTACAATCCTAATAAGGAATCCCATTGCTAACTCCTCAATTAGTTTGTAGACATCGTGAAAAAAATCGAATCATGATCTTGCAAAGAAATATAAAATTTACCCAGACAAAAATTGAATTTCTTTGTATGCACCTCGACAAAGGTACATATTATCCAGGGCCACACATTGCCTAAGAATTGTTAAAATTCCCAAAAGAAAATTTCATGACAAAGCAGGTTCAATAATTTTTTGCAATAATCAAATATCTTCGAGACTTTGTGTGCTTCTATTGTAGCCGATGCTGAAGAAAAACTCTCCATCCTAAAGTCAAGTTTAAACCAAAGCAGTTGCAGAACTAAAAGAAGTTATGCAGAATCTTTCCCTATTGCAAATACCATCCACTAGGAAGAGAATTTTCCAAACCGATGCTAATGACAAATAATGAGCAGCCATGCTATTTGAAGAAATTGAAGGTAAGTGAAACCTTTGTACCTACAAAAGTGGAAAGTTTTCCCAAGCCGAAATGCATTACCATTCCACCTCCAAGAAAATATTTGCAGTAAAAAATGGAATAAAAAAGTTCGAGTTCCATTTTATTGGCTATCATTTCCTAGTATAATTGGATATGGCATCATTTCTCCATATGACTAAATTCAAGCAGAAGTAGATTCTCCATTCTCAGCTGCTTCAATGGGCTGAATGGTTTTCGAAATACTCTTTCGAAACCAAACTCATTGTCGGAAAGAAAAACACGCTTGTTGATTTTCTATCTACACCAAAGGCACCAATAGAGATTAATATATATTTATATTATGAGGCACCAATAGAGATTAATATATATTTATATTATGAGGCATGCTTTTCATGCTTTTCACCACCAAGAAAAGTATAAGATTGAAAGAATGTGAAAAATTGGCCAAGCCAAGATTGCTCTTAAGAAATCATTAAGCAAATTCAAAATAACAGCCTCACTAAAAATCTTGACAACCTCATGTGGCAGTGCCACACAAATCTATTCAAACTCCATGGATGTTCAATTCTTTATCTTTTTGGATTAAACTCCAGGTATTCATTCATACATCTTTTGATCTAGAAAGAAGATGATTTCCCTGACAAACTTCAATGATTACCATCGTACATAACCAATAAGTATTTAATAGCTATTAAATTTTCTACCAGAAAGTTCATTGCTAACTTATCCATAATATTTCTTGGCCGAAACATTAAAAAGGAAAGCGATAGGAACCTTCTGGCTGTACTTAATTGGTTCTATCTTCCTACTTATTGGAAGCATCTCTTCCAACGAGAATTGAGAACGGTAAGACCAGAACCAGAAATACACACCATTTTTCTTCTCCGACAACCAAGGGCTTTTGTATGAGATAATGGCATAATTAGTAGTGCTCTGGTAGCACTAGGAACTACAACCTACAAACCTTAATTACATCTCAAGGAAGCTCATATTTACAAATCATTATTTAGTTGCGTTAGATCTGTCAAATACAACTATAGAGAACTCCAGAGAGTCCTATGCGAAGAAAACCAGACCATTCCTAAAGAAGTATGAGACTACTCAATATTTGTACCATGGGATCACTATGGTTTTGTACCTGAAGCTAGACAAGCACTAGCATAATTCAAGCAAGAATAGAACCAAGCAAGGACGCCTCTATCACAAGAGTAGGAAATGACAGACATGGACAATTTTGCACAATCTTCGAATGATCTTGCACAGTCTTCTCAAGAATCCTATACTCAAGCATCCTAGGCCTAGTGGGGAGGTCCTCTCTCTCAAGGCCTTTATGATCAAGGACATTTATCCTTATTCCTCATAATAGATCCCAATACCATTTCCCATTATGCTTAAACAGCAAACTAGCCCTAGCCAGTCATGCTTGCCAGCACTTTAAGACCCTCCAAGTCTCATGAAGAACCTATCTCAAGCAATCAAAGCATGTGGAATGCCCTGATTTCACAAAGGAAATCCTCTTACAATATCCCTACTGATGATGTTGGATTATAACAAAGCTATGAGGAAGAACAGCTAGCAAAACAAAGTTCTGATGATTCAAATTATGACTACAACTCTTGGGATATCAAATAGACTATCAGCAAAAGTTGTTGTAGCACAAGTCACTGTAGCATTGTAATGTACCAATAGGTTAGGGAAATCATTGTTCACAGTCACTATTCATATCACCTAGAATAATTTCCAATTGGATTTTTCAAAACCTCTATTTGTTTTGAGACTCATGAATGTGGTTTTTGTTTTTTTTATGACATCTTAATGCCTATAAAAGGCAAAGAGGATGTAATGTATTGGGCAAAGTCCCTTGAAGTAAAGTTTGTTCTTGTGAGTCTGAGTCATCTCCCTGTCTTTTTTAAATACTTCTTCTCCAACCTAGTAGGATCTTTTAGAAAATGCAGCTTTGCTAAGATAGAAATGTTACCATATTGGCATCATTGAGCATCTCTATCCTTTGAACTAAATTTCTACGTGGTTCGTAGCTAAAAGGCAGTCCCTAAGGAGGCTTGAACAGAGGTTCGCCTATTGTGAGATAGCACATCTACTATAACTAACCTAGTTATCCCAGCTTTAAAGTATAAATCCTTTTACTGATACAAATTTAGTCATAAACATTTCAATTGAACCAATTCAATCCTAAACTTTTTCATATTTATACCAATTTAGTCTATCTGGCCAATTTTGGCCAGCCAACGCTAACGTCAACATCGAGGTGGTGGTCAAATGCGACATGGCAATTTTTCAATAATTTTTTTTGAATTTTTTTATTAATTTTTCTTTTCTTTTGTTTTCCTTTTATTTTCTCTCTCTTTCCTCTTTGGACTGTCCTCCCGGTAGTCGACGAGGGCTTCGAGGGCCCACCAGCAAGAGGCTTGCCAACCACCGCAAGGATAGACCGAGGAGGAAGAAGGGAGAAAAGAAAATGAACGAGAAAAGAAAAAAAAAAGGGAAAAAAAGAGAAAAAATTAATAAATATTTAAAATTGCCACATCAGCATCCGGTCACAGGTCGGCATCCACATCAGCATTGGTCGGCCAAAATTAGCTGGATAGATTGAATTAGTACAAATAAAAAAAGGTTTAGGACTAAATTGATCTAATTAAAAAGTTTATGACTAAATTGGTATCAATACAATAAGTTTAGAACTTTTCTGTTACTTTTCTTGAAAAAAGTAGAAGATGTACGTGGATCATGTGGCATGTTTTTTGCTTCCATATGCAAGAACTTGCTCCCATGATAAACTTGGACTGAAAAAAAAAAAAAACTAAATTTTATTTAGCTTTAAAATAGTCTAATTAGTTCACTAATGCTTCGGATCAAACTGTGAAAAGTAATCCGAGCTCTGGGCACTTTTTTATTTTTCAATTTTGAGCCACAAGGGGAGAGAGAGAGACTAGAGAACCCTACGTTTTTTGGAAAAAAAAATGGATCTATTTTAATATTTTTACCTGAGGAAATTTTTTGGCCAATATCCAAAGAATATTGGGTCACAAAAAGTTGCACATTGTGGTAGGGAGTAATGCTCCTCACAAGGAAAGACCTCATCAATGGGGTCGTTTGTGTGCATATCTAATCAGCCTTTTCATCTAGGAATTTTTTTTTTCTTTTTCCTGGTGTAACTTCATATATAGGAAAAGAATTTGAAACTCCGAGTTTGACATGATTTTCACTTGTTATGTGAATGGACCTTAACCTATGGAGAAAGTGGACATGGGCTGAGTCCCTTAACAGTGTAACTCCTGTGGAAGATGGGAAGAATGTTTTTATATGGTATACCTAAGGATGCTTCTATGAGGATAGAAATGTGAAAGCTCGATACATGAAGGACACCAATTCAAGGCTCTAAGCAATCATGGGAAATAGTATCAAAAAAGTTTTAAATCTATTGCAATTGTATCAATTTACTCCTAAATTTATTGCATTGATACTAATTCAGTACTAAATTTTTCAATTGGATCAATTTAGTCATAATCATTTTTACATTGATACCAATTTAGTCCATTCGATCAATTTAAGTCACAAATCGCTAATGTGCACGTCAACCATCCTTTATGGCATAGTTGACGCTGATGTGGACACTATAAATCATTTTTTGAATTTTTTGAATTTCTTTCACTTTTCTTTTTGCTTGTGCTGGTGGCAAGTCACTAGTTGCAAGCCACAAGCCATGGCCGGCAAGGACTGGCCTCACCTAGGCAAGGGTCGGCCTCCCTAGACCGCATTGAGCGAGGGCGAGCACTAGCTAGGTCCTCCTCAGGTCCTTCTCACCAAAGTGAAGCCAACCCTTGCCCAAGCCAAGGTGGCCTCACCATGCCTTGTTGTGGTGTGGGCTAAGGTTGGTCTTGCATTGAGGAGGCCAACCCTTGCCTAGGCAAGGGAGAGGTTCACCGAGCCTCATTTTCACCTAGCCAAGGCCCAGCAAGGCCAACCCTTGCCCAGGCGAGGCCACCTTGGCCTAGGCAAGGCTCGGTCTCGCTTGATCTAGCGTGGGGGGCCTCATCAATGGTCACCCTCACCCAAGTGCGGCCCAACGAGGCCAACTCTTACATGTGGCCAATGGCTGGCCAGTCTAGCAAAAAGAAAAGGATAAGGAAAAAAATAAAAATTAAAAAAAAAGTATAAAATTATAAATAAATAAAAAAGTGTCAACACTAGCACCTACCGTGCCACGTAAATGGCCAACATCCATGTCAGTTTTCTTCCTATCTAAATTGACTAGATTGACTTAATTAATATAAATATGAAAACGTTAAAGACTAAATTGGTTTAATTTAAAATTTTAAGATTGAAATGATATCAATATAATAGGTTTAATGTTTTTTGAGTACTTTTCTAAGCATCCATGTATGATTTTTCCCCATCTATGCAGACATAATTTTGTCGTCACTTTCTCATGAGAAAGACTTGGGTTATTATCAGAATGGACGACATTTTGGGATCCTTTGTTGTGGATCCTATTAAAGCACATTAGAATTGAGCTAGGAAGAAAGATCCTACTCGATCATTATTAACAAATGGAAGGAGAATTGTGTTCGTTTAATAATTATTACTCAGTCAAGACGAGCACAAAAATCAAATCATAGTATAAAATATGAATTAACCTGTGATGGTCTCGAGTTCCTATTTATTTTTTTGTCTTATTTTTGAAAGAAAGCCACTTTCCACAACAAGAATCTCTTTGCGAATGGAAAAATCATCTGACAACTTTGATATGCGATAACCGAGATTTGTACTGTTGACAAATGAAATGGGTTTGGCATCTTTTCTAAATCCAAAAACTTTAAGTTAAAGGAAAATTCACTTTTATTAAAGCAAAAGTGGTTTCATTCTGACATCTTTAATCGGAGTGCCATGCGCGAGTGTCGCAATCTCTTCCATTATCGAAGCACAAGTCATTTTTATTGTTCTTTTCTCGTGTATGCATCGTCTAGTCAGTCACCCTTTCGTTTTTCTTGCTCAAGCCATCACTGAAAGGCACTTTGGAATTCCCCCTCGGGGCGCCCGCCACCGAAAAAGGGAAGAAAATATGTACGTGAATCACGTGAATGGCTGCACATCCAAGTCCACATAATAAGACTTGCCACATCATAGAAATATCAAAGTCTGAGGATGTCAAGTCCTCGTTGACTTGACTTCTCCAAGGAGCACCACAGTGCATTCATGATCAGTTTGATTGGTCATTTTAGAAGATTTCCACATTACTAGTAACTTTAGGACCCGGTCATTGTTTAGCAGAAAAGAAATTTAAAGACTTGGTTGCTTCTTATTAATGATCTTTATACCGTTATAAATCTATTACTAGTTTGATTTCTTAATTATCACCACAAAGTAATCACATATACATCATAGTTGTAGTAGTGCTAAGAGGACGTATCGCATGACATAAATGATCATGTACTCAAGCTCTATTAGCGGAAAGTAATCTCTTTTCTCAATCACTGCTAGCTTGACGATCGAAAGTCAATTTTTTCTAGTTAACTTTTTATGTTCGGTCCTGACCTTATAATGCGGAATCTTCTGTCGAGACAGTAAAAAATGTAATTGCTTGGACAGTAAAAACTCCTTTGCTTCTAGGATTTTCGCCAATAAGGATGCAACAGAAAGGGTTGGACATTCACCGGAGTACATCTCCATGAAGATGATTATGTCTCCCCGGAAGACAAGAAGAGATCGTCACATAATTATGTCTCTCTTCCTGTGACCCCTCATCGAAATTTTGATCATGCACCCGCACCTTATTCGAAAGCAAACAATGTGTGTGACTTGGATTGGAGCAGGTTTTTTTAATCGACTCCTGTTTTTTCTGAGGGAATCAAGATGACCACGATACATATCCTCGATCTCTAGTCCTTTTATTATGTTGATTTTGCCCTCTCTAGATCTCCACTTTTCAGTGTCTTCGGAACTTGTAATCTGTAACTTCAGCCATATCATTGCTAATGCCATGAACGAAAAATGAAATGTGGGCAGAAGTTGGCATAAAAAGTAATGTTTCCGTGCAGAAAAAGGAATCGTCAATGAAGACCTATTTGCACGTGAACAAACTTGGAAAGACCGGTATGGTGGGAACCAAAGGATGACTTTGGGCCAAGTAGAACGCCCAGCAAACAACCATTTCCGGGATTTTCATCGAGTGAAACAATCCAGTTTCGATCATGAGATTCTGATCGACAATTCGGATTTCAATATGAGATTTCGATCCCTGCTTACACCTGTTGGTGGCCACGTTTTGCTGATTCCTTTTCTTTGTCGTTTCGAGACCAGGAGAATGGATGTGGGCTTAAGGGGGCCTGGGCTGCAAGAGAGGCCCAATTAGATGGATAGTGAACTTTGCGGAGAAGATTTGGGTTTCCGGAAGCGAACTACGAGCTGTGTGACCATTAATTAAACTTTCCAGTTTAGAAGCTATTCCGGCCTCGCCAAATTTGCCATAAGACATACGCAATAAACGCTAGCCCAGGTACCGAACTCTTTTGCCTGACTTGAGTAGCGATCCAACCTGCTATGCTGTGAACTGTTGTTTGGATGTTTAATGCAATTAAATCAGGATGTTGCCATATCTCCTTCGTCCATGAACACGAGAAAAAGATGTGTTCAATTGTTTCTGGGGTCTGCTGATTGCACAGGTCGCATATAGGGTCCGAAGTAATATGGCGTCGAAACAGATTATCTTTGGTCGCGAGTGCGTTATGGAAGACCGACCATAAGAACATTCTCACCTTAGGCTCCGTACTCATAGTCCATATTCTCTTCCAAATAAGACTGTCCTGACTGTTAGATGATGAGGCTCCATTAACTGATCTGGGGACTTCTGAAAAATGGAGGGATTGATAGTTACTCTTCACAGAATAGATACCATCCTTACTTGCTGCCCAGATTAGCTGATCAGATGTAAATAGTGGTCGGATAGGGATCTTGATAACCTCTCGGACGATACAGTCATCATAATGTCTCTGAAGTAGTGGAAGATTCCAGGTTTGGAGGAGAGGGTCAATGAGATCTGCTACAATTTGAGGTTCGTCCCGAGCCAAGGGCCCTGGAATTGACCCAATAGGTAACCATGGATCCTGTCGAATGCTAATACGTTTACCATCACCCACAGACCATCTCAAATTCGGTAGTATTGCTTCTCTTCCAGCCAGCAGACTCCTCCAGCCCCAAGAAGGTCGATACCCAATCTCTGCCCGTAGAAAGGACCCATTAGGGAAATATAGGCCCTTAAACAGTTGACTCCATAAAGATAATGGACTTTGAACTAGTTTCCAGGCTTGTTTACCCAGCAAAGCTTTATTAAAAACCATCAAGTCTCGAAAACCCAAGCCACCACTATGCTTACTGATCTTTAGAGCATTCCATTGCTGCCAATGCACCCCTCTTCGACTAACATCATTCCTCCACCAGAATTGAGCGATACGCTGTTCTAGTGTCTTACATATAGATTGAGGAAGCTGAAAAACAGACATAGCATACTGGGGAATAGCCTGCACTACCGCCTTAAGAAGGACTTCCTTACCCCCTTTAGATAATAGACTTTCTTTCCAACCTTCCATTTTTGATGAGACCCTTGCCACAATCCAAGAGAACATGTCTCTCTTTGATTTACCCCAATCAGAGGGGATACCCAAGTACTTGCCAAATCGTTGTAGGACAGGAACCCTGAATTCTCTGGCCAAATGTTCTTGCAAACTGATTGGACAGTATTTGCTACATATCATCCCCGATTTGTTCCTGTTAATAGTCTGCCCGGTAGCAATACAATATTGATTCAAGATATTGGACATATTCTGACATTCAGTAATGGTTCCATCCAGAAAAAAGACTGAATCATCGGCGAAAAATAGATGGGATAGTGTGGGACAAGACCGTGCAAACTTTATCCCTTTAAGATATCCACTACTAACTGCTTGGGTAATCAAAGTGGAAAGAACATTGGCGACTAGCACAAAAAGGTAAGGGGAGAGAGGGTCACCTTGCCTGAGTCCTCTTGTCGGTTGGATGTAAGGCAGTGTCGCACCATTAAAACGGACACCAAGGGATGTAGTAGTTACACATTGCATGACCCATAGGACCCATCGATGATGAAAACCCAACTTAAGCAAGTAATCCTTCAGGAAATCCCACTCCACACGATCATACGCCTTATGCATGTCTGTCTTTACTAAAATTTTATGCCTCCGCTTCCACTTGCGTGCTTTGAATTGATGCATTACTTCCTGGAGTATTAAAACATTGTCTTGAATGTGACGACCACTAACAAAGGCAGCTTGTTCCTTGGCTATAAGATTTGGTAGCCAGGGTTTCAGTCTGTTGGCAAGAACTTTCGAAATGATTTTATAAGCATAGTTACAGAGACTGATTGGCCGATACTGTTCTAGACTTTGGGGGTGATTGGTCTTGGGGATTAAAGCAATGATGGTTTTATTAAGCTGTCTAGGTAATGAACCGGAATTAAAAAAATCCTCCACTAACCTTAGAAGATCATACTTGATAATTTCCCAATGATTCTGGTAGAAAAGGCCATTCAAACCATCGGGGCCGGGAGCCTTTGAAATCCCTAACTGGAAAGTAGCCTTTTGTACCTCTTCCATAGTGACTGAGGCAGTTAGCTGGTTATTCATGTCTAAAGTAACTACTGAGGGGCATTGATCCAAAACAGGGGTGTAGTTCCGAGCTCTCTCTGAAGTATATAATTGAGAGAAGAAATCAGTCGTCATCTCCCTTAGCGCTTGGGGATCTCTTACCCATTCCTCATTCCCATCTTGTAACATGATGATCCGGTTTCGTTGACGGCGTTGAATGGTAGAGGCGTGAAAAAATTTGGAATTCTTATCCCCTGAACGCAGCCAGTTGATTCTCGACCGCATAGCCCAGAAAAGCTCCTCCTGTTGCCATAAGTTTCGTATTTCATCCCGAATTTGAGATGCATCCTCTGTGTCATTAGAGTGAAGAGATGGGGTGTTAGTGAGGTCGGTGAGCTGTTGATATAACGCATTAATTCGTTGATGTCCATTCTGAAATTTCTCACGACTCCATGCCTGTAAAGCCCTGGTTACAACCTGAATCTTGTGATCGAACATGGACTGATGATGTCTACTGGAATTCCAATGCCTCTGTACAATGTTCTGACATTCGGGATCCCTATTCCAATATGCCTCATAAACAAATTGACGTCGATTCTTGGCAGGTGTTCCGATGGTATCCAAAAGAAGAGGGCTATGGTCAGAACCCACAGCCGGCAACGCAAAAACAACAGCTGTCGGATATAACACCCGCCAGTTGGAGGTGCACAGGACCCTATCCAATCGCTCTTTGATAAGATCGTCACCAACTCTTTTATTTGTCCAGGTAAACCGACACCCTTTACTCTCTACTTCCATTAACGAGCAATCATTGATGAAAGAGTGAAAGGAGGAGAGTCGGAAAGGAGCAACTGACCTCCGGCCCACCTTTTCCCATGGGTAGAGAATATCATTAAAATCTCCTGTACAAATCCAAGGCCAAGTGTTGGAAATACTAATCAGCCGTATCTCTTGCCATAATAACTGCCGCATATGGTAGGAGTAGGGAGCATGTAAACAGGTAATGCGCATAGTTCTAGCCACATTCACTTCACTACACAGCATGTCTATATAATCCTCTGAAGCATGGATGATATCTATTGATAAGTTATCCTGCCATAGAAGTGCTAGACCACCTTTCAGACCAACAGGATTAATAACAAAAAGCTGCTGAAAATGCAAACGCCGTTGTAAGCTGGAGAGAACCGGTTCAAAATTCTTGGTTTCCATTAGAAAAACCAAGTCGGGCTTATCCTTGGCAACTAAGGCCTTAAGAGCTTGAACTGTCAGGGGATTGCCCAGGCCCTGACAGTTCCAACAAAGTAGTTTCATTTGTTTTGGGGTGGCTGTTGAGGGCCAGCCACCGTCGCCCATTGTTGCATCTCGTCTTCGGAATACACTGGATTGTCCATCAGTTGGGTGCCATCAAAATCTGGCACGGTTAACTGTCGCATCTCATAAGGGGAAAATCGCCGCTGCTTCTTAGAAGTACCCCCTGTGCTAAGATTTCGGAGTGAATGCCTTTGTACTTGCTTTGTCTTGTCCGTAGATGGAGATTGAATTGCCTTCAACTTTGTCGAAGCAGGTACCAAGTCCGTGGTCTGCCGAACTTCCGTTGCTGCAGGCGAGAGATGTACTGGCTGTGGATTCATCGCTGCTGTTGGTCGATTGGGATATTCAGGTGGAGGTAGTAAAGGAAGTTGTGGCTGCATATCAGGGGGAGTTTCAGGTACATTATCATCCATTTGCTGAGTTAAGTCCTGTGGAGTATAGAATGCTTTCCAATAAGGACTATATTCCTTCACGTCTGCTCGGAGCCAAGGACCATAAGCCATTTTGCTATTGCCATCTAGTAAGGCTGCATCATAAGGATATTCTGGGCAATACATCGCATAGTGGCCGAGTCTACCACATGAATAACAGAAGTTAGGCAAACGTTCGTATTTAAAATCAAGCCAAAAGGTTTTGCCAGCAATTCTAATTAGCTTTCCTGTCTTCAGGGGATTGGCGAGGGCGATCTCTATTCGAACTCGGCAGTGTCTAATGGTTGATCCTGCAGATATAGTGGAGTCAACAGCAACAACTGAACCTATCTGTTGCACGGCCCGGCGAAGGAGCTGTTCAGTGCTCCATTCCAGAGGTAAACCGTATACGTGAACCCAGAAAGCACAGCAGGTAAAATCATACCAATGTAGAGGTGTATTAGGCAACCATTGTTTAAAGATAACCAGGTGTCCTGAAAACAACCATGGACCTCCATCAGCTACTCTCTGTTTCTCTTTCTCTAACTGAAACTTAGCAATATACAGGCCATTATCTCGCTGAGATATGTGGACACGTTCGGTCTTCCATACTCTGGTCATGGTGCCCTGAAAAGCTGGCAAATTAACAGTAGGGTTGGATACTATACTTCCAATTAAGGTAAGTCGACAGTCTTGTAGTCCCTTCGGATTTGGTAATTCGTCCCAAACTTCGATTTCCTTCTCAGAACATAATCGACCAAGTCGTTGACACAGAGCATCTAGTCGGACCGACTCGTCGGGTGCATGCTCCTCCATTGGGATTAACCGACAAGTAATTCTAAGACGAAACCGGAAAACGGACCTGCAGCGAGGCTCACCGATGCACCACGCCACAGCAAGTTCCGTCTAACCCATAATCCATCATCGAGAGTAAAGCAAGCAGAGACTTCGCAGGAGGTAGAAGCCTTACCTACCGAATTGATGCAAATAGCGGACCCATTGCTGCAAGTGGAGAATCGGGTACATGCATGCAGCTAGACGAACCACAGGAGGAGAACTATGTCGTACAGAGACAACAGAGCCACAGATTCAACTGAAAGGATATAGAAGAAGGGGAGGTTACCACATCGCAGGGATTGAACGCTCCGTGGTGGTCGAGGAAAGAGGAATTCAGAAGGAAGATGAGATTAGCGGGTAGTGAGTAGTGACTTTGAGAGAAAAGGGCGTGAAAAAACTGTAATCTACCATGGTGGTAGGGGTATCTCTGCATATCGAGAGAGAACTACCATTGTCGGTAGAGAGAGTTTTCAGACACAAACAGCCGAAGTCCCACTTTGTTGTTCCTGAGGCGCGAGCTCAACTCAACAGCTATGACCGAATCAACCCTAGGCGGAAGAAACCACAATCCAATGCTCTGTACTCTGAATTTCTTTGGCGGCCCCCTGATCGTGGTGCTATCAAATGTAATATAGATGGGGCTTACCAACAGGGATGTAACAAGGGATCAATGGCGTGCATCAGTAGGGATTTCAAGGGCAGACTCACCGATGTTTATTCTGCAGACTTTCCAGCGAACTCGGCGCTTCAATCTGAGGTGCAAGCCCTCGCTTTTACCCTTCGGCATCTGCAGCAGAAGGAACTCCACAAAGCTCGCTTGGAAGTTGAATCTGATTGCTGGATCATGGTGGATATATTGAACCGGAACACACCACCTCCATGGCAGGACAGACCGCTCTTCGAAGAGGTGAAGACGCTCCTCCTTTCGTGCCCTAATCTGCACCTGAGACATTGTAGGAGAGAGACAAATTCAGTGGCTGACTGGGTCGCGAAGGCCCATGGCCGCCAAGACCTTTCCCCAGATTGGAATCTATTTCCCCCTTTTTTGCTTTTAGATCTGGTGAATGCAGACGCTGTTGCAAGTGGATGTAATATGGAACCGCCTTAATATATATCTTTCTTTCTGACCAAAAAAAAAAAAAAAAAAAAAAAACTTAAGAAAAATAAATAATCACATATAAAATACAAATGCCAGAGTTAAAAAAAAAAAAAAAAAAAAAAACATAGAAAAAAGAGAGATCAATGTTTGTCATGATCTCTCTTTCTCACTTGTAGTTTTTGAAGTGATTATTAGATAAACATAAAATCTATAATCAACTGAATTTAAAAGTAGATAAAATATTAAAAAATCATAGTTATTGATTTTTTCAGCGAACAGATTTAATGCATATGTGAAAATACTATCACCAGAATACAAAAGTTCTTACCCAAATAATTTGGTAGTGTGAAGTTTTAGACGAAAATACAAGAATTATACGACCCAAGGAGAGCATCTTAAGGGGAAATTGTGTCATGGGCAAGGAGCACCTGTAAAATTGGAACTACGAAAAGATTCACACTTTAATTCCACGATTTTGTGCTCAATTTATAATCCAATATCCAAAACACAAAACGAGTTTAGAATCCTTAAGAATTTTGTTTCGATAAAAAAAAAAAAAAAAAAAATCACTCACGCTCCTTAAGGGTAAATTAATCAAACATTCGAAGCTGGTATTTTACTATAATGGAAAAATCAATGCAAGTAAGAAAAAATAACCAACATCTTCGATACTAAAAAGGGGAGTGATAATCGCTTGTATACGAGTTGGTCCATGCGCGGCCGGTTTGATTTTCATGTAAAATGAAAGAAACACTAGTTGAAGAAGAATAAGATAGAAAGAGGAATATAAAACAGAGCGTACCGAGACGCTTTGGCGTGCAAACGTTTGTGTTATGTACACCGGACAGAGGCCGCAGAATGGGATAGTATCCATTGAAGTCGTGCATGGAATGTCATCGCAAGCGAACGGTGAATTACGTTGAAATGAAGGTGATGGATTTTTTATTTGATGAGCTAAGTTAGGCCTGTCCGTCCATGTTGGGCCAAACCCAGCCCATAAGAAAAGGGCCCATAAAATAAAGGGTGCAATTAATTTTTAAGTGAAAATAACTGCAATATTTAAGTAAAAAGGAAAAACGTTGATAGAAATCTTTTTTTTTTTTTTTAAACAATATGTTCCTTTCCTTCCCTTGAGAAAACAATCTTCTCTCTTTTGGGGAACAGAACTCCAAAACTTCAATCAACTCTTCTGAAATAACAACAAGTATTTAATTTGTGGTAAACAAAGTATGTCTATCTCCATGATATATCTTTTGATCAGTGTTATATGTTTCCCAGGCACATTTCCACTTTCGTTTTTCGATATTTGATCGTTTGAGTATCGGTTCATCTTTCCAGGAATCTGTTTCCTACATTAGTATCGGAGCCAGGTTGTTCATGTTTCCCGATCATTGTTAACGTTTATAATTTCTTCTTGGCTGAAATTTTTATAAACGTCGTTGTTAGATGCTTGGGGACGGAAATCTTAACACCTGCCTATTGTTCGCCCCTCCTTTTTGATTTTTTGTGAGTAAAAACTTATTTTTGAATATGTAGGGTTGTAGTTCTCGTCAAGACGAGAAAAACGATGGGTGGGTCATCACCAGAGATCGCCAAACATGCAATTGGAAGGAGCAACGTTGTCAACGCGTGCGCAGTTTCATGGGCGTGTGTGCGGCACCCACGCGCGGTAAACCACACGCGTGTGCATGGTACGCACCTGCGTGAATTTACACTTTTGTCCTAGGTTTTTAGCATTATTACGGTTTTGCCCCTATCTATTGTTTTTATGATTATACCCTTATTGTTTGTCAATATTACTGTTTTGTCCCTAGTTGACTTGTAGACCCAACTAGAATGACTTGCTAACCCGACCCGATCATCCATTGATCATCTTTGACCATTGACCTAGTTGACCATTGTTGACTTGCATTGACCGGTTATTGACTAGCGTTGACCGGTGACCAAAAAAAAAATGTGTTTTTCAATTATTTTTTTCAATTTTTGTTCACTATGGATTATGTGCAATCAATTTATGTTCTGCATTTGTTGTAGGAACAATAATATATTTAGTATGCATGCCTATATTCCCAAGAATGGATGAGCAAAAGGCGAGACTTGAAGGGCTAATTGCGAAATTAGCTAATTATTGGTGGAATGACGATGATGTAGTGTCACATGGTCAAAGTTAATTAGATGATACAAGAAATCATCTAAAATGGTTATCCTGTACCAGATTTTCAGAATGTGCTAGCCCTAATGAATACTCTTCCATCAGAATTGCAAGTAATGTTAGATCGCCTTTGGGAGGTCAATGTGATCCAAGATTATAAAAAAATTGCAGTGACTTTTTAAGAGAATTCTATAGGATTGAGGTGGCGAAGACGTCAATCCTCAGGTTGAATCTCACTTGGCATAGAATGACTACGACTTGGAGAAATCCTAAGGGATTCCCGTCTATCTTTCCACGGTTGCTCTATATGCCTATAAAATTCTCAAATGAATTTACTAAAAGATTAGAAGTCTTTTCCTGTTTATGAGATATATAAGTATCTTTGAATTTATTTATTATTTTTCTTAAATTAACTTGAGATGTTTTAGGTGTAAATACTTATTTCTATGTTAATGTTTATATGTTTCCTATGAATATATTACTTCGTGTAAATAGCATTTTTTTTATTTATAAAATTTCATTGTTATCTATTGTTGTAAATTATTATGTTAATTTACAATTATTTGTGGGAAATTTAAGAAAATTTTAGTGACTTTGATGAACTTATTTTTTCATAAATGATTATATTAATAATATCTTCAAATTAACAATTTTGGATAATGATTGGAAACAAAGTGACATTTCAACTCTAAAGGTTTATTTGAGTTTATTTATTAATATGATTAGTTTATATAAAATATAGATGCATAAATATTAGGCATTAATAATTCATGCAAATATGTATGATTTTTTCAGATACAATGGCTTCAACTTCTAAGAACATAGTAGCTGAGCTGAACAAATAAGAGAAATTGGACGGTGAAAATTATGAGATATTGAATATAAAAATTCAATATGTGCTAGAAAAGCAAGAACCATTAAAAGCTCTTAACTAGGTTGTGGAAGAACTTGAGAATGTCGTGCACCACCTTGAGCTGGCAGAGGAGCACCTTCTAATGGTTAAGCCAAAAACATATATTTGTTATGCTGATTTTAGTTCAGAAGGAGCTTTGAGCTTCAAGTGCAAGCATATTTATTCGTTTAAAATGTGGAAATGCAAATGATTGAGCTCTCCAAGTCAAAAATTAAGAGTTGACCAACATAAGAGAGGAAAACGTTCTCATGTGAAAAGAATATCAAGAGTGAAGTGTTACAACTGTTACTAAAATGGTCATTATGCTCGCAATCGTAGTGAGCTAAAGAAAGTAAACACCCCTTGTATTATTGAAAACTTTGCTTATGTATCAAGTTTTGTATTTTTAACTGAATCTAATCATTTGTGGACCATAAATTCGGAAACAACAGACCACGTAGCGAATGATAGAGAATCTTTCGTGGAATTCCGACGAGGACCAACTGAAATGAAATTGATCTATGTAAAGAACAACTCCAGAGTTGAAGTAAAAGGGATTGATACATTCTAATTAAATATGCATGGTAAACGCATTTTGTTCCTACATGATGTATTATATGTTTCGGAGATTCGACAAAATTTAGTGTTTGTATTAGTATTGGTTAAACTTGATTTCGATTTAAACTTCCATAGTAATGGTGTTGATTTGTATTTGGATACAAACTATTATGATTGTGATTATTTTCTAGATTGTTTTATTATATTGGATGTTGACTATGGTAATGTCATACATATATATATATTTAGGTAAAGGTAATGCCAATGTTTGTTATTCCCTCTTTACATTTTTTAATTTATATGATAATGATGTAACTGCGTGGCATGCTAAACTTGGTCATATTGACCAATAACGTATGAATAGACTAACCAAAGAGAGCTTATTAGACAAAATTGAAAAAGTTGATTTGTTCATATATGAGTATTGCCTAGTAGGGAAAACGATAAGGAAACCATTTGGAAAAGGTAAAAGAGCTGAATTTTCCTTTACAATTAATTCATTCTGACATCTATGGTCCAATGAATATAAGAGTAAGACATGGGTTGTTTATTTCATCATATTTATATATGATTATACTCGATTCGAACATGTCTATTTGATTACTCATAAATTTGAGGCATTAAAGTGTTTCAAAAAGTTTATGAGCCTAGTAAAAAAAATCAACTAGATAAGAAAATAAAAGCATTGAGATCAATCATATTTATCTGATGAGTTCGAAAATTTATGTGATGAAAAATGAATAAAAAGACAATTGTCTATTCTTATACTCCTCAACAAAATGGTGTTGAGAAAAGGAAAAACAGAACTCTATTAGAAATAATTAGGTCTATGATGGCACAAGCTAACTTACCTATTGCCTTCTAAAGTGATGCATTGTTGACTGCTACTTATATACTTAACCATGTGCCTTCTAAATTAGTTACTTATGCTCCATATGAGTTATAGATAAGTAGAAAACTCGACTTAAGTTTTCTTAAACCATTAAGTTATGCTACCTCTACTCATGAACTCTTTCATAAACATGAGAAATTGGGTCACGGAGGTAAGAAGGGTATTTTCATAAGATTCTCGAAATACTCAAATGGATATGTGTTTATAGGTATGTAGGAAAGTTGTAGTATAACTGAATTTGAATCACGAGATATTACATTTTTAGATAATGAATTTTCTAAAAAGAGCGAAATAAATGAGGACTATTCCATATTTAAATCTTAGATCAAGATAATAAACTTAATGAAGTTTGTCCAAGTAGAAATAATGTGAGAACTAAAGAATTAAATTCAACCCATTCTCAATTATAACCACCTAATAATATGATTGTCATTATCATATATGAGTAAGGGTGTAATGGAGAATAATATATAAAGTGTACAATCTCTCGTATAGCGAACAAGTCACAAAAACAATCTCCATCGATATTGCCAAGGAATGTAAATGAAGCTCTAAATTGCCATAATAAGGAAAAATGGATTCATACAATGAAATAGGAAATGAAGTCAAACCATGTTTGGAAACCGATTGACCTTTCAAAAGAATGCAAAACCACTAGGAACAAGTGGATTCTCAAAATAAAATGTAAAGTTGATAGCTCAGTAAAAATACATAAGGCTCATCTTGTGGTGAGATGATATAATCAATAGGAATGAATTGATTATAAAGAAACATTTTTTCCTATAGTGAAATTTACTTCAATTCATCTTACTCTAATAATAGTAGCTAGTATGGATCTTGAACTACATCAAATGAATGTAAAAACTACTTTTCTCAATAGAGAATTAAAAGAAGAAATTTATATGGAATAACTTGCTGGTTTCATTTCAAAATATCAATAACAAAAGGTATGTCAACTTTTGAAATCATTATATAACCTTAAGTAGTCATCAAGACAATAGTATATATGTTTTCATAATGCCATAATGATATATGATTTTTCAATGATTGATAATGATCATTGTATATATATCAAAAGATCCAAAAAATTTGTGAGCATATCATTCTATGTTGATAATATACTGATTGCCGGAAGCAATATGGAATTTGTTAACACTATTAAGAGTTTATTGTCTTTCAATTTTGAAATGAAAGATATATGTGAGGCTACATATATTCTTGGAATTAAGATTTTAATAGATCATTCGAAGAGATTATTGTCTCTCTCACAAGAAACGTATATAAACAAGATTCTTCAACAATTTCATATGCAAGTTATAAATTCATGATATTCCTATTGCAAAATGTGAATGATTGAGCTATATATTGTGTCCAAAAACTCCACAAATGAAAGAACAAATGCAACGTATTCCTTATGCTAGTGCTGTTGGAAATTTAATGTACGCTATGATGTGTATAAAATCTAACATATGTTTTGTAGTTTGAATGGTAAATAAATATCAATTCAATCTAGGTAAAGTATATTAGAAAGCCGTCAAAAGAATACTGAGATATTTGAAGGGAATTACTAATTACACGCTGAGTTATCAAGAAAATGATCTACGACTAAAAGGCTATTTAAATGTTGATTAGGGAGAAGATTTAGATAAAAAAAAATCTATCTCTAAATTTGTTTTATTACTAAATAATTGTATCATATCTTGGAACAGTAAAAAACAAACATGTATAGCCTTGTCTATAATGGAAACCGAGTTCATGGCGTTATCAACAGCTGTACAAGCGGGTGATTGGCTTAAGAGATTTTTGAATTATTTAGATGTTGTTGAGAATGCTATGAACTCATTATTGATTAATTGTGATAACCAAACAACTATTGTCACACCCCCACCCCACCTCTGGCACAAGAGTATGACCTAATGGATTAGCATCGATGTTCCAAGCAACGTTGAATGTCTCGAAAGTCTTTTATCTTTAGTTAAGCACATGCGGAAGCAATCATAAATAATCCTTCTACAAACAAACATGGAATCCGGGCAAGACATATACAAGCCAAGCAAATAAAAGTAACATATATTCATATACATATTCACATATCAAAAGCTATTTTAATTACATATCCATCCTAGTCCTAGGCTACTTATTTTTGTTTCCATACATAGTCAATCAAAAGGTTGGGATAGCAAGTTGCTCCCAAAAGAGGCTCCCATGCTAGGTTTATTCCCTTCTTGGACCTTGGTTTACCCATCACACACTTGAAATGGTGAGAAGAACAAGAGTGAGTCGATGACTCAGTAAGTAAAAATCTCTAACTCTCCTATAGGAGGACATTTCACCGTCAATCGTCGGATACAATATCACCACCCACTTGTTGATGGCAAATCAATAGCAAAACTCGTGCTTTGCCTTACTTATGCATATGAAAGGCTCTCAACCGTCTATGTGCTTTCAAGAATCGGTGCATATGAACAAGCCTTCCAAAGATCTGTGACTCATGATCATTTCAGTCACAAAAAAGGATGCATGCATCTCATGAAACCTATTCAAGCACTAAGTGACCCTATTCAAACATATGCTCAAATTGATGCAAAAACTTAACAATACATATTAAAACAAACTCAACTTTTGCAAGCATCACACATATATCAGTCATGAACCACACGTGGACTTTCATTTTTCTTTTTCAATATCATATTAGTTGAAATTAATCGACTCTTCTGATAATAACTGTGCGTCGGTCCCCCCTTGACAACTGGCATCATCTCGATCTTATTATCAAGATGGCATCTAGGACGACTCCTAGGCATCAGCCTCAACCAAGCCAGCCTAGCATTGCCATATAAGTCCATCGTGTGTCCATACATTTCAAGTATCAACCAATTCAATTTATATTTAAACTTTTAGCCAAATGGAAGACCTGAAGGTGTGCCATGCAAGGTGAACTAATAAATGACTCTTGTGTTTTATTAAATCAAACTCATGCCGGATGCGATACAGGCTCGTGACCTTGACTTGGAATCATTCACTTAGGCTTTAGCATTATCCAAAGTCATCGAAACCTCTCCTCGACATCCGAGTGTGCTCAACACTCATGCAGGATCATGAACTTACTGATAGGGTTAGTAAGAGCACCTAGCGGGGGGTGAATAGGTGATCAAAGAAGTTTTTGCAAAACTTAACAGATTAATTCGTCTTCTGAGAATAATAGACTGAAGATGTAAAATACTATAAACAGTTATATAAAGCTACGAATTAGAGTAAAACGATTAGGAAAAGAGGATTAAAATACAAGATTTATAGTGGTTCGGCTTAGACCAAACCTACGTCCATTCTCCCGCACTAACAACCCACTGGCTGGATTCCACTAAGAACTAAAAGAGATTTTACAGTCTCACATCCTTAATTCCACAGTGTAGAAACTTTGCTACACTTCCTTAAAGTCTCACAAGTATTTAATCTCTCTTTTGAGTACAATTTAAGCTCGACAAATGAAACAGCAAAGAACTAGGAGCTTCAGATTTTGAAATTTTTTTATCACGCATACACTCGAATAACTTAAGCGTCTTCTTTATATACTCATCCATGCCTTCATAACCGTTGGCACCTTCCAAAGAAGTTCTTCCAATCTACCCATTGGATAAAATCAATTAGGGAGATCTCGAGTTATTTAAGGAATGTGATGATAGCCCATTAATCCTACTTGCCTATACAATTAGGAGCTAAGTTTCATAAGTAGAATCTTCTAAATATACTTTACCAATCAATAGATCTAATGATATTAATGAGAATAACTGATCACGAGATGTTATTTTCAGCCGTGAGATCTTCTTCAACCGTACGAACTAAATCCTTAAGGATATACTCGCATCTGAACAAGTCTTCTTCATTTAATAAACTTTTTCTTCATCGGTCTAGAAACTATTAGTGAGGGCACATTTCAAATCTTGAGTCTTGAGTCTTCAAACTTTGACAATAGAGCCTGCAAGTCTTCAGACTAGACTATTGGAAATGTTTTATCAACTTCAAAACAAATAAATAAGTTTTCTCCAACACTTACTTAATGCAACAACAAGCAATAGATACACAACAAGCATAACAATATAAAGCCGACGCAAGTAAATGATGACATGATCCTAAATCGATAAGCATAGCACGTCGCCCTATTGAAGAGTTAGGAAAATTTACTTACTACTTTATTTGGACCTAGCTTCAAGAGGCTTCTTTGGTGGTCGGACGGCATCTAAGGTGGCTTAGGAGAGAATAGCATGAAAGAGAGGAGAGGAAGGGAAAGGAAATGAGAAAATGACTCATCCTTAACATGTGATGATGCTTTCTCCTATTTATAGGCCCATTTCTCTTAGATTTTTATGCAAATTCGTGATTACGTCTAAATGACAAGTTGACCTACTTACCTTTTTGAGTGGGTGCCTACGTCCTTTAGTGTTGGCTTGTGATTTGTCCACCTATTTGTTTGCTTTCTAAGCCTCACTCTAGGCTCATTATTGATTATAGTGCCTAAGGGACACATAAGCCCCTTTAATGCCAACGTGTTCTTCTAGTTGGTTGGTTCTTACATTGTTCACCAAGGCTACAATCTAGGGCCATTATAACCTAAGATTCACCTAAGATTCTAGGGGACATTTAAGTTTGTGGCTTACCTCTCTCATTAATTGCCAAGATTTCATGCAATCATTATACTTAGATGTGTTCACATTAGCCAACTTGTTCTCCAAATTTCTTCTCTTTAACACACTAAGGTCCAAATCATTTAATGCATTATTATCTTCAATCCAAGAAGTCTCTAGATTAGCTTGCTACTCAAGTTGGACATGCAGCCCCCTTCCCCTCCAAGTTGGGCGTGTGGTTCTCCCATTTTAAGGTGAAAGCAGTTTTGAGCAACTTTCAAAATCATTACCATTACTTTATCAAACATACTTGAAAAATTATAAAATTTTAATATCTTGTAGAGAAAACTTTAGAAAACATTTCTCATGAGGAACCCAAGCAAAATTTATTCTGTGGAAATAGCAAAAAATCATTGAACACAACTCAAAAAATTATTTGTCAAGCAAATTCAACAGTCACAGAGAGAGAGAGAGAGAGAGAGAGAGAGAGAGAGAGACTCATTTCGAAATATAAATTTTCACAAAACTCTTTGAAATTTTAATATGTTGTAGATATTGATGTCATTTAAAAAAATTTTAAGGAAGCATGTCCAAATTCGAAAGGGAAGATTTTATGAAAATTCGAGAAAGTAACTTGGTTACCGTTTTCATTATATTGGGCAAGTTCTATATGTTAATTGATTGCTCCTTCGTCTCAACCATTTCACCTCAGAAAAATATGAAATTTAAGCATGTTATAGATCAAAATGTTTTGAACAACTTTTATGAAGGAAGCTTCCCTAAAATAATAATATAAAAAGCTTTGTAAAATTAGCAAACAACAAAGGTCTAGAAATTTCAAGAATTAAATGAGGTAAATTCTAGTTGAAAAGATAAGTGTTCTCACTTGGCCTTGAATCAAGGGTCATCCATGGTTGTACATTATTATCTCCCAAGATCCTAAGTAGGCTCTATACTAACTTGGACACTTGTCTCGATTGTTTACTGACCAAGGTCCAAAAGAGATAAGATAGACTTGTCTTAGTCCAAAATTAGACTTGTCTTGGCCTTCTCCTCTCTCTCTCTCTCTCTCTCTCTCTCTCTCTCTCTCTCTCTCTCTCCCCCCCCCCTTTGCATGTGGCCTCTCCTTTGTAGGTTCTAAAGCCTACCATTCACACTTAGATCCTAGGATATTAATGGGCCTAGGATATAGGGATATCTTTTTCCCCACTTTATTTAATACGTTCACATTTGTTCACACTTGTTCACACTTGTTTTTCCAAGAAATTTTGATTATCCAAGGCTAAGGTGTCCCCTCAATTAATGGCTTTAAATCCAAATATAATCTTATCTTCTAATCAAAGTCCTAGCGTGCCAAGTGTCCGTGCTCTTTAATTTACTATATGACGAAGGAATTAAATGCAACTTGGAAAATATCTAAGTTTTGAAGGTCTTTTCATCCTAGACTAATCAATTTTGACCATGATCGACTATCTTATTTGGCTAGAGGTTCATTCCAAAGACATGATCAAAGGAAGTAAACACAATTGGGCTTAACCGGTGAAATCAAGTTCGGACTTCTCCTTTACCATGTAAAGAGCTCAGAGTTGAGGATGTTACAACTATGGCATACACCAAGGATCCGAAATACCATGGTAAGACCAAACATATAGATACTAAGTATAACTTTGTCAAGGATATGGTTGCACGAAAAGATGTAAACTTACAATACAAATCTATACATAGAATGATAGCAAATCCTATGAAGAAACCAATATCTAGAAATATGTTATGTGGCCATATAAAATCTCTAGGACTGTGTAGTGGCGGATAACTAAATATTATAATTTTTCTTAAGTGTTCACATTTAATGAATTCGTGTTTATTATTAATGCTTATGAGTCTTTTTTGGCATATATGTATCTTAATGCTTAGTGCATCATATAAAATTAAGAAAGTATGTCGGACAGATAAGAGATTAGTCTACTCACATGGGTAATCGGCCTTTATTTACTATATGATAAATAGAAATAAGATGGTTTTTAAGTTTATTATCTAGGTGATAATCGAGAGTTCAATTTTAAAATATAGATGTCACCTTAACTAAGTGTTAAGATAATAGCATAATATTTATTATGTCCAAAAGTAAAATAACCTACATATTTTACTTTCTTTGTCTTTGATGCTAGATGTGAGTTATGATGGATTTTTTTAGGAAGTAGATACATGAATTCAAGTTAGATATTAGGTATGTTTGAACTATCACTTGTATAGTATTATAAGTGTAGACATACACTTCATGGGAAATGAATTAACACTATAATATGTATTTCATACTATGTATGCATGAGACGGTCAATAAAAGTGACAAAAGTTTTGATCTTAAACTTTATGCCGTGTGAGACTCTTGAGGAAAAGAGTTTCTCAATTAAATGTCCTCATGACTATTACTTATTCTCAAGATTTTTATTCAAGGTTTGCTATCTTAGAATGTTGTCAATGATCATTAATTGATTCGATTTAATGGAAAATTTTTAGAAAAGCAAGTTGAACTAAAATTGTGAGTTTCAAAAAAAGAGAAAGATCGAGTTTG
The DNA here is from genome assembly GCA_004368105.4 of Eucalyptus melliodora. Taxonomy (NCBI): domain Eukaryota; kingdom Viridiplantae; phylum Streptophyta; class Magnoliopsida; order Myrtales; family Myrtaceae; genus Eucalyptus; species Eucalyptus melliodora. Next base: position 17,717,396 of record CM023412.3, read on the forward strand.
GGATGTTGGTTGCATGGATTATTTACTGGTATGATCGTCGCAAAGAGGTGAAGAAAGAGTTTTGTTCGGCCCACCATGTACGAGTGGAAGATGATGGTTTTTTATTTGATGGGCTAGGTCAAACTTGTTTGCCCATGTTGGGCCAAACCCGGCCTATAAGAGGAAATTGGTAGTTATATTCTAAGTGAAAATAATTGCAATATATAAGTAAAAAGGAAGAACATTGATTGAAGTTTTTTTCTGAGAAACAATACGTTCATTTCCTTCTCTTGAGAAAACAATGTACTCCCTTTCGAGGAACGGAATTTCAGAGCTTCAATCGATTCCTCTAAAACGGCAACTAGTATTTAATCTGTGGTGAATAAGGTATGTCCATCTCTATGATATATCTTTCGATCAGTGTTACATGTTTTCTAGACACATTTCTGTATTCATTTTTCAGTATTCGATTATTCGAGTATTGGTTCGTCTTTCTAGGAATCCATTTCCTACAGAAGGGTAAGCTAATACTTCTATCTATATCTCATCTGAAGATATATAATTTACAATATGGCTATGATATACTCCGTGTGACAAAAATCAAGCGCCTGAGGAGGTCTGAAAATCTAGATTAGAAGATCTAGACACCATCAAGAATGAATGTAGCTATCCTTCGAGCCTTGGTCTATCTATTGATAGCGGCATAGACGCCCGGTTGGTTTGCACAAATCTCAAGGCAACAAGCTAGATTTGAATCTCCTTATTCATTGATATCTGCCAAAATTTAGTGTGATTAACCCGCTTTTGACTAAATTTTAACAGTGAATTAGTTCTGTGAATGAAAGTAAACTTGAAGAGAAATGCTAGATATACTAAGAAGTCTACGATATTCTTTTACTAAGTCATGTGGTAAGTTTAATTTGTGCTGAAACAAGTGAGACCCATACTATGAATCGTTGTCATTTTTAAGCATTCGATATGAAATCACTATGTCAGTCAAAGAAAAAAGTTTTGGTATGATTTCTTAGTGCAGGTAGCATTACCCTCACTCAGAATACCACTTGTTCCAACGTCATATAGAGAGAGAGAGAGAGAGAGAGAGAGAGAGAGAGAGGACTGCTGGATATACTTGACTTTTGTTTACTAACTTGTTTTAGTAAGTGATATGACCCTAGTGGTTATTTAAATTAGCATGCCCCTTTAAGAACTCAACATGAATCAGCGTCATCATTTGGGAAGCAAAGTTAGTAGACAAGTCCTAGTATATTTTTAACACTAGTTAAGAATAAAAGCGAATTATAATGTCATCAAAGTTTGGATTTATTTTTCTTATTTTCTTAATAAAGTATGAATTCAATTAGCTGGCTTTTAGTTCATTCTAAAACATTTGGATAATTGACGTGGTATACTTTCACCGGATGTCCAACGCCCCCCTCTTTGTTATATAGTATCCACTTAGCATACCAACTTTGTAATTCTGTCGTCTTGTGAAATATGATGAACCAAAAAAATTCTTTTATTCTTATATCTTGGATTATTATATGTGATAGGATCTTTTGGATGAATGGGTAATTTATTATTTAAATTTTCAAACAATATCGTTTACTAACATTGCCATATTTGCAGGAACACAGCCCCGTGCTTGGACATCAGACAAGCTCTTGCCCAAGCGTTATACCGGTGTCTAGTGCCACTGGGAAATAATTTAATGATTACCATGACTCTTTACTCACCTTTAGACATGTGTGAGGAAAGGAAACCTGCAGTTCCTGAAGGTTTGAGGGGATCGCTAGCTCCTGGCAACACCGGTCTCTCCGGAAAGAGTTCCGGTGTTTAATATCAGCATGAGGCCGGTCAAAGTCGGGTTTCGACTCGCAGCCTGTCATGGCTGATTCCGATTCCCTGCTCCTCATTAGAGTAAGCACCAACCTCGACCGCAATGAAGGAATTCCTTATCCAGGAGAAGTAGAATGGTCTCCCTTTTAATAAATTTACTATGTTGATAATTTACTTAAGACGAAGGAGTTTGTAATTTTCTACTGTTTGAGAATGTTGGTATAATGTGAATACGGTTATTTTTCCAATTTTTTCGCCGATGGAGTAGAACTTTGCATGATTATCTGAAAGTGAAATTGGATCGCACAGCTTTCTTCAACACAGGTCAAAAGGTTGATAATAATTTGGACGCTTGTTCCCGAGGGTGCATGTGCAACCCTAATGTAATTCTCGTAGTAACTATTCATTAATAAAGACCACTATTCATGGATCCTCAAGATGCAATAAGCCACTTCATAAATGTTAGCGGGATGATTTTCAAAGTTCTTTCTAACTGGCATATAAACAGCATTATGATACCTGAGTCGAACATCGACATTGAGCCAGAGAAAATTTGAAAAAGGTAACTGTTCAAACACTCGTTTGATCCCAACACCAGCAATAAGGAAACAACTATAACAAACCGTCTATCGCAGAGCAAGTTCCCTCTCTTCGTTGAGGCTAAAGAGGGATGGGTAAAAATCGATTTAGTTGCAACTTCTATATTCGAATCATTGCCCGCTGCATTTACAGCAAGAAATTGTTGCGGAGATGATGCCAGAAATTGCTGGTGTTGGGAACTTGGGATCAAACGAGTGAGTGGCTGCACATCTGAAAATGTAGTTACAGATCGCCTCTCATCACCTTGCGACTTCAAAAAATAAAATAAAAATACAGGCATAAAATCAGAACCTGGATACAGACATTGTCGAGCAGCGTACGATTTAACTCCAATTATTCCTCGCTGATATCGATCATTGAATGACGTAGGGACATAAAAGAAACACAGAACAAAAAGAACGAAGAGAAGGTGCAGATCTATCTTCGATAATAAAGAAACACAACTGAAATCGGACTTTAGCAATGACAGATTCATGCCTCTACATCAACGTGGCAAATCTTTATGATATTCTTCGATCTGTGTTTTCAATGGAATTTTAACAAACACGTTGTAGACAAACAATGAAGGAGTGACCGAGAAGCGACATGGCCTCGGAATTAGCGAGCAAATCCAAACCTCATCATCCCACGATGTCAGTCATTGTTATCAGGTATGCTCGCATAGATTCAACTCTAACTTGATCAGGAACATTGTCTTCTAGCTCCTTTTTTCACTGAAACAGGGTATACTCGGGCAAACACGTACCCGTTGCACCGGAGCCGTTCTGCTACGACCGAAGCTTGGATCGATTAATAAAACCTTCAAAACCGTCTAAGAACAGACCCACCACAGAATCGACCGTACTCCGGCACAACGACACAACCGCGGACAATGGTGATTCGAAGCGCCTGGAATGACGAACAACGACTGATGGGTAGTGGTTCGGCAGTAACTCTCAACGTTCGGCTAGCCAACGACGGCGAGGAATCCTCCTCTCTTCCTTCCGAGACCTCCTCTCCTTCTCTTCCGCTCGTCCTTCTGCAGCGAAGCTCATCCTTCTAGAACAGTTAGGCTCGCTCTCGTCACTCTCGCTGTTGATCTCCTCGCGTCACAGACGCTAGTTTTCTCCCGGTCACGGTCGTGTCTCCTTTGCCATTTTTCCGTGCACGCTCCTCCTTCGCTGTCGCTGGCTTACATTGAAGAAGGCTAGAAAAAATGCTGGGCTGGGCCTTGGTTTGTTGTTAGTTATTATGGGCCATGAAAACATAAGAGAGATGGGCTAAAATAAAAGATGAGCCTAGGGAATTAAAAGAAATGGGCTGGACTAATTTAGGGAGGGGTTTAAGGGGGGCGAAATTTACTAAGTAGGCCGGACAGGTCGGCCCACATGACTTCATTTTTTTTCTCTTTTTATTCATTTTTATTTCATCCATTTTTATTTATTATTTTTTCATTTCATTTCATTTTTTTATCGTTTCATAGTTATTTATTTATTCATTATTTTATTTTTTTGGTTGCTTTTTTACCTTTATATATATATATATATATATTATTTTGTAAAATATATGGATATTTAAAAATGCTGGGTGTCAATAATTATTATTCCTATGGTAGCAGGGGTTTGTTAATATACATGTTTAAAAAAGCAAAATGCTGAAATTCAAAATCTTTTGCAAACTTTGGCCATTCAAAGCCAAAAACTTTCAATGGTACTGCATGAGTATGATGAGTCTAATTCAGATTTTAAGAGTTTTGGTGTGCAATTGTCGGTGTTGTATAGAAACTAATAAGTTATGGTGTTGGTAATGGACAAAGAATATGTATTGTGAAGTACTGCAGTAGCAAACAACGAAAAACATGTCCTAGAATATTAATGCTTTCTTTTGGCGAGAAAAGAATGTCAGTTCACTATTGTCTTGAATGTAATATCTCCGAGTAATAATACCTTATATTTAATATTTATGTATATATTATCAAAAGTAGAGAAAAATAATTTATATCATCAAATGAAATGAATAAAAGCATTACTCTTCAAAGTTTTCTTGGCGATTAAAATTATTATTTCTCTTTTCATAAAATAAAATAAAAATAGTTCTTTCTGCTCCTTTCCTTGTTTCTTTTCTTTTAAGCCGGTGCTTTTGAGTGTACTAATGCATAATCTTTGTAATAAGTTTACTTTCTAGTACTACTGGCAAAAGTGCGTCTACGTTGCGTGTATGCAAAAAATTAATATATCGATTATCTTCCACAATTCCCTCATTAGGAAATATTTAAAAATTAATGAATGGAAAGAGATTATGGGAACAATATATAGAAATTGATAGGTATATATATCCACAAAATAATTGTTCAAAAATATTTTAGGGAACAAAAGGATTGTAATTCCTAAAAAGTACAGATACTTATCTTAAGGGAGCCAGAGATTCAAATATCGATAACTAATATAAGTTATTCTCCCAACCGGACAAGACCTGTATTAGTATCAAGGTGCGGGCCCTACTTGTAAGTAACATGTCGGAGAAATGAATTCAGAAAGGAAAAAAAAAATACTATGTTTATTTAGATTAGTTTACAAAAAGGGTGGTGCTACCACCTTTAATTAAAAAATACCTTTTATAGTTAATTTATTTAAAATGCTCTTTATTGATTTATATGCGTTCACATGTATTTCCTTCTCAATTTGTCTTTGAATCTAGAATTGTACAGTAGTTTCACGATGTTAACGTTGTACTCCCAAGCATCACGGGTGTTCCACCCCGACCATAGACACCCTCACTCACAAACTCCCACAAAGCTAACTCCCTCTACCAAATCCAAACCCGTTGACCATATGACTCGATTCAAGGGTACCTCAGATTTGGTAGTCATGTCTGACTTTGTAACAATTAAAAGAAAACAAGTTTTGACGAGCAATTGTCCTGCTCGAGAAACTTCTCTCCAACGGTTAGTGGGTGCATTCTGATCTTGAGGTCAATCTGTTGGTGGAAAATCAGCAACATTACATAATCATGGCCAGCAAGCATAATAGACCTCCACGATAAGTAGTTTTCCTCTTCTTTTTCCCTTCTCTAAACGTTGGTTTTGGTTCTCTCGGTTTGATCATTAGAGTCATCACTAGACAGTTTTAATATTAGTAATCCGACGCAAGTCTATTCTCTATACCTATACTCTATACTCCATATTCTTTTTGTTTTTGGAATGAAGAATAATCCTAAATCATTTATGGAGTTTGAATGGACACAAACTAAACATACATAAGCTGAAAAGATACACGACATCAAAAAAATACATGAACTTAACATGAATTAAAGATATTCATGAACTGAAAAAATTCATGAAGTTAACAGATACATGAACTTAAGATATTTGTGAACTTTGGAGATTTACCTTACAAGTTTGTCATATTTTTACACTAGAAGATTGGAAAGTTAACGACAACTATGAAATTTAACCAATAAATGCTTCTTCTTCTTTTTTCAAGTTTTTTCGCTGATGGAATAGCGTTTTGCGTGTTTATCTGAAAGTGAAATTGCATTCCTGCTTTTGTCAACAGTCAACACGGTGCAAAATGCTTGTTAGCAACATATCACAATAACTGGATTAAAGACGACCATTCGCGGATCCCCTAGAAGCAATAACCCACTTTTGCAGGATGATTTCAAAGCTCTTTCTAATTGGCATATGAACAGCATTATAATACTTAAGTCAAACGCCGACACTGAGCCAGAGAAAATTTGAAAAGGAAACAACTAAAACGAGCACTCTTTTGATCCCCACAACTGCGACAAGGAAACGACTAAACAAAGCGGGTATAATTGACTAGTCCAAGGGCAAGTTTCCCCTATTTATTAAGGCTAAAGATGGATGGGGACAGATCAATTTTGGTGCAGCTTACGTATTCGAGTCGTTGGCCTCTGCATGTCTGTTGCGGAGATGATGCCAAAAATTGCTGCCTTCACCATGATTCACAATGGGCGAATGGCTGCACATCTGAAAATGTTGTTACATCTATGTCCACGAAAGACTTGCCGAACGTGAAACTAGAGTTGCGAGATTTAGCGGCCTCAATCGTTTCTTCAATTTGCTGGAAACTCGAAGAGCTTGTTAGCCTCCTTACTCCCTCCAACTTCATTGCCACTTCTCTCATTGTCGGCCGGTTCCTCCCAATCGAGCTCAAGCACCTTCTTGCGAGGTTAGCAATAGCTACAATCTCTTCTTTTTTGCCTTCCTCCATAACCTGAGCATCAGCAATATCAAACAAACAATTTTGCTCAATCGAAATTACAAAATGGGCCGCAAGGCTCCTTTCTTCTTCTTCTTCCCTAAACAAAGACATTGGTGTTTGTCCTGTTAAGAGTTCGACAAGGACCACTCCGAAGCTGTACACATCGCTTTTGTCTGTGAAATGGCCTGTTCTGAAGTACTCCGGATCCAAGTATCCAAAAGTCCCTCGCACCAATGTGGTTACATGAGTTTGGTCCAGGGATACAGACTTGGAAGTACCGAAATCGGCGACTTTAGCATGATGTTTCTCATCCAAAAGGATATTAGTGGACTTGATGTCACGATGATAAATGGGTATAGAAGCTGCCGAATGCAAGTAGAATAAGGCTCCAGCAATTTCAGTTGCAATTCGAAGGCGTGTGTCCCATGATGCAAGAAGATCTTCATTCGGGTCATGCAAATACTTGTAAAGAGTCCCATTTGGTATGAACTCATATACTAAAATCGGGATATCTGTTTCCAAGCAGCACCCCATTAGCTTAACCACATTCCTGTGATTGATTTGTGAGAGAATGATGACCTCATTGATAAACTCTTCAACCTTTTCCTTATCTATCAGTTTCGATTTCTTAACCGCAACTATTTTTCCACAAGTTAGCATTCCCTTGTAAACAACACCTTGTCCACCTTGACCAAGTATCCTATTCTTGTTGAAACGGTCAGTGGCCTTCTCTAAATCCTTGAAACGGAATAATTTGCTTTTCGCAACATTGCCTTCAGGTGATGAAGATAGATGTCGTTGCAACAAGAGACCCCACTGCGTTTTAAAGTACTTCTCTTTTTGCTTAATTTCTCTTCTTTTCTTGACGACTTTATATAACCACCGAGAGAGAAGCAACACTTGCACTAATCCTCCAACGCCCGCTCCGAGGCCTGCAGTCCGGAAATTTAGCAATAGAGTAATTTGGAAGCAGGAAAATTATAAATCTCACATTGAGCAATTAATATTCTTTCCATTGGCCAAGTAGCAATTTCATCCCATCATAGGAAGCCATAAACTATAAATGGGCCAAACTTAGATTACGAAATGAGGTTGAACTAAAGAAAGCTTTCTAGCAAATGCAATAAAATTCACTAGATGTCGTGTAAACAATCTATTCAAATTGATGACTAATTTTCAATGGTATCGTGTTTCAATCCCACTCTTACTAAACTTATCTCACCATTAGTACCTCAAAAAAGTTTGTCATATGGATTAATAAAAGTACTATTTCCTAGGAAAAATAATCATCTTAAGCTAATAGCATAGTTTGGAAATTGAATTCAACACTTCAATCAAAACATGACGCGGAAGAATAGTATGATATATCAAACTACAAGCAACCAGACAATTCTCTCAGAACGAAAAAAAGAAAAGGTAAAACTTATTTCTGTACCTTTTCATGAACATAATTTATGCTATGATGTGCTTTTTCTAACAATGCCGAGAGCATGAAGCGGTCTAACTTCTAGATTAAAAGATCTACTTACCAATAAGAGCTTTCTTTCTACCATCAACACAGTCATAGCTGCCCTCCGTGTTCACACAGGTCCGGCCCCTCCCGTGGCATATATTTGAATCTTCACATTCGTCAATATCTAATGACAAATGGTAAAAATATATTAGCAGCGAATTGCCGTCTCCTTGAGTGTAATATTATGCTTATAAAGATAGGACTGTCCCGTTTAATTTTGTTTGAAAGTGCATTCGCTTTGTATAACCTTGGGCAGAAAAACAAAAACAAAAAAGAAGGCAGAAAAGCATGTATGAGATCATTAAACGGTGAGAACGCAAAATATCTGAGAATGACAAGTCACTTTGTTGTATGGTGCCCTTACAAACGGAATGTGATAGCGTAAGTATGTTACCTTGGCATCCTCCAATAAAATAAGGGTTACCATGATAGCCGCTTAGGCACCAGCACTCCGCATATGGCAAGCTACTGATGTAACACGAGACAGCATCAGAACTCATCGATTGATTTTGAAGCGCAAGTGAATAGTCTGTATCATTTTGGATCCCCCATTGTAACACCACCGGAACCGTATCATTCACTCTCAAATCATATAAACCTGTAACGTCCGACTTTGAAAACCATGATGTGTCTGCCAGGAAAGCGTACTTGCACCCCTGTTGTTTACCTTCTTCTTTGATATCCACACTAAAGGCCTGAAGATTTAAGGGGATCGTAGTCTGGCAGCATCCGTCTCTCCCGGAGCAAGCACTTGACCAGCTAATGTTGGTATTGGTTCCATCACATTTCGACCTGCAACCAGTCGATGTAAAGACTATACCAGTTGATTCTTCACTAATCACTGTGGCCTCGGCGTCACAACCGACCAATGTAAAGAAGTTCCAACTCTGGGAGAAGACAAATTTACTTCCTTCTAAGCTCACCGGCTCACCATGTCCATTGCCCTGGCGGCTTGCATTTGAGTAAATTACTGGAAGACTGACCTTTATCACGCCATACCCTTGCCAATCAAAAGTGGGGAGTAAAATATCGAGAACTCTCAATCCAATCTTCTTTAGTATGGGAATCGTCTTGTTTTGCTGGCAGACAATCTCGTACCACTCATCCAAGAAACATTCTCTTCCTATTCCGAAGGGGAAGGGAATGGTGATGTTCCCGCACATTTCAACGCAGTTAGGCTTTGCAAGTCGCGGTGCGGCTCCTGATGCTTGTACTGTGAGGGAAACCAGAAGCAAAAGAATTTGAAACACCGAGTTTGACATGCTTTTCACGGTTTGTATGTGCATGGACCTAAACCGATGGAGAAAGGTGACAGGAAGTGAGTCCCTTAATATAGTTATTTTCGTTAAAGAAGGAAGAATTTTCATGTACTGTTCGCATAATTTCCAGCTCTGATACACCATAGAGGGCACCAATTTAAGCAGCCAAGTGTGACTTTTCTCATTGTTGGGGAGATATTTTTGGCAAACATCTTTTTAATGAGAAAGACACGGAGTATTGCCAAGATGGAAGACTTTTCAGGATTTTTTGTCGTGGATTCCGTTAAGCACATTGGAATATATCTCATATCTTTCATTTCCAAAATATGAGCTTACAAACTCAAAGAAATGATAGCACCACTCACTTGGACAGTCCAAAACCAAATAACACAAAGCTAAACAATATGACGATCTCATAATCCTAGCAATTAAACGAGAACCGATGTTAAAACTAAGAAAAATGCTACCTCAACTACGAAATGGCTTAAGTACACCTAAACACTAACAAAAAGACTCTTACGCACTCACAAATCATATACTCGAAGCAATTATTCAAGCCATTTACAACACAAAGCTTGAGCACAAAACTTTGTTATGCCAAAACTCTCTCTATCGAATCACATTCCATACGTACTTATAGTCAATAGAAAGTCCTTCAAACAAACTATAAGAATCCCAATTTTACCTTCCCAAAATCAAGCTGAAAGTTGACAAAATAAGGGCCCAAAGTTGCTGAACATGCACTATTCATTGCGAACGAGAAACTTCAAAATTTTGTTTCAGGCAAATCGTAAGCTCAAATGAAGATCTTTAAAATCATATGCCTTCATAACACCCTAAACTATCTTTTCTATAAAAATATGCAACTCAACGACTCAAAAATCGAACTTTGCCGCACGTATCTCCAATAATTCCAAATTTCAAGTCCTAAGTCCAAAACTATTGCGATTGGAATAACAAAGGGTGCGAGCGCTTACCGGACATTGCATTACAAAGTCAAGTCAGTTTGGCGAGACATCCATGGTGAGCACACACTAAACCCCTCTTTCCTTTCTTCCCCTTTTCTTTTTCTTCTTCTTTTTCTCTCTCGTTTTCCTTTCTTGTCCCGAACTACTCTTGGCCTTCTCTCTCTTTTCCTTTAATATCACGTTGGCCTCTTTTATTCTTTTTCTTTTGAATTTTCAAACTTCTTTTATTTCTTTTTTTTTTTCCACCTTTGACTTTTCAAAACCCATATCTTACGTATTCACATTGCACTGCCAATCTTTCTATTTAGTATCAATTAGCTCGGTCACTTACACTTTGTGATTTAACATGAACGCGATCCTTCTTTAAAAGTAGGATGGTGACTTAATTGTGAAGTTGTCCATACCTACTACTCCGTTCGTCCCCACATGAACCAAAATCTGGAGAAATCTGGAGAAACTATTGCATGGATCTTGGTTCATGGACCTAGTATGCAATCATTGCTGTTGATCAAGTGTGACTTACAGATGGGGCCCGTATGGTTAGCCGGTATAATGGATATTGAAAATATGTCTCGGATTTGGGGCCGGACGAAACCTAACTGGATGTGTTGCGCGGACGCTTGACCACTCGAAATTGAAAAGAAAAGGGAAAAGCACGTTTGCGGAGCTTTTAAGAACGGGGAATGTGGAGCATTAAATGAAGATGGACATGGGTTTATGTGTAGGTCTTGACGTCCATTTTTTCTTCTTCCTCATTAATGCATGCACATGGTATGCCCATAGAAGATTGTGGCCGCCAAATGTCTCTTCCTTTTTAGGTCATCTATTGAATCATTCAAAATATGTCTTGAGTTTGAATCCGGACGAAACCCTACTCGATATATTGTGTAGACGCACGACCACACGAAATTGAAAAGAAAAGGGAGAAGCACGTCCACAAAGCTTTCAAGAACGGCACCAACGCGGAGCATTAATTGAAAATGGGCGTGGAGACGTGCACATAAACCCATATCCATCTTCATTTAATGCTCTGTGTTGGCGCTGCTCTTGAGAGCTCCGCAGACGTGCTTCTCTCTTTTCCTTTCAATTTTACATGGTCGAGCCTCCGCACAACACATCGAGTCAGGTTTTATTTGGGTTCAAATCGAAATATATTTTCAACAATAAATCAAGTCCGTGTAGATATGAATCTAAGTGAAAATTTGCCCGAAACCTGTGAAAAGCAGGTTAACCATATGGAAACCGATTTGTATGTAAACAAACTCGGGAAGACTGGCATGGTGGGAACTGATGGATGACATGTTGATAATGGCCCTATGGTCTTCAAGACCATTATTGACAGAGAAATAATGCTAGAACAGGACATAGACTTGGTCTCCATAAGTGATTGATTAGAGAGAACATCGTTCCTTAGCTATTAAGTCCAATGAAGACGACTTTCCTTAGCCCACAAGCTTCTTAGTGGTGGCCCACCAGTAAGCTTGGCTGGGTTGATGGTCTCGTGCTCGCCTATCGTCCACAAGATCACAAGTTCTCGTTATGTCGTGATCAAACCTCTGGCAAATTTGTGCTTGTGGACATTGCCACATTATGTGGATAGAATTACAGACTGTTGACATGTCGATGTGGCTATGTTGATAAACCTATCTCGAGGATCTCATGTGGTACTGAGTAGATATAGCTCAAACCTAATATTTAGTAATGGTTGAATAAATAATAGTCGCTTGGCTGTTCTATCCTCTATGTTCTTATAATCACTATTCCGAATTCCCAAGCTAACTCAAATTCTTTCAACACCTAATAGTTGAAGAGTTTGTGAATTATAAATGGAGAATTATCTCAACGAAGGACAAGTACATGTATGACTTAACGAAATTTAGGAATAAAGCAGCAAATCAACGGCACGCCGGGCTTTTTCGACGATTCGTATTTCCATATGAGATTTCAATGCCTTTTCTTTGTCGTTTCTGGGCCAGTGTCCAGGGAATCGAAGGCGAATGGACGCAAGAGAGGCCCAATTAGTGATTCAATATCTAGATACATACGTCTTCTTTCTCAGCAAAGAAGCAACCCAATTCAAGCTCGCATCTTACGGCTTGTAAGATGATCTGCACAGTTCATATCCTTAACAACCAACCTTTGCTTCCAACTTCTCTCTCTTCTCCATATTTTGCATATCAACGGCCTGGTCTCCAGCGTCAAAGTGCAGCCTTCGGTTCTTTTCGCATGGTTGCTGTGCAAAGTCATCAAGATTTGAAGATAAATTAAGCTGAAAGAGAAGTACCTTAAACACAACGGTGGCCCTTTGTTGCAACATCATCTATTTTCCCCTGAAGGCAGTTTTGAGAAAAGCAAGTCATTTGATTCTATGGATTTAGAGAAAGCAACTGACCATTTCAACCTAAACGAAAAATTCGGTCAAGATGGGCTAGGAACGGTTTACAAGGGGATGTTAATCCATGGAAAAATAGTTGTGATCAAGAAAACTAAAGAGATAGATGATGGAAAAGTCCACATGTGAATGAGGTTATCATTCTCTCATAAACAAACCCTCCAGACGTGGTCAAGCTATTAGGATGTTGCTTGGAAACACAAGTCCCGCTCCTAACATATGAATTCATGCCCAATGGGACTCTATACCAGTATATCTCCATGGCCCAAGCGACAAGTTTCCCAGATCCAGGGATATGTGCGTAAGGATTGCCGCCGAAGTTGCGGAAGCCCTATCTTAATTGCACTCAGCGGCCTCTAAACCTTTTTATCATTGAAACTGAGGCCCACATTTATTATCTACCGTTTGGAGTAATCCTGGTTGCACTTTATCTGGCGGAAGCCGATTTCTTCCTACAGGTACAAGAAGGAAGACGCTTGCAGCCCATATTCTAATCTCTATCGAAGAAAATTGTTTGTCTGACATTGTTGATGCTCAAGTTCTAAAGCAAGGTGCGAAGGAAGAGAGTATGCCTGTTTGTAAACTCGCAAAAAGATGTTTAAAATTGAAGGGAACGAATCGGCCAACAATGAAAGAAGTGGCAATCGAGTTAGAGGGATAAGGAAGCTGCAACATCCTTCTTCCTATTCAACACGTTAAGCAAAGTAGTAAGGCGATTAGACATAGAAACGACATCAGCTTAACTGTCACCATGTCGGATGTTGATTCTGAAATAGTTCGATTCTGCGATGCACCCCCACCTATGCCAGTGAAACACGGTGAAGTTATGTGTAGGTGTTGTACGGATGGCTTCTCTTACTATGTGGTCATTCCTATCTTGTTTCCAATTGATGCATCTTTTGGAACATGAATGAGTAATTCCGGGATTGTTGTTGTCATATTGAATTGTCTCAATGACTGCGATAAATTTCACAATATATGCTGAGTGTCTTTTTAGATATACGAGAATTAAGTTTTTTCTTTCTTCCATCAAGAAAGAGTGCGACACACGAATTTTTAATTTTCTGTCCTTCGACATTTACACACAACAAAATCCAGATGCTCTTCTTAAAGTAATAATATATGAAAAATAATATAAATAGAACTAATTTACAATGATTCACAACATATGAGCCGTTGCAAGTTCGATATTGTGGACACCTCAGATTTCAAATGTGTGCTACTTACTTCTCTCTTGGCTATGTCAATGCTTGATGGCAGAATTTTCCAGCATTCTAATTCGCTCCAGTTCAATTGCCACTTCTTTCATTGTAGGTCGCATTTTCCCATGTAACTTCAAGCACCTTCTCGCAAGGTTAGCAAAGGTGACGATCCCTTCTTTCTCACCTTGTTTCAAAACTCCAGTGTCCACAATGTCGAACAGGCAGTTCTCGTTCATTGAGAGAAGAAAAAAGCTTGCGAGGTTTCTCTTATTATCTTTTTCCAGAAATGCAATTGGCTCTTGCCCTGTCAAGAGTTCCACAAGGACCACACCGAAGCTGTACACATCACTCTTATCTGTGAACTGACCTGATTGAAAATACTCGGGGTCTAAGTACCCAAATGTCCCTTGGACACTCGTGGTCACATGAGTTTGATTAACCAAAAACGACTTGGAAGTGCCAAAGTCAGCCACTTTTGCTTGGTATTTGTCGTCCAAGAGAATATTAGAAGACTTGATGTCTCGATGAAAGATTGGGATTGATGCCGAAGAATGTAGATAGGACAAGGCTCCTGCCACTTCAGTAGCAATTCGAAGGCGTGTGTCCCACGATACTTGATTGTCATGTAAATACTGGAAAAGAGTCCCATTCGATATGAATTCGTACACCAAAAGCGGCGACTCTGTTTCCAAGCAACACCCCAGTAGCTTAACAACATTCCTATGGTTGATCTGCGAGAGAATGGCAATCTCATTGATAAACTGTTCAACTTTTCCCATATTGATCGCCTCTGACTTCTTGATGGCAACGATTCCTCCATCTGCGAGCATCCCCTTGTAGACGGTTCCTTGCCCACCTTGGCCGAGTATTCTATTCTTGTTGAAATTGTCAGTGGCCTTCTGCAAATCCTTTAAGCTGAACAATTTGCTCTTGTCAACATTGCTTTCAGACAAACGCAGTTGTTGCCGCAACAAGAGACCCCCATTCTGTTTGAAGTACCTCTCTTTGAGTTTCATTTCTTTCCTTATCTTCATGATCTTGTGGGACAGCCACAACAAATGAAGCAAGGGTAGTGTCACCAGGCCTGTTCCAATACCTGGTTTGTCACAGTGGTATGAGCATTACCAAAAGTAAGTATCAAGCATTTGCCTCTGACTTGAGGAGCAGAAAATGCTAATCTGACACTAACGAGATTAACCTTACAAGCCTTTTAAATATCCTTCCATTTCATCAATTAGAATGCTAATGTGATTGGTGCAAAATTAGTCTTCTTATGAAAAACTTAGCATATAACAGAACAGCTATCCAATCAGTTGAGCAGCAGCCAGAAGATAAAACACACATATTGCTTGATCGAAATTATGTTGTTCATGCCCCAGGGACATCAAGGGTAAAAAGGAAAAAGCCCGGTATTAGGTTTGACATACTGTATGCGTCGATGAGTCCATCAAGTTGAACTATGAAGTAATTAGGCTCCAATGGTACTAAAAGATATGTGCCCAAATCAAACAGCGAATTTGGATTCCGAAGAGCTCTATAGGAACACCTAACATCTGATCCACTGTAAATGCATTATGCTACATGCTTTTCTAAATTGTGGATTTTATCTCTTATAGACTAAATCTTGCGTTTCTAGGATGTGATATTCAGGAATATCTGTGTGCACAAAAGATCAATTATCCTTGTTAATACTCATGACAGAATGTAGAAATTTGCTTACCCACGAGGATAAACTTAATTATGTTGCTCTCTTCTACACAAATATAGTAACCTGGTTGGTTCACACACTTTCCGTCAGGGCACCGATTGGTCTGATCTTGGCATTCATCAACATCTGAACAAAAAGATGACAATCAAAATTAGTAGAGCTTTGTCTCTTTATTGGGTGTTTAGGATTGCATGAAAAGCCACTTCAACTTCCAAAGAGCTACTTCTTATTAGTACAGCGTTGCGTTTTCAAAGATTGGTGAGATAAAATGTAATTGGTTTTACCTTCGCATCCATGTTGAATATAGGGGTTACCAGTGAAGCCCTTATTGCAAGAACACTGCAGAAATGGCATGTCCATAAGATCTGCTAAATCAAAGCTGACTGTGCTGCAGTTATAGGAATTGCTGGGGATGAAGCTTTGTTCATAGATCTCTAATCCAGCTCCAGAGGATTGAGCTATCCCCCATTCTAGCACTGCTGCGAAACGGCCGCTTGCCCTCAACTCATTGAAGTCCATAGTTGAAGGTACGAACTGCAACCTATCTCCAAGGAAGGCATAATTGCATCCTTCATTTCCTGCTGTGTTTATGTCGGCCCGGAAAGTGATGGTGAAATCTTGAAGATTTGAGGTAATTGTGGTTTTGCAGCATCCATCGCTGCCCAAACAAGTCTTCCTAACAACGTTGTTGTCTGCTTTGCAACTGGACTGGCATCCTGTAATAGCAGAATTCGTGTCCCTTATCAGAGCAGATATGTTGCAACCAACAGCAGCGAAGACGTTCCTCGACTGGGAAAAGACGAATTGGCTTCCTTTCAAGCTCACAGGCGTGAAGCTTCCATTGCCACTGCACCTCATACCAGGCGAGTAGATTATAGGAAGAACGACGTTAATCATGCCGTTTGTTTTACCATAGTAATCGGGTAGTGAAATGTTGAGCACCCTCAAGTTGGGCTTTTTCAGTATGGGGACGGTGCCATTGCCGCTTTCCTGGCAGACGATCTCATACCACTCGTTGAGGAAACACCCGGTTCCTATCCCAAAGGGGAAGGGAATGGCAACGCCACCACATGTTTGGGCGCAATTACCCTTCACCAGAGGAGCAGCTAGTGATGCTTGTTCATGAAGCAAAAGCGATCCTAGAATTAGAAGAATCTGAAACATTCTTGTTCCTACTTCTCTTGTCGGTAGATTGTGGACCTGTTCGAGGAGGAAACAGGAGGCGCCGTTACTTATACTCCTTCATCTTCTGTTGTCTTCAACCCTTGCATATCCGGAATGCTTCCTATAGCAAAATTGTCAAAGCTTCAGATCCTTCTTGGAGTAAAAAAATTCTCCACTGAAGTGGTTGTTTCGATTGAGTTTGCTCTGATGGAGATGGCGACGTATTGTGTTTAAGTCTCAGCTGAGGATATAAGAAAGCGATAGGAGGATGTAGATCAGATCAAATCTATTAGGAAAGAAATCTCAATATCAAACTTTCCTATTTGAACTATATCTTGAAGCAAGTTTTTGCTCTTCGGGGAAGTCCTTGTTGGTTGAGAAAAGTGCAAATTTATTCCAAGCCAAACAGTGAAGGGATTTTTCCTTGCGGCACAATGGAATTTGTTCGTGGGACTCCTTGAATGTTTTTTGTGCATAGAGAAGTTTACATCGAATCGATAAGAGTGAATGGCTCCTAGTTCCCAAGAATCAAAACTAGAGACCGCACTAGTTGGTTCTAGGATTAGGAATCAGACTGCACCATTAGGCCAATCCAGTTTTGGGCGATCTGATTCCGGTCTAGTCCAATGGAACCAATTATTTTTTTTTTCCCATTACTTCTTTTCTTATTACTTGAAACTAAACCAAGGTAGTGTTTAGTTCACATTTTACTAATTTTTTGAAGAAATTTTAAAATAAAAAGTATATTTAACCGGTCTAGCCAGGTTTCCTGATAACTTTATAATAATAGAGTTATTTTACCTATCTAAGGCAATAAATATAGTACTTTATAATACAATACTTGTTAGTAAATATTTGGATTTCTTTCCATTTACCCAAATCTTCCTTAATTATGCATAATAATGAGATATGGAGAAAATAAGGAAAAAAGGCAAAAAGAAGAAAATGAAAATTTTGTAATTTAGGAATTCAAATAAAAAAACATTGGATGATGGATACCAAATCAAGGATTCTGTGATTTACTCCCTAATTTTATGTAAATAATAATAATAATAATAATAATAATAATAATAATAATAATAATAATAATAATAATAATAATAATAATAATAATAATAATAATAATAATAATAATAATAATAATAATAATAATAATAATAATAATAATAATAATAATAATAATAATAATAATAATAATAATAATAATAATAATAATAATAATAATAATAATAATAATAATAATAATAAGCAATTAACTTGTGTTAGCATTCTTGAATGAATCCTATTGATAACATTGAGAATTCAGGGGAAAATGAGGTTTTTATTTCCATATCATTCTTTATTGTTCTAGGAGTTTTTCAAGTATTTTTGAAGAGAAGATAAAGTAGTGATAAAATTTTTGCTCTTTGATTTAAAATGTTTGGTTTAATTTATATTTTCTTTTATTTTTCTACTATGTTTTATTTTTATTTTTATTTTTGGTTAGGGGTACAATATAGCCTAGCCATGATAATATCAATTTCATGATTTCTATGTGTGCAAGTGATTTCATTAATGTAAATTATATATTATTGTGCTTAATGCTTTTAACTAATGAGCCACCACTTGAATGATTTATGTGCATGTTTGAGATTGAGAAGTGATAATATGCAATAGCTCTTTATAAAATATAACCATGAATTAAATGTGGGTGAAGATATACCATATTATCTTCTTCTTTATTTTTTGATGACCTGGGAATCGCCATCGGCCAGCAGCCTAAACGTAAACCTGGGGCGGACTAAGCCACCACCATAGACCCAGCTGCATGTGAGTCATGCAAACGCGACGCCTTTGAGATTTGAACTCCTCCCCTTCGTGAGGGGGAGGAAGCCCAAAACCAGCTGCGCCATCGTGGGCAGTGGTAGATATACCATATTATCCGTGTTGCTTTCAATAATAACATGATCCAAAAGGCTTATTGTAAGTATGGAATATTCATTAATTTTAATGCACTTATCTTTATTTAAATTCGGGAAAATTCCAAAATGGGACCCGAAGTACCCTCTTTTTCTCAAATAAGGGTTCAAAGTGAACATTGTTTCAATTAGGGACCTGAAATGCCATCGCTTTCTCAAATAAGGGCATGAAGTGGATGTTGTTTCAAATAAGGACCTAAAGTGGTTATGTTTGTTTCAAATAAGAACCTGACTTTTCAGTGATCAAGGGTATTTTTGTCTTTTGTGATTTTCCGCCTTTTTTCTTTCCTCTTTATTTTTTTATGGGGAAAATTTCAAAAAATGACCAAAAGTGCCTTTATTTTCTTAAATAAGAGTCTAAAGTGGACTTTGTTTCAAATAATAACCTAAAGTGGCTTTGGTTGTTTCAAAATATGGACCCCACCTCGCCGGTTGCCGACTAGCTAATTTTTCGACCGATCAATGGTATTTTCATCATTTGGCATTTTCCCCTTTTTTCCTTTTTTTTTTTTTCTAGTTCTTCTTCTTCCTCATTGTCAACGGTTGCCAGCCATCGGCGATGCCCACAAAGGGCTGGGTGAGGGTTGCCTTTGCCAATGAGGGCCATCCACGCTAGCCACAAGTGAGGGATGGCATCGCTTGGGCGTGGCGACCCTCACTTAAGGGCCATCGACGAGGTTGGCCCTCGCTAGCTACTAGTAAGGATCGGCATGGGCGGCCTCGCCTAGCCCTCTATGGGCATCGCTGGTGGTCAGCTGGCCACTGGCGAAGAGGAAGAAGAATAACCAAAAAAAAAAAAAAGAGGAAAGAAAAAAAAAAGGCGGAAAATGGAAAGACAAAAATACCCTTGATCTCCGAAAAGTCAGGTCCTTATTTGAAACAAACATAACCACTTTAGGTCCTCATTTGAAATAACATCCACTTCAATTCCTTATTTGAGAAAGTGATGGCACTTCGGGTTCCTATTTGAAACAATGTTCACTTCGGACCCTTATTTGAGAAAAAGATGGCATTTCGGGTCCCATTTTGGAATTTTCCCTTTAAATTCACATAGAAATATAGTTGATTAATAAACTAAATAAATTTATTATACCTAGAGATATGATAGTAAATAGATTAGGAAATTCTACTTTCACATATTTGATATTGTTCTTATACGCGTAACAATATGAAATTAATATCTAGTGGTTATGATAAAATCGAATATTCTAACATATTTATCTGATTGATTTATTGCATTTAGTCTTCAAATTTTGCTTTTAAGATTTTCAATTTTAATTTATTTTTAATTCTATTTTGATATGTTAAATAAATTTTAAAATTAATCTATTTTTAATATTTAATCGGTTTGTTATTCATCAATCTCTGTGGGACGATATTATTTTCTCATTATTATATTATTTGTTCAACACATTTATTTGTGTTTAGAATTTTGTGAACATTTCCCCTTGGAGCTAGGAATCAAACTACCCGAACATTGGTTCAACTTTTAGGAATTGAGAACCAAGCCAACCCTCTTGGGAACTAGACCAAACTAGCATGTTCGAGCGGCTCCTAGTTCGGGCAGTCCGTTCATACCCCTTCTAATCAAGGATTGGTATTAAAAAAAAAAAAAACAGAAATTTTCATTAAAATGCATTGTGTATGTTTTCATCAAAATGCATTGCATGTAGGCATTAGGAGCATTTACATTACTATCACTAATCATTAAAAATTTTAAAAAAACGGGGGAAAAATAAGAAGAAAAAAAGCAAATCGGGCTAGGCCCAGTCCGTTCCCGTTCTCCTCTCTCTGTATCCTCTTTCGCCTGAGCCCAAACCCAGCCTCATTTTCTTTTTTCCAAGCCTGGCCCCTTCTCTCTTTCCTCTCTCCCTCGCGCCCTCACGCTGCTCTTGCTTTTGCAGGAAAGAAACGTACAAACTAGAGAGGTAGAGGATCGCGGGTTGCAAATGGCGGCGTGATTTGTAGGGCGGGGTCAGGCCGGCCAGCGAGTCGGCAGTGGCAGAGCCAAGCACGCCGGTTGCTATCTGTTAAAGGGAGAGAGGCCGAGAGAGAGAGAGAGAGGGGGAGAGGTCCGGGAGCTCGGGATAGTTTTGAGCGAGTGAGAGGGAGAGAACCAGAGAGTGGGGAGCTCGAGGAGGTGGTCGACCATCGCCAGAGTCCGTTTGTCAGCCGCCATCCGCCGCAGCGGTCCCTCAACCCCGACCCCCAAACCGGGTAGGTCATTCTCGAGCACGTCAGTCCTGTTTTTTTGCTGGGCACTGGGTCGGAGCTCGTGGTCGACCAGTTCGCACAAGCTTTGGTCCTGATCCTCGCCCGAAATTCCATAGTACTCTTGTTCATACCTCGGATAGCGTATGTGACATACTTTTTGTAATGCCTTTATACAAATGTTTGTGTGTTAGGTGTTATGGCCGAGACTTGTTATTTTTGTTCATATTCAAGTTAAATGCTGATAAACTTGTCCCTAAGCTGATCTGGAATAGTGCTTGTATATCGCATGTTGATCTTGGCCCAAACCCGAGCCCCGAACGAGTCTATGTTTACCCCTCTATCAATGTGTCTTAAATGTTTGATGAAATGCCTTAAAGAAAATCAAAGAGCAGTTCATGTTTTAACGCAGGACCAACTCATTTCTGCCCCATGCCTGCCGAATTCTGCTTACTTTACTCGTATTCATGGTGTTTTTGTATGCTTTGCGCGAAATATTCGTTTGTATTCGAGTCGACGAGGAGGTTTGTCAACACGCTGGAAAATGGGTTAGTGGTTGTAAGAATAGGTCGCCGACGGTGGTCGGCATCGGTCGTACCGAACGACCGGTGTCGGATGGTGGCTTGGCAAGCCGCCAAACGCCGGTGAGGACTTGCCGTGGTGTTGGTTTTGGTTCGGTGAAGATGGTGCAGCATGAGGAAGAAGCGTCGGGGAAGAAGGAGACGCACGAAGAAGAAAGCACGTGGAGAAGAAGCCAAAGGGGAAGAGAAAATAAAAGGAAAAGAACATAAAAATAATTAAAAATAATTAATTAAAATAATAATAATAATAATATAAAAAAATTTAAAGAAATATTTTTTAATTGGGTCGGGTCTTGGTCGTCGGATCGGGTTTACGCTCCGAACCACATTTTCCCGAATATAATAATATTAAATATTAAAAATATATTAAAAGATTTCAAAATTCAGAAATTTTCAAAAAAATGAAAAAAAAATTGAAAAACTTTCATAGAACATTAAAAAATTCAAAAATTTTCATAAAATATAAGAAATTAAAAATATTAAAATATTAAAAAATATAAAAAATAAACAAAAATTCAAAAAAATTCAGAGAATTCGGAAATTCCGAAAATGTTTAAAAATTTCAGTACTAATTAAATAATAAAATATCAAAAAATTATAAATTCCACAATTTTTTTGGAAAATTTTAAAAATTCAATTTTTACAAAAAAAAAATTCTAAAAATTCTAAAAAAATTAAAAATTAAAAATCCTCAAAAAGATTAAAATTGATCTTCTGGGTTATTTTCTCTTGAGAAATAGAAGTCTTTTAATTTAAAATTATACTCAATATTGACCAAACCTTTAGGACTTTACCATAGGGTTTTAATTGTCCTTAGAGACAATTCACTTGATTATGTAATATTGATATGTTGATTTTGGCTTCTCTTTAGTTTAGTTAGGATTTAAGAGTCTTTGCTATCCCATGAAATATACTTAATGCTTTCCTTGATTGCTAATTGTTATGTTAATCAATATGTATTTGCATGATCACCTTCCATCTTAGTAAATAGACATAAAATCAATCTAGAATGCCTGACAAAAAATCTTTTGTTAAAATGAACAAGACCAAATATTGAAATGGCACTAATTAATTAATTAGTGTAATCAAGTTCTCGACCTTAGTCAACTCCAATAAGCTAGTGGCAACTCTTCCTTTAGAAAAATTTCATAACTTCAATTTGAACACCGGACGTCGCATGAGGTATGGGCTTGAGAGAGTTTACATTTAAATCATGGACAGTAGGTCTGTCCTTCAGGCAATACCCCTAAATATATTCCCTACCTTGAGGGGTAGGTCACAACAAGGCGTTTTCTCTATGGAGATATTAAATAATTCTACGTGAGATTAAGCACACTAGTTTTGGGTGTAATATAAGTATAAAAAAGGCTCAAGTGTGTTAGTAATTGTAACTCTATGATTCTATGATTATTAATGGATTATTTACTGCCGGTTTTTTTGTGGGATAGGTATCGATACTCGAACCGAACCGTTCTAGTGTTCCTTATTGTTTATTGTTTAGTTCTTTGATGATTTTACATTGATTTAATTGTAAGATCTATTAGTACTTCCACATTATGGTACCGCGATAAAAATTTGAATATATTTTCTATTCTCCCCCATCCTCCTTTTAGAAAAGCCCTGACATAGAGAGCCAATAGTTTTTTTTTTTTTTAACAAAGATATAATTATCAAAGCTTCGATTTTCTCTTCATGCATGATTAACAGAAATATAATTTGAGCCCCAATTCCACTTTACTGCTGTTTTTATTACTCTCGAGAGACATAAGATCAATGCGTAGATCCCTATGCATTACTATCATGCTAAAGAAACGCCCAAAAATTACCTTGATGATATTTCATTTTGAAACTTGTCGAGATTAAATTTATACTCATTAAGTTATAATTAAGAGGTGGATTTTGTTGACTTTTCCCCATTAATGGACATAGAGCTTTTAAGCTACGTTTGGTAGTCAAAATAAATTCGAGATAGGATATTATCCTATCTTACGTTTAATGCCTATTCAAGACAAACTAAAGTCAAATATAAAAGGAATATAAGCTAGATAAAGTTATCTCATAGGGAATGTGAGATAAAAGTGGATAGGATTTCTAATATTTATGATAGAAAAGTTATTTTTCTCAAATAACAAATTTACTAAATTAACAAAATTAAAATTATATTTCCTTATAAATAATATATGAGTTTTAGCATAGGAAATTAAAAAAAAAAAAAGAAAAAAAATAGAAGTTTAGTTTTGGAAGTTGTTGTCTTTGTCTTCTCTTTTTCCAAGAGCCTTATTTGTGATGGCCAAGATATAATGTGACATCTCAGATTTTCAGTCTTGTTTTTTATTGAATAAATCGGGCATTTCATTGACGCGCATATAGGGCTATTCTCAGAGTTGATCACTCTCTAGATAACTAGACTATCCAATGAAGCCATTAAAGAATTTTAAAGCAATAGATTTGAGAATTCGATCAGGAATCGACTCCTCGACCGTGCTCATCTTTAGAGGTCATTACGACACAGTATAAAATCAATTTGAGATCAGAGATAAATCGGTTCGACTGAGATGTGTGGCCGATCGTGGGTGACTCTACTAAATTAGGAAATTCTCATCGACTGACACTAATTTGATTTTATTGTTGTTTTGGTGCCCTGTGTCCGTAATTAAATCCTCGAGATTTTCGCGACAATCGAGAGTCGACATTGAGTCGAGTGGGTTCATAGTGATTCGAAAAAAATTGACTACAGGTCATTTGCACTAAAAATCTCTGAAAACTACTTGGTAGTCTAAGTCACACTAAAAACGCGCCGAATAGAAATTAACCGCGAATTCAAGTCCAATTTTAGAAATTAAAGATTCTGTCATGTCACAATAAATTCTAGGAGCATCGACTCAGTCTCAAAGGATTTTTCTGACAATCGAGACTTTTTGGGAAAAAGTTGGTTTAAGACCGTTTTGTGCAGAAAAGGTCGAGGATTAATTTTGATCGCAAATTTAGGAAGCAAGATGGACCCAAGGATGAAAGGAAATGTCAAATTGAAAGTTGAGGCGTCAATTGAATTTGTTGAGGTCAATTGAGATTAAATCGAGCAAGATTTATTAGCCGATTGAAGCCAAATACTTATAAATCCGTATGCCCCCTCTTCCTATGCTCTTTGGACCATTTCAAGGTTGTGAAATGAAGGTTTTGGTGGCTTAATGGTGGCCATGGATTATTGGCTTGATGGACAAGCCTTGGGGGACAAAAGAATGAAAAAACTTGGCCATGGGGCCCTTGTCTCCCCTTATCTCTATCTCTTCTCTCCCTCACTCTCTCTTGGCCGGCCACACCTCCCATCTCCCTCCATCTTCGCAGCTCACTAGCAGCAAGGAAGAAGCTACAGTCACCCCACGCCGAATCACTGCCTCGCCATCGCCGGTTCGCACGCCACCACCCGTGCATGCTCCGCCCGCACACACCGCCCCTTGGCCGCCTCCCCCACGCCTCCCAGCTGCTGTCCTGGTTCTGTTGCAGCTCACCTGGGGCTGTCCCGAGTTCGTTTAACTCCCGTGAGTCCACCTCTAGGCCCAGTTTGGCCTATTCTTTCTTTCCCAAGCCTCACCGTGCTAAACCAAGTTGTTTTCTCTTCATTTCCAGCAGCAGCCAGCAAGCTTTTTAGTGGGTTTTTCAGCACCTTTCGAGCTCGTTTTGAGGTGCTTGTGGGCCTTGGTTCCTAGGCCCGCTTTGGAGAAAAACGTCATTTGCGACGTTCCCGACGTTTCAATCCAAGCGGATTGTTAAACAGGTGAGTTTTGCTCACTAATCATTGCTTAGTTTTGCTAATTATGCTTAAGATTTGATTAGTGTTAATTAAGTCGGATTAGGAGGTTAGATTGGAGTAGATTAGTGATTATTAGTTAATTGTGATGCATGTTAGACAAATGACTAATGTAATTAGCTAGAGGATAGTCGATATTATTTATTGAATGCATCTCGGGATTTTTCCTAACCCGTCTCGAGCTCTAATTAGGCATTACGGGCCTAAATTGGATTTTTAGTATTTATTTATTAATTTTCGAAATTAATTATTTATTTATTTTTACGGAAATTAGACTGAGATAGTTGACGACCAAAATTTTATGCTGATTGTCGTAGTGCAATCCGTTTATTTAATTGAGCTCTACGTTGTATTGAATTGAATTGATTGTGCAATTTGAAGAATTATTCCTAAATTGATTGAAATTGAGTAATTGATTGGTAGATGGCCGAGTATGATTATTTAGTGCCAATAATGCTTTGATGGGCTATTAAGGGAAGAAGATTGTGAGTGTGAACTGATTGTACTCTTCGCTAAGACCATTCGGGTACCTTAATATCGGGTATGGTAAAGATGGGAAAGAAATAGTTAGTGCGTGGCTCTGTGATGAAGTATATCACCATGACGAAAACGACGCCCTAGAGCATGCACGTAAATTGTTTATATCACCTTGGCAAAAACGGCGCCTTAGAGAAGGCACGTGGGCTCGATGAGTTGATCTATCACCTGGAAGAATGCACATGGGCTCGGTGATTAAGTATGGCATCGTGAAAGGAGCATGTGGACTTGGTGATTTGATGCATCACCTTGGCGAACTTGGTGCCTTAGAGAATGCATGTGGGCCTAATGTTTAAGTATGTCATCTTGGCAAATAGGTTGCCTTAGAGAATGCATGTGGGCTTGAAGACTTGGTATGTCATCCTAAAGAATACATGTGGGCTCGATGACTAGATATCCCATCTTGAAAAACGTATGTGGGTTTGTTGAGTAGGTACATCGTCTTGGAAAACGTACGTGGGCTCAGAGACTTGGTATGTCATCTTAGAGAATACACGTGGGTTTGACGACTAGATATTCCATCGTGGGGAATGTATGGTATTGATTGAAATGACTGAGGAATGGTGCGACTGACATGTAATCGATTAGGTCGATTGATCGAAATATTAATCTGTGATGTGATTGCTTGGGTGCCTATTGAACTATGCTGATTTGCAGGTGGAATCTGAGGCCAAGGTAAGTCCTCTAACTCGTGTGTGCATAGGCAACCCGGATAGCATATTGGTTTACTAATCAAATCTTAGGGGATAGAACTTGCTGAGACGTTGTCTCATTGGTTATTGAATAACCATTTTAGATCCATGCCCCTCATGAATTTTTGGGTCGACCTAAGAAGATCTCAGAGCAAATCTCTTACTTTCTATTTTATGGGTGCCCTAGGGGCTGGACCTATGAGCTGGTAAGGTCTATAGTTTGGGTCGATGTGGGTTTCACCCACAAGGTGCCACATCAATATAGATCGTGGTATCGCCAGACTCAAGATGGCCAGAGAGAGGGTCCCCTACCGGAGTCTGAGATACCTTTGTGTGTTTTGGAGGCCGCCTTTGGGAAAGGCAATGCAAGTCCCCCTCTGGGCCCTATCGTAGATGCATCAGACCTGAATTTTGAAGACCTCGAAAGTTTGGTGTAGTTTGCTAAAAGCTCTAGTTGGAGTGAGGAAGATGGTGAGGAGGATGACGAGGAAGATGACGAGGAGGTAGATGAGGACCCGTAGCTTGTGAAACCCCACCCCTACTTGTAGATCTTGTTCCTGGACTTGTTTAAGTTGAGCATGACTTGGTAGCCTGTTTTATATATATGTGCACTGGTTTGCAATGTATATAAGCGTGGTTGTTTTGGAAAATTAGGAATTTAGTCATACTTTCCTATCCTATTGTTTTATTGTCGGAGGATTATGATTCCACCTGCATATTAAAAAGAAAGGGCCAGCAATGCGTCCTGGGACGTCGTTATTAATCGACCAGGTGAGGGATGGGTACGCATTCAAAGATCGGGGTGTGACACATACGATGGTCGGTTTGATTGGTCGTTTTGGAAGATTTCCGCACCAATGGCATAATAAGTGCTCAGTTGTGGTTTAGCAGAAAAGATAAATTAAGGACTGGTCGTCTCTTATTAATGGTCTTTATACTGGTATTGGTCTATTCCTAGCTTGAATTCTTAATTATCACCACAAAGCAATCGCATATACAAAATAGATGGAGTAGTGCTAAGAGGACGTATTGCATGACTTAGATGATCAAATACTCAAGCTTTATAAGCAAGAAGTAATAATTTTTTTTTTTTTGGTTGAATATGCTGAAATCACTACCTTGATGATGGTCAATAATGAATTTTTAATAGGTAAGGAAGTCTTCCGTTGATACAAGAATCAACATAATTACTGTATCAACGTAATTGCTTGGACGGCAAGATCTTCTTCGCTTCTAAAATCTGCTGATAAGGATGCGATGGAAAGGGTTGGAAATTCACTGGAGTACATCCAAAATAAGATGATAAATTGTCAAATAATTATCTTTCTTCCTAGCACCCCTCTCATGGAACTTTGGTCATGCACTTGCACATGATTGGGAAGTAAACATTTTGTGTGATTAGGATAGTAGCAGGTTTTTCTAATTGACTCCTGTTTTCTTTGAGGGAGATCATCGTGATACATAAAGCAATGTTTGCGTACAGAAATAGGAGTCGAGTCATCAATGAAGACCAATTTGCACATAAACAATCGTGGAAAGACCACAAAGGTATTGGTGGAAACCAATGGATGACTTTGGGACTAGTAGAACGCCCAGCATATACAATGCCATTTCCGGGGATTTTATCTAGTGAAACGATCCAAATCTGTCGATGCTCAAGTTCTAAAGCAAGGTGAGAAGGAAGAGACTATGTCTGTTGCTAAACTCGCGAAAAGAAGTGGTAATCGAGTTAGAGGAATAAGGAAGTGGCAACATCCTTCTTCTTTTTAAACAAAATAAAGAAATTCGTGAGGCGATTAGACATTGTGACAACGTCCGCTTAACTGTTATCGTGTTAGATGGTGATTCTGAAATAGTTCCATCAAGAAAGAGCGCAACATACGAATTTATACCTTTCAGTCATTTGTGAAAATGCTAGTATGAACACCTAAAATGAGGTGAATAGATGTAAAAACAGATTCGGCAAAATGCAGTGAAAACCTTTACTTTTAACCTGAGTCTGAAAAACAACAGATTTTTGAAACTGAGTCTGAAGAATAGAAGATTTTGAGCGAGATTAGACTTTAGCAGTTAAATAGAATTATGAACAAAATAAAGAGATTTAGGGAAGATAATAAAAACACAAGATTTATAATGGTTCGGCTTAATCCAAGCCTATGTCCACTTTCCCATGCTAAGAGCCTTCTTGGTTGGATTCCACTATGCAATCAACGAGAGATTACAATTTTGAGTGCAAACACTTAGTAGTAGATCACACTATCTCACTAAATCACTATTTTGGTATTTTTCTCACGATCACAACCAAAGACAAGTGTATGAACAAAAATCGCTCAAACTTTGGAATTATAAATTCTACACCCCATTTCTTACTTGCTCTTCGGTCCTTCATCTCCTTAAATACTCCTCTACTTTCAAACTAGCCGTTAGACAGTATCTTGAGGATCGTCTTCCAATCTACCCATTGGATAGATTTGTATCTAGAAGATTTGGTAGCCGTTAGGCGACAAAAGTAAAATCTCAAATTGATTCCGATCGCCCATACAAACAGAATCTTGGTTTCCATAAGTAAAGCTTCTTCGTATAGAAAGTTCTTGTCTTCAAAAGATCCAATCGTCAATTAATTAGATTGAATCAATCAAATCAATATTGATGTGAAATCCAAACTAGATCACTAGCGGTTATATGATTGGGGCTTGTATTGCGTTATGTCGAATCTGGATATAAAGTCTGAGTGCAATAGACTTTACAATCTCAGTCTGAGCATAATTTGCTTCTGAACAAATTTAGCTTTAAGGTCTGAACATAGTCTAAATAAGTTCAGCTTCAGCATAGAGTCTGTCTTTTGGTTCTTCATTCACATTCAGTTTGGAATTTGTCAGAGTGAGTAGACTTATGATGTAGAACAGACTTTGACACAGAAATCTAGAAATTTTCATAATATACTTTGGACATGTGTTACGTTCAGTCTTCTGATCATTTTCAGACTTTGGCAAAATCCTTTACATGTTCTATCATCTGCATGGTTTATTACTTAACCATTAAACTGTTAGCAGCCTTTGATTTATTTTGTCATTTTCAAAACATCATAACGGATTTCCCTAACAATCTCCCTATTTTTGATGATGACAAAACAATATTTGAATATGTAGATTTGTAAACATGCTTTTAAAAATATTAATTTAAATAAAAAGATATCAGAAGATAGCAAATAGATTGAGCATAACAATATATAGAAAAATAATTGCAGCTCAATATTATGCAATAAATAATATCAACTAATCAACACATATGCATATTCACATCTTCTCCCATTTTTTGTCATAATAAAAAAGCGATAACAATGAAAATAGTATCACGTAGAGAATATAAATTATCTTGAATGAAACACAATTTTCAAGAAATTAGTTTTTATAAAATAAGTCAAATATTAAAGATATGCAATATAACTCACTTCGATTATATATATCAACAAATATCCAATAAAAATCATTGATGCATTATAAAATTTGCTTACCATTTTTGTCATAATAAAATGATAATATCAATAAAAGATTTGTTAATAACAAAAGGTAATAAGAGATGCACTAACCGGATTTTTTAGAATAAATTCTGACACATTTACCTTTTCTTCCATCCATAATAAGATTATGATCAATCCAAAAAGATTTTTCCATAAATGATCAAAGCTCCCCCTCAATTTGTTGCCTTTTTGAGGTGATCACAATTCTTTTCCTTTCCTTTTGGATTCACTTTCTTCCCTTGTGATCATGAAAATATTTGCGAATAGCACTAATTGTGGCTTGTCCACGTTGAGCAGAATATTTTTCCATTATTTCCTTCATAGCAACAATATCCACAACGATCACTTGCATTTTGAAATTCGAGGCAAAAATTTATTTTCTTCAATCAAACTCGTCTCGAATTCAACTTACATCAACTTAAAAAACTTTTTGCACAAATAAGCTGTAATAATATCCACATAATATATAATGCCATTTCTTTAAATAAATAAATTGAATAGCATATATAAAATTAAAATTTAGAACTATTCAACCTTTTGTACGACACATTAGGGATTTCTTTAACAATCTGCAAAAACTTTGCACAAGGAAGGGAATTTTTGAACCTTTGAACCTCAAGAAGATAGTATAGAATCTCCTCAATTTTCTGATCAAGCTTTTCAAAATCCATACAGAAGATTCTTTTGCCAGCTACAAATTCTTCTATAACAAATAATAATCTTTGCAAAAATATCACGTAATATCTTCCTTTGATTTGCAAATCAAACTTGCTAGATATAATATATCTTCTACTATATCCATAAATATGCAATAATATCTTTGGAGATCAAAGGGATTTCCTTGAGCATAAAACTCAAAAATATATTAATGATGCAATTTGCAAAAAGAAAGATGATATTTCTATCACGTGCCAAATCAAGTAAAAACTTGCAATACCTTATATTCATGACAAAAGATATTTGCAATATAAATAATATATTATTCATAGGCAATCATCTATAATCTTCATAAAATCGAGTAAAAATTTGCAAGGCGGGATGATAAAAAAATATTCTCTTACCCATGGTATATGTTTGAAATATACCATTGAAAAAAAATAAAATAAAATCGTTACCAATCTCCGTAGGAGATATTTTTTAGATTGTACCAAAATCTACGTAGATTCACGATCGTTCTTGCCTTATTGAATTTCCTGCAATGCACTCATTTCCTTTTTGATATCCATCAATTTGGATCCTTCCATTTCGTTAGAACAAAATAAAAAATCTCCATAATCAAATATTCTTTCTAAACTCATCATAACAAAGTATTTAAGGAAAGAATGTTATGCACAATAATATCTTGAAAAAGAAGTTCTCATTTAGTCAAAGCATAATAAAATAAGAGAGAATGAAATCTTTGAGTATCTAGGAATATCTTGCATAATAAATTAATATCTCATAAAACAGATTTTTACTTAGCAAAATATGATAAAATCTTAGAGTATAAAATCAAACCAAATAAATTCATTTGTCTCTAAGCAAAATGATCACACGTATTATATCAAATCTAAACGCATGAATCACAAAAATAAATCACACGATTCTTTCTTAATAAAACAAATCAAAGAATATGATCATTATAAAATCCGAATCAACCAAGGATATATTGAATATCAAGCATAATGAGAAATTTTAAATTGTGTACTCAAACCAAATTGAGAATAAAAATATATACATTCCTTACCAAACTCTCATTCTTCTCTTCTTTTATTTCCTGCAAAAATAACTCATCTTTTCTTTGGTACCCATTTTTTCTTGGGTCCATGAGAGTTAGTAGAGTATGCTATTTTTACCCAATCTTTCTTAATAGGTCTCCAGATTTTAGGACATTCTTTTTCAAAGTGTTCCAAATCTCCACAATTTGAACACTTGATGACATTTTGACCAATAGATTTTATAAACACTTTTTGAAAATGATTCTTGTACGCAAGTCTAGGAGGTCTTTGTTTAAGTCTCTCATTGACTTTAAGAAAATCAATTAGAGAATCACTTTCCTTATCGAAACCAAGTCCCAACTTATTATAGTAAGGTACTTGTAAGGAAAGAATATGCTCTAATGTTTTTGAATCATTTGAAAATTTTGTTGAAATATTTGAAAATTCCTTTTTTAAAGAATCATTTTCTTTGACAAGTAAATTTCGACTTTCTTTTATTTGTAGAAAATCTTTTTGCAAAATTTCAAACTTTTCTTTTCAAGAAAGATGTTGTTGCCTAAGCCAAGATTTTTTTTTTTTTTTTTAAGTTCGGAGATCCTTTTAAAAAAAGATTTGAGATTTGAGCAAAGCTCATTTATATACTTTAAAACTTTGAGATGAATTTTTGAATGGTTTACTTCGATTTCCTAATCGGATTCTAAGTCTGTGTTTGGGTCAGACTCTAATGCTGAGTTTGTGTCTGAGTCAGACTCAAATTCTGAATATGCCATCAAGCATAGATTTCCTTGCTCGTCATCTTCTTTCATGGTTCTTTTCTGGCCATTCTGTTTGTATTGTCTTATTTCACTAAATTTCCTTCCATTTCCACTCAGCTTTTTGAATTTCTTGATCATAAAACAAGTTCTTCGTCGTCCATGTCATTTTTTGAGTCTGTATCATTAGAATCAGCGTTAGATATTAAAGTGATGGATTTGTTACCTTCAAGATCTTCTTTGTTGATTTGTTCAACTTTGTAAGATTGAAGAGTGCCAATCAATTCATCAATGGATAGTGACATAATCCTCTGAGTCTCCCGGATTGAGGTCTTGACATGGTTCCAATCTTTTGAGAGGCCTCGCAAGAGTTTGTTGACCTTCAATGTGACAGAAATTTGCTGACCTTGATATGCTAAACCATTTATAATTTCTATAGAACGGCTAAACATATCTCCAATTGACTCTCCTTGCTTCATCTTGAAGGATTCATATTTCTTGAGCAGGAAGTTTACTTTTGTCTCTTTTACATGATCAGTCCCTTTATATGTAACATGAAGTTTATCCTAGACTTCCTTAGCTGTTTCACATGAAGAAATTCTATTATATTCAATAGGAGACATGGCTCAATATAAAGAATAAATGGCTTTTGCATCAAGCGCTTCTCTTTTGGATATCCCTGTCCAAGACATAGAAGTAGGGGGTTTGCTTTCTTTATCTTTGCCATTCTTATTTGATGTAGACACAGCAGTGGGATTGATTTCTCCTTCCACAACATCCCATTGCAAGGGATCTCTGGATCTTATGAATGCCTTCATTTTGTTCTTCCACACATCGTATTCCTTTCCATCAAAATATGGTGGCCTGTTGTTGCTTTGCCCCTTCATAAGTCTTGGTGCCAAGATACTAGCCATAAAAGATCTTTAGCTCAAAAGTAAAAACACTTTTATAAACCGAGCACTTGGCTTTGATACTAATTGAAAGTACTAGTATGAACACTTAGAGGGGGGTGAATAGGTGTAAAAATAGATTCTGCAAAATGTAGCGAAAACCTTTACTTTTAACCTAAGTCTTAAAAATAACAGACTTTTGAAACCAAGTCTGAAGAATAGTAGATTTTGAGCGAGATCAGACTTTAACAGTTAAATAGAATTACGAACAAAATAAAGAGATTCAGGGAAGAGAATAAGAACACAAGGTTTATAGTAGTTCGGCTTAATCCAAGCTTACATCCATTCTCCCACATTAATAGCCTTCTTGGCTGGATTCCTCTATGCAATCAACAAGAGATTACAACTTTGAGTGCAAATATTTAGTAGTAGATCACACCATCTCACTAAGTCACTCTTTTGGTATTTCTCTCACGATCACAAACGTTTAAGCTCACCAAAGACAAGTGTATGAACAAAGATCACTCAGACTTTGGAATTATAAATTCTACGCTCCGTCTCTTACTTGCTCATCGGTCATTCATCTCCTTAAATACTCCTCCACTTTCAAACTAGCCATTGGACGGTATCTTGAGGATCATGTTCCAATCTACTAATCGGATAGATCAGTATCTAGAAGATTTGGTAGCCGTTGAGTGGCAAAAGTAGAATTCCAAATTGATTTCGATCGCCCATAAAAACAGAATCTTGGTTTTCATAAATAGAGTTTCTTCGTATAGAAAGTTATTGTCTTCAAGATCCAATCGTTAATCAATTAGATTGAGTTAATCAAATCAATTTTGATGTGGAATCCAAACTAGATCACTAGTTTTTATATAATTGGGGCTTGTGTTACGTTCTATCGAATCTAAATGTAAAGTCTAAGAGCAATAGACTTGACAATCTCAGTCTGAGCATAATCTGATTTTGAACAAATTTAGCTTTAAGGTCTGAACATAGTCTGAATAAGTTTAGCTTCAGCATAGAGTCTGTCTTCTGGTTCTTCATTCACGTTCAATTTGGAATTTGTCAGAGAGAGCAGACTTCTGATGTAGAACAGACTTTGACACTAAAGTCTAATAGTCTTCAGACAAGTCTATAAATCTTCAGAATATACTTTGAACACATATTACGTTTAGTCTTCTGGCCGTCTTTAGACTTTGATAATATCATTTACATATTCTATTATCTGCATGGTCTATTACTTAACCATTAAACGCGTTAGTAGCCTTTGATTTATTTTGTTATCTTCAAAACATCATAAGGGATTTCCCTGATACTTTGACGTTTACACACAACAAAATCCTGATGTTCTTTTTGAAGTAATAATATATCGAAAATAATATAGATAGAACTAATTTACGATGGTTCACTACATATAAGTGGTTGCAAGTTCGATGGTGTGGACACCTCAGATTTTTAATGCGTGCTACTTATTCTTCTCTTGGGTACGTCCATGCTTGGTGGCAGGGTTTTCCAGCATTCTAATTCGATCCAGTTCAATTGCCATTTCTTTCATTGTAGGTCACATCTTCCCATGTGACTTCAAGCACCTTCTCGCAAGGTTAGCAAAGGCAACAATCCCTTCTTTCTCACCTTGCTTCAAAACTCGAGTGTCCACCGTGTTGATTAGGCGGTTCTCGTTCATCAAGAGGAGAAAATAGCTTGCAAGGTTTATCTCCTTGTCATCTCCAAGAAATGCCATTGGCTCTTGCCCCGTCAAGAGTTCGACAAGGTTCAAACCAAAGCTGTACATATCGCTCTTATCTGTGAACTGATCTGATTGAAGATACTCAGGATCCAAGTATCCAAACGTCCCTTGAACTCTTCTAGTCGCATCAGTTTTGTTGACCAAAACCGACTTGGAAGTTGCAAAGGCAGCCACTTTTTGCAGTACTTGTCGTCCAAGAGAATATTAGTAGATTTAATGCCCCAATGATAGGTCGGGATTGATGCTGAAGAATGTAGACATGACAAGGCTCTTGCCACTTCAGTAGCAATTTGAAGGCACATATCCCATGTTACCATATTGTCATGTAAATACTGGAAAAGAGTTCCATTCGATATGAATTTGTACACCAAAAGTGGTGACTCTGTTTCGAAGCAGCACCCCAATAGCTTAATAATGTTCCTGTGGTCGATCTGCAAGAGAATGGCAATCTCATTGATGAACTGTTCGACTGTTCCCATATTGATCGCCTCCAACTTCTTAATGGCGACAATTCCTCCATCTGCAAGCATCCCCTTGTAGACGGTTCCTTGCCCACCTTGGCCCAGTATTCTGTTCTTGTTGAAATTGTCGGTGGCCTTCTCCAAATCCCTTGAACTGAACAATTTGCCCTTGTCAACATTGCTCTTGGACAAACACAGTTGTTGCTGCAACAAGAGACCCCCATTCTGTTTGAAGTACCTCTCTTTGAGTTCGATTTCTTTCCTAAACTTCATGAGCTTGGGCGACAGCCATAACAATTGAAGCAAGGTTAGTGCCCCTAGGCCTGCTCCAATACCTGGTTTATCACAGTGGTAGGAGCATAACTAAAAGCAAGCATCAAGCATATTTGCTTTTATTTGAAGAGCCGAAATGCTAATCTGATACTGGAGAGATTTACCCTAGATGCCTTCCGAATATTTCTCCATTTCATCAAATAGAAAGCTAATGTGATTGGTGCAAAATTAGTTTCCTTATGAAAAACTTAGCATATAACAGAACAGCCATCTCGTCAGTCGAGCAGCAGCCAGAAAATAAAACACAGGTATTGGTTGATCGAAATTATGCTGCTCATGCCCCGAGGGCATCAAGGGTAAAAAGGAAAAGACCTGGTATTAAGTTTGACGTATTGTATGTGTCGATGAGTCTATCAAGTTGAATAGTATGAACTAATTAGGCTACAATTGTAACAAAAAATATGTGCCCACAAACAGAAAAACTGGATTCCAAAGAGCTCTATGGAAACACCTACCATCCGATCCACTGTAAATGCATCATGCTATATGCTTGTTCTAAATTGTGGATTTTGGATTTTATCACTTATAGACTAAACTTGCATTTATAGGAAGAGATATCCGGGAATATCTGGATGCACAAAAGATCATTTGTCCTTGTTCATAACTCATGACGTAATGTACAAATCTGCTTACCCACGAGGATAAACTTGATTTTCTCGCTTCCTTCTACACAATCATAGTGACCCGGTCAGTTCACACACTTTCTGTCTGGGCACCGATTGGTCGAATCTTGGCTTTCATCAACATCTGAACATAAGATGACAATCAAAATTAGTAGCGCTTTGTCTCTTTATTGGGTGTTTAGGATTGCATGAAAAGCTAATTGAGCCTCCAAAGAGCTACTTCTTATTTGTATTGTTTCGACACTACGTTTTCAATGATTGGTGTGATAAAATATAACCTATTTGGCCTTGGTATCCATCTTTTATATAGGGGTTCCCAGTGAAGCCATTGTTGCGAAGAACAATGCAAAAATGACATCTCTGTCCAATGTGCTAAATCGAAACTGAATGCGCTGCAGTTATAGGAATTACCGGAGATGAAGTTTTGTTCGTAAACCTCTGTTCCTGAGGAATTAGCTATCCCCCATTCTAGCACTGCTGCATATTGCCCGCTTGCCCTCAACTCATTGAAGTCCATAGCTGAAGGTATAAACTGCGACCTATCTCCAGAGAAGGCATAATTGCATCCATTGTCTCCTGCTGTTTTTTCCTCAGCCTGGAAAGTGACGGTGAAATCATGAAGATTCGAGGGAATTGTAGTTTGGCAGCATCCATCGCTGCCCGAACAAGTCTTCCTAACAACGTTGTCGTCTGCTTCATAACTGGACTGGCATCTTTTGATAACGGACTTCGTGTCCCTTATCAGAGCAGATATGTTGCAAACAACAGC
Organism: Eucalyptus melliodora; assembly: GCA_004368105.4. NCBI lineage: Eukaryota > Viridiplantae > Streptophyta > Magnoliopsida > Myrtales > Myrtaceae > Eucalyptus > Eucalyptus melliodora. The sequence continues at coordinate 17,754,804 of CM023412.3, forward strand.
TGCAAAGACGTTCCTCGACTAGGAAAAAACAAATTGGCTTCCTTTCAAGCTCACAGGCGTGAAGCTTCCTTTGCCCCCGCAGCTCATATTGGGCGAGTAGATTATAGGAAGAACGAGTAGATTGTTTTGCCATAGGAATCGAGTAGTGAAATGTTGAGCACCCTCAAGTTGGGCTTTTTCAGTATTGGGACGGTGCCATTGCTGCTTTCCTGGCAGACGATCTCGTACCACTCGTCCTGGAAACACCCGGTTCCAATCCCGAAGGGGAAGGGAATGGCGACGCCACCACATGTTAGTGTGCAATTGCCCTTCCCCACAGGAGCAGCTAGCGATGCTTGTTTATGAAGCAAAAGTGATCCTAGAAGCAGAAGAATCTGAAACATTATTATGTCCTAGGATGCTTCCTATAGCAAAATTGTCAAAGCTTCAGACCCGTCCTGGAGTAAAAAATTCTCCACTGAAGTGATTGTTTCGATCAAGTTTGCTCTGATGGCGATCGCAACATATTGTGTTTCAGTCTCATATGAGGATATAAGAAAGAGATTAATAGAAAATAATAAAGAAAAAAAAACGAATCTATTAGGAAAGAAATCCTAATATCACACTTTCCTAAGTTAATTAGAATTTATCTTGGAGGATTATTCACATGACATATATACAGAGACGCGTTTTTGGTCTTTGGGGAAGTCCCTGCCTGTTGGTCAAGAAAAGTGCAAATCTTACTGTCCGAGATTTGACCCTTGAAAGTGTTGGCTGCATATTATTTATTCCTTCAAGCCGCACAGTGAAGGGATTTTTACGTGCCGCACGGCGGGTTTGGTTCGTGGGACTCCTTGAACGTGGTTTGTGAAGGTAGAAGTGTATATCCAATTGAGACGTTTATTCTTCGGTGAGACTAAACACCATGGATTTGAGTGTTATATATGTGTGGGAAACAATTGATTATAATAATGTAATTATACGATTATAAGTGAATTATTTATTACTAGCTTTCTCCGTAAAATAAATACTAACACCCAAGCCACTCTATCTAAATTTATGGTGTTCCTTATTGATCATTATATATTTCTTTGGTGATTTTGTATTTATTTAATCGCAAGATCTATCGGCACTTCTGCATTATTGTACAACAAAAACAATTTGAATATATTTTCTTTTCTTCCCTCATTGAAGTGTCTCCTTTCTAAAAGCCACAACAAAGACAACCAATAAAGTTTCTTTTTTCATCGAAGATAAAATCATCAAAGCTTCAATTTTCTATCCACGCATGCTTAATAGAAACATATGATCTATGCATAGAGCACCAATTCCACTTTAATGAGGTTTTTATTACTCTGAAGAAGAGGAAGGAAGCCAGGACTGTTCTAAGAACATAAAAACTTAGGAATCACTTGAAGGTCTCTAACTGTCAAACTGGCATTTACATCCACTGTAAATAAGTGAATGTTTAGAATTCGAAAGATTAGATTGCTGAAAGAAGATCCCTATGCACTATTGCCATGCTGAAGAAACACCCATAAATTGCCATAGATGGCATGATCATATTTCATTTGGAAGCTTGTTGAGATTATATTTATGAATGAGCATAGAACTTGTAATCGCAACAATCAATTGTACAACACGCTCGTGGATTATATCCTAAAGAAATTGCCAGTGTTTTGGAGTTATGACAAAGTCTTGTAATAAAAATATGGGTGTGTCTTTGCAAGGTTGATAGAAAATTTTTTGTAAGGAATTGCAATGACCAAATATTGTTTAAGTTATCGTGTGATTGGAGGATGGAAATACTAAGAGTGTTGGACTAACTTGACCTTGGTTGTGGTCTCTAATGTATCTCCTTATTCTATAGTGAAATCCTATGTTGCTCTCCTTGTAGAATGTGTCGCATTGACAAAATTATGGATTTCTGATGTCCAATTTATTTTCTCATTCAGTTTATTATTGTGTTCACTCTCTTGTTTTCGCAACAACTGATATAGGAGTCCAATTAGGCTAAGTTGAAGCATATCTATGGCAACAGAAGAAGCAGAGGTGAAAACCGACAAATTTGATTGGAATGATGTAGATTTGTGGAATATGTATATTGAGAATAAAAGAGAAAATTGTTGAAAAAGTTCTAAACCTATTACACTTTTACCAATTCAATTCTAAATCTTTTAATTTTGTCAATTGAGTCCTAAACATTTTCGCTTCTTACCAATTAAATCCACCCAACTAATTTTGACTAGAAATTGTTGATGTGAACTCTAGGGATGCCATGTAGGATTGTTGGCGCTAACATGGATAATTATTAATAATATTTTTTATATTTTTTGATTTTTTTTCTCTTTTTCTCTTTTTTTTTTCCCTTTCCTTTTATGCTTCTTCTTCTTCATTTTTCCAGGGTTCGGCCACCGGCCATGTCAGGCCAATTGGCCTCCCCTGCTACAGGCAAGGTGTAGCTGGGCATGGGCTCGGCCCAACGAGGCTCACCCTTATGCCAACGAGACCTGGCGAGGTCAGCCTCGCCTAGGCTAGACTAAGCGAGACTGACCTTGGCGAGGCTAGCCCTTGACTAGGCTAGGGCGGCCTCTCCGAGTGTCGACCGGGCGAAGGCGATGCCAGGCAAGGCCACCCTAGCCTAGGTGAGGCCGATCCTCATTGGGCCTCACTTAGGCAGGTGAGTCCCAACGAGGGCTCCCTCGCCAGAAGGAAAATGCATCGAAGGCGTTCTTGTAGGGGAAGTCACAGTTGAAGCGGGAGAGGGACCAAGGAGGTCATCCAAGTTGTAGAGGGAAGTCTTGAGGTGAGGTTGAACAAGGAAGAAGAAAGGACAGAAAAAGAAGAAAAAAGAACATAGAGAAAGAGAGAGAAAGGAGTAAGGAAAAGGAAAGAACAATATTTTTTTGACAAAAATGTTCCTATTCATATAATGTTTTTTATTTAAATTTGTTAATTCTACTTTACTTCTACTTTAACACTCACTTTTAGACTTTTGTCTTACCTCCTTATAATGTGTAGGAGTCGAATTCTATGTCCAAAACTAATTCATCATTATCCCAATTCCCTTAAAAAGGAGGAGATTCAAACTCTCATTTCTCTATTATCATGTAAGAAGGGTGACCACTAAAGCAAATAGCAAAAATTATTCACATAATGATTTGACTAGTAAGTAAGCTTGGGGCTTATTTGAGATTAAATTTGCCACTATATAATTACTTTCAATTGGATAATGTCGATGAAAATATGGCTAGAAGCTTAGAAAATTTTAGTATTAATCGTTTTTCCTACATAAGAATCACAATGATGAAACTTTCTAATGTCGTTTTTCTTCCAAAACTTCTTTGGATATGTGTTTTTTTTTTTTTTTTTTTTTTTTTTTTTTTTTTTTTTGGAGTTTGTAGAAAGTAAGAAGGAGAAAAGAAAAGTTCAATGTGAAAGACATATATCTTAATATGTGTATTTGCTTTCAATATTGTGGCTACATAAGTTGTTCCGTATCTTTTTCCGAATGTTATAATCCACCTTGTTGAGCCAGAATCTTTTCGAGCCCCAGCCCCACGCTCCACCCAACTTCATTTTAACATCTCATGGCCCAAAAGAAGCCTTTTAACGCGTTGCCTAGGGCGGACTACTTTTAAGTACACCAATGGTGAAGGCTCTGATGTTATTCTAAAACAAAAATTGATATGAATATATTTAGTATTTGTGGAAAATGGAAAAGAGAAAAGAAAGGTTAAATTGTGGGACAAGTGTCAACATGAGGAGGACCACATGTCAAGTTCTTCTTGACATCTCCGAGGAGTACCATTGTACATGTTCAGTTTGATTGGTCATTTTAGAAAATTTCCGGACCAACAGGATAATATTTCAGACTCGGTAATGATTTAGCATAAAAGTAAATTAAAGATTCGGTCATTTCTCATCAATTATCTTTATATTTTTAGGAACCTATTACTGATTTGAATTTTCAGTCATCAACACAGAGCAATCACATATACAGAAGAGATGGAGTAGTACTAGGCAAACCCATCGCATGACATAAATAGTTGATCGTGTGCACAAATCATATCAGTGAAAAGTAATCTTCTTTTTAAATGTGCTGAAATCACTTTTACCATAATCAATGCAAATGCAGCGGATGTCCAAACTGACTTGTGCCCAGGATACATCTTTTAGGCATCTGTAAGTAATAAGCAAATCGAACGGTCGAGGCTGGCGCAGCAAAGAATGCTCACCCCCAGGAGTACCCTTTTGATTGATGTGATTTTTGCAATAATTCCATCCACAGCAAGTATTCATGGATCACAAGATGAAGCGAAATCGCTACATCACGCTCCAGCTACATCATTGCAATTTGCAGAGTATTTCCTAGCTAATTACAGCACCTTAATAATTTTCTAATAGCTATGATTTAACCGTTCATTGATCCCGAACACCAAAATAAAATCATGATCAATAGATAATTAACCAAATACGATGTCGGTTCAGAATTTTTCCTCCCTCCTTTCTTTTCTTTCTTTTGCTTTGCAGAGTAGTATGACCCATAAGAGGCAAAACAGTTAACCACTATGTCTCACTAGGCAAGAGTGGCTGCACATCCGAAAATTTAATGACATCCACATCAATATTTGACTTGCTAGATGGAAAAGTAGCAGCATAAGATTCCATTGCCTCACAGTCCTCTTGATTTTGCTGAATGCTTGGAGGATTTTGGAGCTTCCTCATCCCCTCCAACTCCATTGCCACTTCTTTCATTTCAGTAGGTTCCTTCCATTCAAGTTTAAGCACCTTTTCGCAAGGTTAGCAACTAATTCTATCTCTTCCTTCTTATCTTCTTTTAAAACTCAAGCATCAACAATGTCAAACAAACGATTCTTCTCCATTGAAATTATGAAATAGGTTGCAAGGCTTCTTTCTTCTTGTTCCCTGAGTGATGAGATTGGCTTCTGTCCCATCAACGGTACAACTAGTGCAACTCCAAAGCTGTACACATCACTTTTGTTTGTAAATTGGCTTGATTGGAAATACTTGAAATCTTGGTGTTGATACCTAAATTTTATCATTTTATTAAGAACTTTATCACATAAAAAATTGAGGATTAATTTTTAACACCTAAATAAATTTTAATTTTCATTAATTAGGAACATTATCATGACTAGTATTAATTATTAACAATTTTGATTTTTTTAAATTATTTTAAAAATTAATTAATTAATTAAAAAAGTAAAGTAAATTATTTTCATTAAAATTCATCGTGCATATATATTATAGATATTTTCATTGTTAGCAATAATTATTAAAATTTCCAAAAAAATTTCAAAAAAAATCGAAAATTTATTATTAAAAAAAGGAAATTAGAAAAAAGCGGACCGGGCTAGGCTGGCCGGGCCCTTTCTTTTCTCCTCTCCCCTTTATCTCTCTTATTTCCCCCACCCGGCCCATCTCCCTTTTGTTTCGGCCCGGCCCGCGCGTGGCTCTTCTTCTCCTCCCTTCTGTCCGCTGGGAACGGGGCTCGAAGACGGAAAGGACGACGTAAGCGACGGAGGACAGGGAGAACAGGGCGAGCGATCGCGCGAGAATCTCCGTCGGTCGGGGGCAGGCTGGTCAGAGGCAGCTGGCACGCCACATCCCATGCGCGCCGCTACGTAAAAGGAGGGGCTCGGTTTTTGCTTGCGGGGGCCAAGGGAGAGCAACTGGTAAGACTGAGAAGGCGAGAGAGAGAGAGAGAGAGAGAGAGAGAGAGAGAGAGAGAGAGAGAGAAGCAACTGTGTTCTCAAGGCTCTTGGGGAGAGCAAGAAGGAAAAAGCCATAGAAGCTTGGAAAAAGAGAGGTCCCAGCTAGCGAGAACAGAGAGTGAGCAGAGGGGTGATCTATGGTGGGGGGTCTCTCATCAACGTCTCTCTCTCTCTCGGAGCGAATTGCCATCAATGGTGCAGAAGCGAAAGCTCGCCCAGCGGACGTACCGTCGCCTCCTCCGTCCGCCTCTCCGTCCTCCGCATCGCCGCTAATCTTTGCAGCCGCCGCCACGCTTAGCTCGCCCCATTCGCTGGCAAAACCGAGTCCTGTCGGATGGCCATAAATCGGAGAGAGACCGGCGCACTCGATGAGAACGACATGCTGGAAGACGAAATGAATGATCTCGGGGATGAAGCTTTTGATTCCGAATTAGAATCAGACGCAAGAGAAAAGGAAGATGTGAAGTTGCCCGAAGCTAAGGAAAACGTCGGATACGACAGGGACGGTATTCTGGATAAGCTCGGAGACACGGGCTGGCCTCAGGATGTGCCCTGGGTACGTAGGCTCTCCGTAGATATCGACAGCCGACAAGAGAAAGAGGAATTGGGTTTATTGTATGTGTTGAGCCCAATTCGTTTTTTAATCGGTTAAAGCCTTTTAATGTGTAATGCCCAATCGTGTCCTTGAGCCCAGATTCATGTGACCTGCAGTAGCCCATTTTTCGGTTTGGGCCACAAGTCCCGGCCCGCGTCCGTATTTTCGGAATAAAATATTTTTAAAGAAAATTAATAAAAAATTAACTTTAAAATGTTAAAAATTCAGAAATTCATGAAATTCAGAAAATGACTAAAAAATTTCAAAAATTAAAATTCCTTGAATAGCTTAAAAAATGGTTTTTGGGTAATCTTCTTTTAAAAGTGTGAGCCTTTATTTATTTATTTATTTATTATTATCTAAAATTGTGCTCAAAGTTGATGAAGCCCTTAGGATTTCGATTGTCCTTAGCAACAATTGCTCTTGATTGCACACTTTAGACATGATTATTATGGCTTTCCTTTAACCTAGTTAGGATTGACATTTATTTATCTCTTAGTGTTGGATGCTTGTTTTTCTTTGCAATTTATTTAGGCTCCGTTTGTTTCGCAGAAAATAATTTCCGTGAAAATGTTTTCCGGATTTTCCAGCGTTTATTTTACGAAAAATGAATTCCTTAAGGAAAATATTTTCCATCAAAAGAAAAAAAAATCTTCTAAAGTAGAGGAAAATGTTTTCTACTTTTGAAAAGTGGAAAAAATTTTCCTCACTTGATCTTTCTTATCTCACACTTCTACAAATCCTCACTTCTTCTTTCCCTTTTTTCTTCTTCTTTTCTTTTTTTATTCGAATTATTTTTTAATTTTCTTTTTCTTTTTTAATTCAAATTACTTTTAATTTCATTTTTTTCATTTTTTCCTTTTCTTTTTCTTTGTTTCCCAACTTGTTTTTTCTTGGCTAGTCGTCGAAACGGGTGAACCTCAAACTCGTTGATTTCAAACTCGCGCTTGTCGATCTGGCGAGCCTTGAGCTTGACGCTCACGCTTGCCAATCTGGTGAGTATAAAATATTTTCCTTACTGAACACCGAAAAATATTTTCCGAAATATTTTCAGGTTTTAGCTGAACACTAGAAAGTATTGTCATTTTCTTAGAAAATGACTTATGGGAAAATATTTTCTAGAAATGGCCCATTTTCCGCAAACGAACGAACTTTCAATGCTTCCTCTGATTTCTAATTGTTATTTTAATGATTATACACCTATATGATCACTTAACATGTTAGTAAATAGGTCTAAAATCAATCCAAATTGCTTGACAAAAATCTTTTTGAAATGAACAAAATTAAGTACCAAAAGGACATTAATGGTTTAATTAGTGTAATCAAGTTTTCGACCCTTGATTTCCTAGTTGCGTAGGAAATGAAGTATGCTCACATGCTTCACTTAGTCACTAGCCGACTCTAATTGGCTGGTGGTGACTCATTTTTAGAAAATTCTCATAGCATCTATTCAAACACCCAACATTGCACGAGGTATGGACTTAGAAGAGCTCGCATTTAAACTTAGGCCCGTTTTTTAGGTAATAGCCATAAACCTACTCTTCTCCTTACCAAGGGGTAGGGGTAGATCGTGACACTTGGTAGCCAATGTGGTTACATGATTTTGATAAAGGGAAACGGATTATGAAGTATCAAAATCTGTCGCTTTTGCTCGATATTTCTTATCCAAGAGGATATTGGTGGACCTGATGTTTCCATGATAGATGGGAATGGAGGCTGCTTAATGCAAGTAGAATAAGGCTCAAGCAATTTTAGTTGCAATTTGTAGACATGTGTCCCATGATACATGAAACTCTTCATTTGGGTCATGCAGATATTGGTATAGAGTCCCATTTGGTATAAACTCATACACTAGAAGCAAAACTTCTGTCTCTAAGCAACACCCCAATAACTTAACCACATTCTTATGGTTGATCTATGAGAGAATGATGACTTCATTTATGAATTGTTCGACTTTTCCCTCGTCTATCACTTTCGATTTCTTGATGGCCACTATATTTCCATTTGTTAGCATCGCTTTGTATACAATACCTTGTTTACCTTGCCCGAATATCCTATCATCATTGAAATTGTCAACGGCCTTCTCTAAATCTATGGAGTTGAATAATTTGCTTTTCTCGACATCGCCTTCTGGAGAAGATAGCACACTTTTCAACAAAAGGCACGAAAGAGAAGTACTTCAAACATAATGGCAGCCTTTGTACAACCTCCATAAGAAAGACACGAAAGTAGTGCCCCAAGCCTTGCATTGCAAAAGTTTAAGGTGTAAAAGTGTCAAAAAATGTCATCTGCTTGTCAAGACCCTATGAAGGCACTTATCATCAAGAATTTAAGTGGCTCTGATTGAAAGGAAAACATATGGAAGTGATTAACCTGACTCTCCTTTCATGTGGATTTATCTAAACAACCATGAAAAGTTAGTTTGTCTCCATGAATTTTGCAAACCATTGATGAAAGTGAAAATTTTCCTTTACAATATTTCCTTTCAAATATGACGAGAATAATTAAGAATCTTTGATATCTCTGGAAACAAAGGAGAACAAGACAGTCCTTTTGTTACAAGCATGATATTTTTTTAGCTTTGGATTTAACAACTTTTGAGGAAATGGGACCTAACAGTCTCGCTAATTTTACTCAAGGAGATGGGTTTTTTGTCAGTGGATAATGTGAAGGTTCAAAAATGTGCCTTGAGACTTGTGTGAACAAACAGGGTGGATATGACTATGTCGTTGGTAGAAAGAGCTATTCTTATTGGTAAGTAGATCTTTTAACCTAGAGTGTTGGTCCGCTTCATGGTTTTGAGTATAGTTTTGCCTTACCCTTTGCCCTAACATGATTGTCCATTAGCTTATTGATGATTATGTGTAAGTTTCAATCTACATCTACATAATCTATCGAAACAACATCAAAACTTTCTTTGCACAATAATAATTAATTTTTATAGATAAGGAAAAACTATAACTTTTCTAGTGTGGTCACTTCATATTCAGTTTTGTTTGAAAGTACATTCACTTTGTATAATCTTGGGCGGATAAACAAGAAAGAGGGCATATAAGCATGTGTGTGATCACTAAAGAGTGTGAATGCCTTCTTTTCAGAGAAAAAACAAGCCACTTCTCTATTTGGTGCCCTTAAACACGGAATGGGATAGAATGAAGAACTTTACCTTGGCATTCTCCAATAAAATAGAAATTATCACCATATCCCCTTCCGCAATAGCACTGCGTATATGGCATTTCACTTCCATACCAATACAGGTCGTAAAGGTCGTACGTGTTACAAGTGAAAGGCTTAGTATTACTATATTGCATTACCTTGCCAGATAAGCTCAAGTGCATCCTTGGTATTGTTTGGAATCCCCCATTCCAACGCCGCTTGAACTGTGTCATTCAATCTCAAATCAATAAACTTGTAAAGTTAGACGACAATAACCATGACCTATCTGCTACGAAAGCGTAATTGCACCCTTGATGTCCACCTTCTTCCTTGAAATCCACGTTAATACCCTCAAGGTTAAAGAGCAGCGTAGTCTGGCAGAATCCACCCCTCCCGGAGCAAGCACTACAACGGCTAGTGTTGGTGTCAGTTCCAGCACAGGTTGACCTGCAACCGACAACAATTGATTCTATACTATTCACTGTCATGAGGGTGTTGCAATCGACTGATGTAAAGACATTCCATGTCTCTGAGAATACAATTTTACTTCCTTCTAAGTTCATTGGCACACCAAGGCTCTATTTGTTAAAAAGTGTTTCTGTTCCTCGGAACAAAAATTTCTGTTCTTTTGTTCCGGAGAACAAAAAAAGAATAGAAATGTGTTTGGTAAAACTTTTGTTCCCGGGAACAAAAAATCTATTTTTTTTGTTCTTGAAAACAGATTTGGAATAAAAACAAGAAAGTAGTTTCTTGTTCTCGAAACAATTTCGAGAAACAATTTTTCTCTCTTTTCTCTTTTTTTTTTTCACTTTTTTTTTCTTCTTCTCTTTTCTTTTTTTCTTCTTTCTTTTTGTTGGTCGCCAACCTTGGCCATGGCCAGTGACCAGCCGATGAGGGCCGGCGACCTCACCAGAGCGTCGCCGGCCCCAGGCGATGCCAAGTCTCGCCAAGCTAGGGCGAGGTCGAGCCTCACCGGTGGCTTGGCAAGGCTCGCCTGGCCACTGAGGCCACTGGCGAGGCTCGACCTCACCTAGATCTTGCGAGGCCGAGCCTCGCGGTGGCCTGGCGTGGCTTTGGCGAGCTCGCCGAACCTCGCCCGGCCGGTCACTAGTAGCTAACTACCGCCATGGTTGGCGATCGGCCACAAAGGAGGAAGAAGGGAAAATAAAAGAAAAAAGAAAAAATGAAAAATATAATAAAAATATTGATTTTTTTTTTAAAAAAAAACAACAAAATTATATAAGTTTAGCAAACGTATTTTTATTCCTAGAATAGAAATTTTTTACAGTTACCAAGCGCGTTCTTATACTTAGAAATTGTTCCCGGGAACAAAAGTAGAAAAAACTATTTTTATTTAAAAATTGTTCCCCGAAACAGAATGGTTACCAAACACACCCCAAGTCCTTCACCCCCGCAACTTGCATTTGAGTAAATTAATGGACGATTGATGTTAATCATGCCGTTCATGAATCTCCAAATAGAGAGGAGTGATATGTTGAGAACTCGCAATTTAATCTTGTTTAGTATGGCAACCATGTTGTTCTCTTGTAGTCGATCTCATGCCAGTCCTCACAAGAAACACCCGGCTCCTATGCCAAAGGGGAAGGGGATGGTGATGCTCCCACATCTTTCAGAACAGTTAGGCCTTGCAAGTCTTGGTGGTCCTGATGCTTGTACTGTGAGGGAAACCATAAGCATGAGAATTCGAAACACCGAGCTCGACATAATTTTTACGTCTAGGATGTGCATGGACCTAAACGTATGGAGAAAGGGGATATGGACTGAAGTCTCTTAATATTGTTATTTATGTGGAATTGGGGAAGAACTTTGACGCACCGTACGCATAATTTTATTCCAGCTCTAGCTCTGCCACTTCCTAGAGGATAGAAATTTCAAACCTTGATACGTGGAGGACACCAATTTAAGTAGTCAAGTGCGACTTTTCCAAATTGTTGGGGAGATGATTTTGTCATCACCTTTCTCATGAGAAAGACTCGGAGAGTTATGAGATAGCTAGTATAAGCACCTAGAGGGGGGTGAATAGGTGCAAAAATAATTTCTCGAGATACGGAAGCGATTCTAGGCAGACGATAGAAAGGGAGTTCTCTTTTGATTAACAAAATGAAGTACGATCAAAGTAAAGTAAAGAGTAGGGAAGAGAAAATTGAACACAAGGTTTATAGTGGTTCGGCTTATTCCAAGCCTACGTCCACTCTTCCGCACTGACAGCCCACCGGCTGGATTTCACTATGAACAAAAGAGAAGTTACAGCACAGCTTTTCCTTGATTCCACAGTGTAGATGTTCTACCACACTTCCTCAAGGTTTCTCACAAATATAGACTCTCTTTTGCGTACAAGATTTCGCTCAAAAGAATTGACTAAACAACAAGGAGCTTCAGACTTTGGAATTCTTCTATCGCGCACACCTCGAACAACTTAGAACGTCTTCCTTATATACTCCTTCATGCCATCATACCCGTTGGCACTTACCAAAGGAATTCCTCCAATCTACCCGTTGGACGGAATCAATTAGGAAGATCATTCGAGCTATTAAAGGAACATGTCGATAGCCCATCAATCATGTTCGCCCATACAATCAGGATCTCGGTTTCCATAAGTAGAACATTCCAAGAATATTTTGCCAATCATCAGATCCTTAGTCTTCGAATCAATCTCGATCAATCAAAGGATTCTGTTATGTCATATCCAGCCAAGAGATCTTCTCCAGTCGATAAGGTCATATCCTTAATGAAACATCCAGTTCTGGATAGCCTTTCTTCAACGGATTAGAGACTGTCAATGAGGATAGACTTTGAGTCTTGAGTCTGGCTGTCCGGAGGTCTTCAGACTTTAAATAGCAGAGTCTGCAAACCTTCAGACTAGACTGATGGAAACGTTTTGTCAGCTTCAAAACACTTCAAGAAGATTTCTCCAACAATCTCCCCCTTTTTGATGGTGACAAAACTTTCCTGCAGATTTGGACAACTTTGACCTGCAAAACATTTCTCAAACACATATGCATATCTTATAGAGATAAATGGCTAAATGAATAACACTAGAATCTGCAACCACAGAAAATAGGTTAGTCTAGTATGCGATAAAGCCATCCATAAGATATCAATAGTAGTTAATATAAGCAGTCAAGTCCAAGTCAAGTTCAGTTCTCATCCAGACACAAAAATAAAGTCAAACAGAGTTAAACATCAAAACAATCCAATCCAAACGATTAAAAGTCAAAGTTTCAAATCTTGCATCTCTCCCCCTTTTTGTCAGCATTAAAAAGGTTGAGATGAAAATGGAATAAAGTCAAGATTGCTTGGGAACGCGAACAAGCTGGAAATCTCCCATAGACTGAACGATGCCTTCCAGCCTTTTCAAGTCTTCTTTCAGTTGTGCAACCTCCTCACCCTTGGCATTGGCCTGAATCTGAACAGAGAGGGCTTGGATCTAATCATTCAATGAAGCTGAATAAGCTTGACCTGCATTTTGCAAGTTTTGAACCTCGCATCCCAGAGCATAAATTTGACCTCGTATCTCCAAGAGAATATCCATAATTATGCGAAAATCTGCTGCATTATTAGTCTAAGTACTTGCTTCGGCACGATCTGATGGAGTAAATGCAGACGATGGTAGATCAGCATAATCACACAGATTTGGCGATGGAACATCATGACCTTCCTCAAGAAATTGAGAGGCATAAATGTCCTCTGGATCTGCTGGAGAGCGACTGACTCCCTCACTTGTAGCAGGATATGAGGACTTTCCTCTTTTCTCTTGATCTCCCCCTGTTTTCATGCCTTCAGGTGGAGAAGAGTGTCCCTCAGGTTCTCCTTCTTCTTGATCTCTTTTCTCTTCTTCTTCTTTCTCAACTCTTTCCTTCTCAGCATCTCTTTCTTCTTCTCCCTTCTCCTCTGCTTCTTTCGTCCTTTGTTCTGATTCTTTCTCTGGAACAGAACGACTCAGATTCTTCAAAGCCATTGCAGAAATGGTGATGTTTTCCTCATCATCTTCATCTTCAACGATGAGAGCTCTTCTTTTATTGGATGGAGCAACCAAGGGCTCCTTCCCTTTCCTTTTTGATGAAGAAGAGGTTTGATGAGTTTTGACTGGAGTCTTCTCCTTGAATTTCTCCAACGCCTTGCTTAGTTCCTTCAGACGCATTTTGGTCACCATTTTCAGTCCTACCACCATATGATCACACGATCGAGCACAAAGAATTTGCGGAGGCTGAATATTCAGATGTCTGAATAACTTCGTCACAAGACCTGGATAAGGAAGTTGACCTTTATCCTTCACCACTGCTCTATACATGTGGAACATAACAGTGTGAGGAAGAGAAAACATTTTTCCAATGATGATGGCATACATCAACTTTGCCTCTGAACTTGAAACATCAGTCTTGGAAGTTGATTTCGGCCTGAGGCAATTGATCACAATTTTGTGAAGCAAAATGTTGAACGCACTCATCCTTAAGTAGGAAATCTTTTCCTCTGTTCTCCTGTCCTTAACAAGTTCCGATGTAGCACGAGCAATAGAAACTTTGATCGGTTGATATCTTCCTCTCTCAACCCCTAACACATCTTCCAGCATATCCATATCCACTACGAAGTCTTGATCTTTGACGTTGAAAGAGAATCTATTTGCATCCAAGAAGCTAAGATTTGAATAGAAATATGTAGTTAGTTTAGCATAAGCCTCTGTAGTGTCAGAGCAGAATTTCTCAAGTTGAAGATAACCGAACTTTTCCCTCAAGTTCACATTCACAGCATCTAGAAAATCAAAATCCACACTTCTAGGGTTTATCACCCCACGCTTCAGCAATTTTGAGTATAGATCATTCTGTTCCTTCGATCTAAACAACTCTCCCATTTTTCCTCGATTTTCAGCCGCAACACCCATTCTCGGTTGAAATTGGCTATACAGTTTGTCATCGTCATTCCCATCTACAGGATTAACTCCTCAATCACGAGGATCACTTGGGATACTCGCAAGGGTTTCTTCTGCCACCCCTTTACGAGCAATTCCCAAACTTTCCATTTTTCGTAAAAAGATATATTCGTTTCCATACCCTTTGTCCTTAAGAAAATCATCGACATAGTTCAAAGGAGTACGAGTCCCTTTTAAAGCACGATACAGCTTATAAATAAAAGCGGGCTTTTGAACTCTTACAGGATCTGCGTCTTCGATAATTTCTTCCTCTTGATGATGATCAACGCCTTGAGGACTAGATGGAGGAGAATGACGCTGCTGAGAATGTTGTGGGCTCTGCTGCTGATTTGGAGACACTTCTTCTTCGGTGAGATCAAAGTGCGTAGGCCCCTCACTCATCCGTCGTGGTCCCTTGCTTGCGATTCTCAAAGACTTTCTTGAAGACGACATCTTTCTTAGTCTTTGAAAGATTTCTTGCTTGACTTCCCCAAGAAAGATGACAACTTTTTCGAAGATTAAACAAAAGAAGAAAATAGGAATGGAAGATCGATGCTTTCTGGGTTTTTGAGAGTAAAGAGAAGAAGAATCAACAGTGCATAATCGGTTGAAAAGAGAGGTATACGAATCGTCATAAAGGAAAATAAAAAGATGCCTTTTCAAAATAACTGCCCTTTTCCGCGAAAATAGTCATTTCAAAAAATAACTCTTTTTCCGAAAAGGAAACGTCACAATAGTCATGTCAATTAAATATAGCAATAATCAAATACAGTTGACGATCGTACTTTTCCAAGTT
This sequence comes from Eucalyptus melliodora, assembly GCA_004368105.4. Classification (NCBI taxonomy): domain Eukaryota; kingdom Viridiplantae; phylum Streptophyta; class Magnoliopsida; order Myrtales; family Myrtaceae; genus Eucalyptus; species Eucalyptus melliodora. The sequence goes on from CM023412.3 coordinate 17,769,995, forward strand.
GAGATTCGAGAGAGAGAGAATAACTTACAGTCAAGGTCTTGCTTGTCTGAGTCTGAGAGTCTCTAGACTTTGATTTCCTCATACCTTAAAATGTTGAGTCTGGAACGGATGGTTTCAAATTGATTTTTCTCCAAAGGCTTTGTGAATATATCCGCCAGTTGATTCTTTGAATCAACAAATTGAATTGAAACTTCTCCATTTTAAACATGATCTCTAATGAAGTGATGTCGAATCTCTATATGCTTTGCTCTAGAGTGGAGAATTGGATTTTTGGTAAGGTTGATTGCACTGGTGTTGTCACAATTAATCTCCGTGCATGAATCTTCAATTTCAAAGTCTCTTAGCTGTTGTTTTATCCACAGAATTTGTGAACAACAACTTCCAAGAGCTATATATTATGCTTCTGCTGTAGAGAGAGCTACTGTACTTTGCTTCCTTGAAAACCAAGACAATGTCCTGCCTCCAAGTAGTTGATAGGTACCCGAGGTGCTCTTTCTATCAACTCTGCATCCGGCAAGGTTTGCGTCTGAGTATCCAAGAAGAGTAAAGTCTCCCATTTTTTGATACCAGAGACCAAAGCTTGAAATTGATGAAATATATTTGATAATACGCTTTGCAGCATTTAAATGAGATTCTTTAGGGTCTGCTTGAAATCTGGCACAAATGCAAACACTAAACAAAATGTCAGGTCTAGAAGCAGTAAGATAAAGAAGTGAACCGATGATACTCCTGTATAACTTTTGGTCGACTTTCTTTCCTCCTTCATCTTTGTCTATCTTCAAGGAACTTGACATTGGTATATCAGCCTTTTTGCAATTGTCCAGTCCAAACTTTTTGACAAGATCATTTGCATACTTTTCTTGATGAATAAAAGTTCCTTCCTTCAGTTGTTTTACTTGAAGCCCGAGAAAGAAGGTTAACTCACCCATCATGCTCATTTCAAATTCATCCTGCATAGTCTTAGAGAATTTCTTGCACAGACTTTCATTAGAGGATCCAAAAATAATATCATCGACATATATTTGAACAAGTAGAAAACTCTTGCTTTCTCTTTTAATAAAAAGAGTAGTGTCTACTTTACCTTTAACAAAACCATTTTGAATTAAAAACTTACTCAGTCTGTCGTACCAAGCTCGAGGTGCTTGTTTTAAGCCATATAAGGCCTTTTTGAGTCTGAATACTGAGTCTGGTTTCCTTGGGTCTTCAAACCCAGGTGGTTGTTCCACATAAACTTCCTCATGGATGAATCCATTTAGGAAGGCACTTTTGACATCCATTTGGAATAACCTGAAATTTTTATGACAAGCAAATGCAAGTAATAAACGAATTGCTTCTAACCTTGCTACCGGTGCGTAAGTCTCGTCATAGTCTATCCCTTCTTCTTGCGTGTATCCCTTGGCCACGAGTCTTGCCTTGTTTCTTATGACTTTTCCTTTCTCGTCCATCTTGTTCCTGAAAACCCATTTAGCTCCAACAATTGATTTACCTTTTGGTTTAGGAGTCAACTCCCAGACATCATTAATTCTGAATTGTCTGAGTTCTTCTTGCATAGCTTCAATCCAGCTTTCATCGGATAAAGCTTCATCTATGCTTTTGGGTTCTATTTCAGAAATAAGAGCCACAGCACTAGACTCTTCGCGCCTTTTGGATCTTGTGCGAATTCCTTCATTGATGTCGCCAATAATAAGATCTTTGGGATGACTGGACTTATGTTTCCAGTTGCTGGTTAATTTGTCAGATTGATGGTCACTTCCTTCACTTGAATCTTCAACAGTCACTTGTTGCTAGTCCTTCAAAGTCTGAGCTGCTTCTTGAGATTTAGACTTTGTAGAGTCTGGAGCAGGTTCAGTCTCTTCAAGATGAGTCTGAATAGATTCATTTTGTATAGAATCTTGGAATTTGACATTCATTGATTCTTCCACAGTTTGAGTCTTCTTGTTGTAGACTCTATACGCTTTGCTTGTGGTTGAATATCCAAGGAAGATGCCTTCATCTGACTTTTCTTCAAACTTACCAACTCGATCATTTGCATTTTTCAGTATGAAACATTTGCATCCGAATACATGAAAATATGAAACAATAGGCTTCTTTTCTTTGAATAGTTCATAGGGGGTTTTTTCAAGAATAGGCCTTAGAAAAACTCTATTGATAATATAACATGATGTTGAAACTGCTTCAGCCCAAAATCGTAAAGAGATATTGCTTTCAATTAAAAGAGTTCTAGCCATTTCTTGAAGAGATCTATTCTTCCTTTCCACAACTCCGTTTTGCTCTGGAGTATATGGAGAGGAGAACAAATGCTGAAAACCAGATTCATCACAAAATTTTGTAAAATCTTGATTTTCAAATTCACCTCCATGGTCTGTTTTTATACTTGAAATAACATACCCTTTTCATTTTGAACCTTCTTAGCAAATTTTTCAAAGTAAGAGAAAGTTTCAGACTTACTTGCCAAGAAATATACCCAAGTAAATCGTGAGTAGTCATCCACAATTACTAGGCAATATTTCTTACCTCCAATGCTCTGTGTTCTTGTTGGTCCAAAGAGATCCATATGCAAAAGCTGCAGTACACGGTTAGTGGAAACTTGATTTATTGGTTTAAAGGAATTTCTTACCTGTTTTCCCAATATACATGGTGTACATAGATCAGACTTTTGGTATGATAAATTGGGTAGACCACGAACAAGCTTCTTTGCTGAGATTTTGGCTATCTGCTTCATGTTAATATGCCCAAGCTTTTTGTGCCATAAGCTCGCTTCGTCTTGGATTGAGATTAGACATTGCGATTCATCTGGTTTCACGTCCAAGAGGTAGATATTTCCATGTCTTCGACCCATAAATGACTGAGTAGAGTCTTTACTGGTTCCTGAACAAATACCCTCTTGGAAGTAGATTCTGAAACCGGCATCACACAGCTGACTGACACTGAGCAAATTGTAGTTGAGCCCTTCAACTAAAGAAACATTGCTTATTGTGAGGTTCCCAATCTTTACAGTTCCAAATCCCACAATTTTTCCTTTGTTGTTTCCTCCAAATGAGACTTTTCCACCATTCACTTGAACAAGCTTTATGAAACAATTTGAATCTCCTGTCATATGTCTTGAGCATCCACTATCCAGATACCATTTTACCTTTTTCTTGATAGTGACCTGCATTTAAAAAGAGACTCAAACTTTCTTTGGTACCCATATTTTCTTGGGTCCATTTGAGTTAGTATGATATGCGGTTTTTGCCCAAACTTTATTGATAGGTTTCCAAACCATAGGACATTCTTTTTCAAAATGATCTGCACTATTGCACTTTGAACATCTGAGAGCATTGCGACCTACAGGTTTTACAAAGGTCCTTTTAAAATGATTTTTGTAAGCATCTCTTGTGGGTCTTTGTTTGATTCTTTCTTTCACTTTAGGAAAATCAATTAAATGAATGGTCTCAGCAGTCATTCCCAAACCAGATTTATTGAAATAAGGTCTTTGAACATAAAGTATTTTTTCCAGTTTTTCATATTCTAAAGAAAATATTTTGGGAATATTTGAGATATCATTTTTCAAGAATGTATTTTCTTTTAAAAGATTATCTTCACTTTCTTTAAGAGAAGAAACATTCTTGTCTAAGCATTTCACTTTTTCTTCCAAAACATTTTCTTGTTGTTTTAGAGCAGAATTTTCCTTTTTGAGTTCGGAAATTCTTTTAAGAGAAGTCTTAAGACTAAAACACAATTCATCAATGTATTTTGAAACTTTAATAGGGATTTTGAAGTTACTAACCTCAAATTCACTTTCTGAATCTGTCTCGGAGTTCGAATCTGAATCCGATTGTGCCATTAGACATATGTTGGCATAATCATCATCACTATCTTCGCACTCTGTATCACTCCGGGTTTCTGCTTTGAGAGCCTTTCGATACTTTTCAGTTTTTCCTTTCTTCTTCCTCAGAAGAGGACAGTTGGGTCTGATGTGTCCCTTTTTCTTACATTCAAAGCAGACTACATCTTTGTTTGATTCATCATCTTCAGCAGACTTGGCATGTTGCTTTTGAAAACTTTGTTTCTTTGAGTTGAATCTTCTTCCTTTTCTGTTTAGCTTTCTGAATCTTCTTATCATGAGAGCAAGCTCCTCATCATCCATATCGTCTTCAGAATCTGTAACATCAGAACCATCATTAGATTTTAATGCAATGAATTTCTTACCTTTAGGATCTTCGTCCTCATTGATTCGTTCCATTTCATAAGACTGAAGAGTTCCAACCAACTCATCAACAGATAGTGGCATGATTCTTTGGGTCTCTTTGATTGAGGTCTTTATGTGATTCCAATCCTTGGAGAGTCCACGCAGTAGCTTGTTTACTTTCATGGGATCAGAAATTGGTTGACCTTGATTTTCAAGACCATTCACGATTTCTGTAAAACGACTAAACATGTCAGTTATAGATTCTCCCGATTTCATTCTGAAGGCTTCGTATTGACCAAGAAGAATGTTGATTCTAGTCTCTTTCACTCGATCGGTTCCTTCATAAGTAATGTGTAATCTATCCCAGACTTCTTTGGCTGTATCACAAGAAGATATTCTGTTATATTCAGTAGGTGATAAAGCACAATATAAAGAATAAATTGCTTTTGCATCAAGAGCTTGTCTCTTGATTATCTCTTCCTGAGTCATTTCGCTAGACTCAACAGTATCTTTTCCTCTTTCTAAGACAGGTGCAGCTTTAGGAATGATTCCTTTTTCTACAACGTCCCATTCCAGAGGATCCTTTGATCTTAGGAACGCCTTCATCTTGTTTTTCCATATGTTGTAGTCCTTTCCATCAAAGTAAGGCGGTCTAGTATTGCTTTGCCCTTCTACCAGCCTTGGAGCCAACATACTAGCCATGGATCTTTAACTCTGAAGTAAAACACTTCAAACAAAGTGAGTACACGAGCTCTGATACCAATTGAGATAGCTAGTATAAGCACCTAGAGGGGGGTGAATAGGTGCAAAAATAATTTCTTGAGATACGGAAGCGATTCTAGGCAGACGATAGAAAGGGAGTTCTCTTTTGATTAACAAAATGAAGTACGATCAAAGTAAAGTAAAGAGTAGGGAAGAGAAAATTGAACACAAGGTTTATAGTGGTTCGGCTTATTCCAAGCCTACGTCCACTCTTTCGCACTGACAACCCACCGGCTGGATTTCACTATGAACAAAAGAGATGTTACAGCACAGCTTTTCCTTGATTCCACAGTGTAGATGTTCTACCACACTTCCTCAAGGTTTCTCACAAATATAGACTCTCTTTTGCGTACAAGATTTCGCTCAAATGAATTGACTAAACAACAAGGAGCTTCAGACTTTGGAATTATTCTATCGCGCATCTCTCGAACAACTTAGAACGTCTTCCTTATATACTCCTTCATGACATCATACCCGTTGGCACTTACCAAAGGAATTCCTCCAATCTACCCGTTGGACGGAATCAATTAAGAAGATCATTTGAGCTATTAAAGGAACATGTCGATAGCCCATCTATCATGTTTGCCCATACAATCAGGATCTCGGTTTCCATAAGTAGAACCTTCCACGAATATTTCGCCAATCATCGGATCCTTAATCTTTGAATCAATCTCGATCAATCAAAGGATTCCGTTATGTCATATCCAGCCAAGAGATCTTCTCCAGTCGATAAGGTCATATCCTTAATGAAACAACCAGTTCTGGATAACCTTTCTTCAACGGATTAGAGACTGTCAATGAGGATAGACTTTGAGTCTTGAGTCTGGTTGTTCGGAGGTCTTCAGACTTTAAATAGCAGAGTCTGCAAACCTTCAGACTAGACTGATGGAAACGTTTTGTCAGCTTCAAAACACTTCAAGAAGATTTCTCCAACAATTGTTTAGGTTATTCATTAAATCAATTCCAAAGTTCAACCTCGTTTAAAGGCCTTTCCCGATGAATGAGTGATTCGCTGCATATTAAGTAAATTAAAGGAAATTATTGCTAATCATCCCCATCCGTGTTTCCACGGGAAGTAAATTGCTGAGCAATTGTAATCCAATCTTACTTAAGTATAGGATCCGTGTCTCCATAAATTAGCCACTCTTCTGGGAATTTCCGGATATTTTTCGGGATTTCACCCCCCCCCCCCAAAAAAAAAAAACTTAAGAAATCAACATAATGAGATTCCAAGATATTTTCTTTTGTTCCCATTGAAGTGTCTCCTTTCAGAAAGGCTCCAAGTCATTTTCGGATTGGGAGTTTGAAGACACGATTTTCGGTGCCACATTAGGACAAGGCTTGAAAGGTAGTGAGAAATGGGGATATTTCGAAAACTATAGCTTATGGAGTTAGAAAAATCGGAAAGTTCAAGGCAACTGCATCGCACAGGTGATCTTTGACTGGCAGTTGAGGCATTAGGGCCATTGCAGTTGTGGGATCGGCGAAGAGTCCAAAGTAAATTGCTTTCCAGAGTCAAATTATTCACTGAGACCAGCAGAACTCTGTGTTTTGACTTCGGAACCTGATCTCCGGAAATCAATCTGATTGAAAGATGTAAATCGGTTTGTTAAACTAAATCTAAGAAATCGCAATGTCTCTCTTTTTTATTTGCATTAGAATTCATCTCAAAGGAAATAATCATGTGATATATATACAAAGACGTGAATTTGATCTTGCGAAATCTTTGTTTCTTTCAATGTGCCACAAGTGTTTGGCAAAGCAAAGAGCGATAAATCCAATTTTCAACTTTGACTGCTAAGATTGGACTTTTTCAAAGGCCTACGATGCACATCTCCCATGATCTATGATAGAGATAAATTACAAAGGTGCAATCAAATCTTAAAATTTTTAAAAAAGTACAATTAAATCCTAAAACTCATTAAATTCCTATAATGAAGTATCTATGTTAATTGCATTCAATTTAATTAATAGAAAATGTTAAGGCGGTCGTTTTTTTTTATTACTTTCTTAACACATACATCTTCCACTAAGTGCCACATAAAAAAACTTGAAAATTTAAAAAGAAAAAAGAAAAATAAGACATAAAAATTCAAAAAAGGAACAAAAAATTTTCTTGATTGTGCTGAAGTCACTTTTACGGTTTTACCACAATGAATAAATGCAACATATGACCATACTGACTTGGGCCCATGGTACGTCTTATGAAATTCTGCAAATAAGAAGCTAATTGAATGGTGAAAGCCGGCTTAACAAAAATGCTTGCCCGCAGGAGTACCAGTGACTGAAGTAATTTCTGCAATAATCATATTGACAACAGGTAATTTACGGATCTCAGATGAAAGAAAAAACACTGCATCATGCTCGTGCAAGATGATTGCAGTTTGCAAAGTATTTCCAAATTGAAACATCCACTAAATGATGATGCCTAGCTAATTACAGAGATCTGAATAAATTTGGGATAGTATTATAGGTTAACAACTGATCGATCGCAAACATCGAGAATAACTTCATAAGCAATGGGTCACTAACTAGTCCTATTAGTGAAGGAATGAGTTTTCCTCCATTCTTTATTTTCTCTTTCTTTTGGTCTGAAGACTGATTTCCATGACAAACAGAGCAATATGACCAATACGAGTAAGAGGCAGAACAACTCTTCACCACGACTCACTAGGCAAGAGTGGCTGAACATTCGAAAATGTAATGACATCCATGTCAATGTTCGACTTGTTAGATGGAGAAGCAGCATTATAAGATTCAGTTGCCTCATGGTTCTCTTGATTTTGCAAAATAACTGAAGGATTGTGGAGCTTCCTTATCCCCTCCAACTCCATTGCCACTTCTTTCATTGCAGGTCGTTTCCTTCCGTTCAAGTTTAAGCACCTTTTTGCAAGGTTAGCAACTGATGCAATCTCTTCCTTTTTACTTTCTTTCAAAACTTGAGCATCAACAATGTCGAACAAATGGTTCTCTTCCATCGAGATTATGAAATAGGTTGCGAGGCTTCTTCCTTCTTGTTCCCTCACTAAAGAAATTGGCTTTTGCCCTATTAAGAGTTCAACAAGTACCACTCCAAAGCTGTACACATCACTTTTATCAGTGAATTGACTTGATTGGAAATATTCAGGATCTAGATAGCCGAAAGTACCCTGTACCAATGTGGTTACATGAGTTTGATCAAGGGAAACTGACTTGGAAGTACCGAAATCCGCCACTTTTGCCCGATATTTCTCATCCAAAAGGATATTGGTGGACTTGATGTCTTGATGATAAATGGGAATAGAGGCTGCTGAATGCAAGTAGAATAAGGCTCCTGCAATTTCAGTTGCAATCCGTAGCCGCGTGTCCCACGATACATGAAACTCTTGATTTGGGTCATGTAGATATTTGTATAGAGTCCCATTTGGTATGAACTCATACACTAAAAGCGGGACTTCCGTCTCTAAGCAACACCCCAATAATTTAACCACATTCCTATGGTTGATTTGTGAGAGGATGAGGACTTCATTTATGAACTGTTCGACTTTTCCCTCGTCAATCACTTTTGATTTTTTAATCGCAACTATTTTTCCATCTGTTAACATTCCCTTGTAAACAGTACCTTGTCCACCTTGCCCAAGTATCCTATCATCATTAAAATTGTCAGTGGCCTTCTCTAAATCCTTGGAATTGAACAATTTGTTTTTTTCGACATTGCCTTCCTGGTGAAGATAGCTCACTTTTCAACAAAAGGCCACCATTGCGTTTGAAGTGCTTCTCTTTGAGTTTGATTTCTCCTCTTCTTGACGTATTTGTACAACCTCCATAAGACAAGACACAAAACTAGTGCCCCAAAGGCTGCCCCAACCCCTGCATCGCAAAAATTTAAGGGGTAATAGTGTTAAAATTACCCGCTGCTTGTCAAGAATCTATAGAGGCACTGATCATCAAGAATATAGTAATCTATAGAGGCACTGATCATCAAGAATATAGTGACTTTGATTGAAAGGAGTATATATGGAAGCGATTACCTGACTTTCCTTTCATATGGATTTATGTTAACAACCATGAAAAGTTAATTTGTCCAGTAATTTTTCAAACCATTGACGAAAGTGGAAAAGTTCCTTTCTAATAATTCCATTTCCAATATGACGAGAATAAGTAGGGAAATTTTTTTTTTTTTGGTATTTCTTTAATGTTTTCTTATCTATAAAAAATTAGGGTGCTGAGAAAGTTTCTCAGTTGTTTTGATAGATACTGTCTATTGAAACTCACGTATAATCCTCAATAATCTAATGGACAATCATGTTAGAACAAACGGTAAGGTAAAACAATACTCAAGAAAAAGAAGTGGTCTGAAATTCTAGGTTTAAAGATCTACTTACCAATAATGATAGGTGTCTTTCTACCAGCGACGCACGCATATTTTCCCTGTTTGTTCACACAAATCCCGGGGCACAAGTCTCGCTCTTCACATTCATTAACATCTGATGACAGGTGATAAAACAAACATATTAGCAGCGAAACCCTTCTACTTGAGTAAAATTAGAGAGACTAGTAGATCGCATTTCCTCTTGAATTGTTTACTCCATAGCCGAAATATTATGCTTGTAACGAACGGACTCTACCCTTTGTTTCCGGTAAATTATTATCATTAATTCATTTAATTTTGTTTGAAATTCACATTGTGTAATATCGGGCAGTAAAACAAGAAAAAGAAGGCAGATAAGCATGTAAGTGATCATCAAACAGTTTCAATGCGTTCTTTTCAGAGAAAATTATGGGAATGAACAAGCCACTTCTCCGTTTAGTGTCTTTAAAAACGGAATGGGTTCGCATGAAGTATGTTACCTTGGCATCCTTCAGTAAGATAGGGGTTACCCCTATACCCCCATCCGCAATAGCACTGTGTAAATGGCATTTCACTCATATACGATCCGTAGAGGCTGTCTCTGTTACATGTGAAGGGATAATCCAAGCGATAGGATTGCTGGATAAGCTTGAGTTCATAGTCGGTTTTGTTTGAAATCCTCTATTCCAACACCACTGGAACTGTTTTACTCAAACTCAAATCATATGAACCTGTAACGTTGGACCTCAAGAATCATGATCTATCAACTAGGAAAGCGTACTGGCACCCCGGATATCCATCTTCCTCTTTAAAATCCACACTAAAGCTTTGAAGGTTAAAGGGGAGCGTAGTCTGGCAGCATTGGTCCCTCCCGAAACAAGCACTATATCGGCCAATGTTGGCACTGGTTCCAGTGCATTTTGACCTGCAACCAGCAACAGCTGATTCTGTACTATTCACTGTTGTCAGGGTGTTGCAACCAACCGACGTAAATACGTTCCATGTCTGGGAAAAGACAAATTGACTTCCTTCAAAGTTCATCGGCCCACCAAGTCCTTCGCCCCCGCAGCTTGCATTTGAGTATATTAATGGAAGACTGACATTGATCATGCCATTCACGGATTCACGATAAGTGGGAAGTGAAATGTTGAGAACTCGCAATCCAATCTTATTTAGTATTGGAAACGACCTATTTGGGCAGACGATCTCATACCAGGGATCCAAGAAACACCCGGCACCTATTCCGAAGGGGAAGGGAATGCTGACGTTCCCACATGTTTCATCACAGTTGAGCCTTGCAAGTCCAGCTGCAGTTCCTGATGCTTGCATCGTGAGGAAAACCAGAAGCCCAAGAATTCGAAACTCTGAGTTCGACATGATGTTCACGTCTGTGTGTGCATGGACCTAAACATATGGAGAAAGGGGATATGGACTGAGTCCCTTAATATTGTTATTTATGTGGAAGAGGGGAAGAATTCTGATGCACTCTACGCATAATTTTGTTCCAGCTCTGCTACTTCCTAGTATCTGTGACGATGCTTCCTTGAATATAGAAATATCAAAGCTTGATAGGTAAAGGACGCCAACGGAAGCAGCCAAGTGTGACTTTTCCAGCTGTTGGGAATACGATTTTGTCATCATCTTTATAATTGAGATATCTAATCCTTTCCTTCTTGACTTAAATTGTTTCGCATACGAGTCGGTTCATTTTAATTTATCGTAGACCAATAATGTATGAATTCTTCCTCTTCCACGCTAGATTAAATATGGTTCCACGTCTTTGCTTATTGTCACAAAATTTCACATTTCATTGCCAATCTTTTTGTTTAGTATTAAGTATTATTGGTCATTTAAAGTTCCTAATTAAACATTAATGTGGTCCTTCTGTAAATTCTGAATATCTGTCTTAGTTTAGCACTGTTTCGGTTACTTATTAAGGACGCATTTGGTAACATTTCTATTAAAAAATTATTCTTGGGAACAGAAGAAAAAAAAAAAAACTATTTCTGTTCCGGGGAACAATTTTTTAACAAAAGAACGCGTTTGGTAACTGCATAAAATTTATGTTCCTGGACTAGTAAAAGAACATAAATACATTTGATAAACTTGTATTTTTTTTTGTTTCTTTTAACATTTTTAATATTTTTAATATTTTTAATATTTTTTTCTTTTTTCTTTATCCATTTTCTTTTTCTCTTTGACGAATCGTCACCACCGCCGTGGCCGGCGACCAGCTGGATGACGTTCGGCGAGTCTCAGCCTTGCTAGATCCGCGCAAGGTCGAGCCTCACCCTCGCTAGTGGCTTAGCAAGATTGCTGTTGGCCAGGCAAGCCTTGCCAGGCCATTGGCGAGGCCGGGCCTTGCCCAGATGGTGCGAGGTTGGCCTCACCCTGGCTTGGCGAGGCCTGACCTTGCGCCGGTTGGGGAGGCCAAGCCTCGCGCAGCCACGGCGAGGCTCGGGCCGACGAGCCTCGCCATGGCTCGACCTCTCTAGGAGCCGGCGACACTTCAGTGAGGTCACCGGCGCTCGTCTAGCGGGTCGCCGACATTGGCCATGGCCAAGGCCAAGGATTGGCAAAAGGAAGAAGAAGAAGAAGACAAGAAAGAGAAAAAAGAAGAAAAAGTGTTTCTTGAAAGTGTTTTCGGGAATAAAAAACAAGTTTTTTCTACTTCTTGTTTTTGTTCAAAATTTGTTTCAAGGAACAAAAGTGTAACAAACGTGTTTTTGTTCTTTTTTGGTTCCTTGGAACAAAAAAAACAAAAATTTGTGTTCCGGGGAACAAAAACAATTTTAAACAAACGTGCCCTAAATCGACTTCTGAGTTTAACCTTGTTTAGAGGACTCAAATTTCACCGTTTTTCATGATGAGTGAATGACTGCACATTGGATAAATTACAGGAAATTATTGCTAATCATCCCTATCCATGTGTCCAGGGAAGTGAAATGTTGAGCAATTGTAATCCAATCTTACTTAGAGTAGGATTTGTGTCTCCATAATTTAGCTAATCTTTCGCAAATTTCATGAAATTTTGGGATTTTGCCAGCCAAAAAAAAAAAAAACTCAAGAAATTAACCTGATGAGATGTGAAGAAATTTTCTTTTGTTCCCATTAAAGCCTCTACTTCCAGAAAGGCTCCAAGGTTTTCATGTCTTAGCGAAGTTACCAAATTCAGTCCATTCACAAAGTCGACTTCCTCTGATTTGCAGCTCGTCACATTGATGCTCCTGATAGCCACAAGAGTCCCATCCCTTAGTATGCCTTTGTAGACCGATAAAAAAGTGCTCCTTCCCAACAAATTAACCTCCGAAAAGTATTGGGTCGCTGACTCAACTTCTTCCAACGTGTACCTAGGCGCCTGCAGGGATAATCCATTTCCACAGCGGCCATCGTCCAGAGGATCCCATCCACTAGAATACTCGAGGCAGACAAGGGGAGATGCACTTCTGCTGTATAAGTCTTTTGACTGGTCGGTACTAAGCCTACCATCAGAAGCATTAGCTGTACTACCAATCTTTTGTTTTCCCCTACGATATCGATAGAATGTTAAAAGTCTTGCGCCAACCAATGTGACGGTGACAGAGACAATCCCAGCAACAAGAGCTGCTTGTGGGAGTTTCGATGGGTTTGAGCAATGGCTTTGGTTGCAATGTGTCTTCACGTCTGGTGCCCTTGGGATCGAAACAATTGGGTTCACTCCGTTGGGGTGTAAATTAGGATCGAAATTGTTGCAATTTCTAAGAGAAGGAAATCCGGATCCGCATAGACCTGGGTTATTCTGATAGTTAAATCTCTCCAATTTCTTCAGAGCTTCAACATTCATGAACAAACTTCAGTTAATTCTAGGAAATAAGCTAAATGAGGAAAATTCATCATTAAAGGTCACGGCAATTGTTTGAAAGAGGAAAAAAACACTGAACGAAAAGCAGGGACTGGGGAACTGAACTCACCAGCAGGGACAAATCCAGAAAGAGAATTGTTTTGTACATCCAGAGTCTGCAGTTCTGGAATTTTAGCTATTTCCACCGGGAACGTACCGTTAAACCCATTAAAGCCCAAGACAAGCCTCTTTAAGGTCTGCAGATTGGCCAAGCCATGAATATCACCGGACAATTTGTTATGCTGCAAGGCAAGAACGCTCAGCTTCTTCAATGTCCTATTTGCGGGGGAATAGTACCATTGAGCTGATTATAACATAGCTGTAGCACTGAGAAGGAAAAGAACAAGAAATCAAAAGCCAGATTATCAAAAGATTAGATGCCAAAGAAAAGAGTCTCAACCATCTCATCTGCTAAAAGACAAAGCACGCATGTTCAAAACACTTGAAGCAAAAACAAAACTCACCTTGAAGGCTAGCCATGCTTCCAATTTCAGAAGGTATACTCCCAGTTAAATTATTCACGTCGAGGTAGAGATCTGTCAACTCGGTCAGACTAGAGATTTCTCTTGGAATCTCTCCGGTCAAGTAATTGTAGTGCAGGTACAAGCCCGATAAGCACTTCAGCTGAGCCACTGCGGGAGGGACCTTCCCCGACAGGCCCTTCCCTTGCAGCGAGATGTTCGCCACTTTCTGATGCTCGTTGCACGCCACCCCGTCAAACGAACCGCCGCAGGGGTCGCCATTGCTGGTCCACGAAGTGAGGACCTTGTTCTCCGGGTCCAAGGAGGCCTTGATCTCCATGAGCGCCTCCAGCTCCGCATTCCCGCACACGAGCGCTCTCGAACCAAGCACTAGCAGGACGAAGCCAACCAGGAGCAAACGTGCGAGCCCCATTACACTTCCCGTCCCTCCAAAACACCGCAAAAGGATCCGGTTTTCACTCAAAAGTGTCGCTCTGCCGCTCTCCCAGCTAGCTTGAGCAGAGCGGCAGAGCTGGGAGAGCCACTCTGCCACTCTCCCAGCTCGCTCGAGCAGCTCAGCTGCTCTGCCCAGCTCGCAGCTCGCTCGAGCTGGGAGAGCGGCAGAGCAGCTCGCTCGAGCTGGGAGAGCCTTTGCCGCTCTCCAGCTCGCTTGAGTAGCTCAAGCGACCGACGCTCACTTGGGCGTCATTCTGGTCACTCGAGCGGCAGAGCAGCCTCTCTGCCAGCTCGAGCGACTAGAGCTGCTCTGCCGAGCGAACATAGCAGCTCGAGCTCGGCAGAGCAGCTCGAGCGAGCCGCTGTCGCCCAGATCTGCCGCAGATCTAGGCGAGCGACGTGCACTTGAGCCTCCACCGAGCTGTCGCCGAAGCCCTCGTCGACCGGAGAAGGAGGAGCACCAGAAACGTACCTGGATTCGGAAGCTTCAGCCAGTGTATCGGCGGAGTGAGGAGTCGCCGGAGAGTTGGCTGAGTGGGAGGCGCCGGAGAGAAGGGAGACATGCCGGAAAGTTGCCGGAGACAGCCGGTGCGTCGGCGTCGTTCTTCGCCGGAGAGTTGGCCAAGTGAGGAGTCGCCGGAGAAGGAGGGCGAACGAAGGAGAAGGGGACGAACGAAGGAGAGCACGAACGAACGAAGTTTCCCGTTTCGTTTTTTTGTTCTTTTCATTTTTGTTCTTTTCGGGCGTCCAAGAAGTGTTTCTCAAGGTCAGAAACAACAATTTGTTGTTTCTTTTTTTTGTTTCTATTTTGTTCCAGGAACAAAAAAACAAAAAAAGAACATAAACGCAACCACGCGTTTCTGTTCTTTTTTTGTTCCCGGGAACAAAATCCGTACAGAAGTGTTCCGGAAACGTTTCCTAGAAACGTTTCCATGCACGCCCTTAGCTTTCGGAGTTAGAAAAACTGGAAAGTACGAGGCGACTGAACTGCACGTGTGATCTTTGACTGGCACTTGAGGCAAGCAGACGATGCCGTTTTTTGACCGCTGAGATTGGACTTCTTCAAAGGCGTATGGTGCCCGTCTCCCATATAATATGCAATCACAGCCGATGATCGAGTGTGACTTTCACGTGGAGCCCCAATAATAAGTGACTATGACGGATCAAGTCCATAGAAACTTGGATCCAGGCAAGAATTTTGCGCAAGACCAGTGGAAAACGGGTTAATCTAATTCCCATCCATATGGAAACCAATTTGTACGCAAACAAGCTTGGAAATATCAGCATGGTGCGAACCAATGATGACTCGTAAAATCTATGGCCTTCAAGACCGTTATCAGATGAGAACTTAAATTAGAACTGGCCATTGCGCTGACGATGACTCATTTTAGACCACAGGCTTCTTGGTGGTCGGCAGCCACTGAGTTTGGCCGGGTCATTGGTCTCATCCTCGCCTATTGTCCACAAGATCAGTGATCTCGCTATGCATCCGGAATCACGAACCTGTTTGAGGAATGAACCAAGACGGGGTCACCTAAATGCCTCTTTCTTCTGTTAGTTGTTGACCCTAGCATATCCGAGGATGCTTCCAAGAGCAGAATTGTCAACTTCAGATCTTTCCTGGGGTAAAAGATCCTCCACTGAAGTGGTCGCCTATTTTAGCAGCCAAATTGAGAAGAATTGTTTTGATCAGGTTCGCTTTGATGGCAATAGCGACCGACTATTTTTCAGTCTCAGTTGAAGATACGAAAAAGAAAACACAAGATATTAACTTAATGAAAATCAAAGATATTTTCTTTTGTTCACCATTGAAGTTTCTCCTTTCAGGAAGGCTCATAAGCCATTTTCAGATTGGAGGACTTTGACGAATCGTTTTTTGTTCTGGACCGCCACATCAGGATAACGCTTGAAAGGTACTGAGAAATGGGATATTCCGAAAACTCAGCTTTCTAAGTTAGAAAAGTAGGAAAGTTCAAGACAACTGAACCGATGACTGGCACCGATGCCATTAAGGCCACCGCAGTTGTGGTATAGCAAAAAGTCCGAAGTAAATTACTTTTCAGAGTCCAATTCTTTGACAGAGAAGCAGAAGACTCGTGATGATTTGCTTCCCCGCAGATTCAGGCATCAATATCACCATAATTTAGCTACTGAAAAATTGCGGAGCCTCTTATCAGGTTTGATGCGTGCACCTGTTCTCATATAATCCAGTTCAGGCTTTTTCCGAACCATGTTCAACCACAACTGAAGACTAATCAAGTTCAGATGGTTTTTGTCATATCTAATATGAAGGGTAGTTACTTGATGGTATTACTGCAAAAGAAAAGAACAAAGTTATGCATATTACCATACATGTTTAATGGATTTTCCACGATTTGCAAGAATTCAGTGTTTCAGTTTGTGAGTTCGGTTTGTTAAGTTCTTTTGAGTTTACAAACCTTACTGGAGGTCTTGTATTTTGATTGAAACCAAATCAACCAGAAAAGATCGTATGTTCCGGTTCAGACCACACAGTAGCAAACATATGTGGAACATATATGGACAATTCTACAATCCGGTAACATGTCTGCACCGTTACACAACTCGATACAGATATATTGAGAGGCTGTAGAGCTTCCTTGTCATCAAAATAAATAAGCATGCTGACCTTGTAGACAGCCCGGTTTCTGGAGAAATACCATTGGAAATTAAATTATTCTGTGGCCTAAACTTCTTAGGTCTGATCAGCTCACATTATTTATTAAAAAAAAAAAAAAACAACAACTACATCGCCGTCATACCAGGTTGGATTGGCACAAGCATGAATCTGCCTCCCCTGCCCTTTTGCTGCATATGAACTGCAAATGGAGATAGGATCTTTTCATTCCATACTCTCTTTTTTATTTTTTTTATTTTATTTTTAATTAGCGATGCACGGTGTTACTTTCGCTTCTCAACAAACGGTTGGAGTTTTGAGGCAGCCCATCAAGTGCGACATAGACAACCAATGAAGTTTCTTCTTTATCAGAGATCTAACCATCAGAACTTCAATTTTCTCCCCACACATGGTAAATAGAAACGCAAGATCTATGCTAAGAGCAAGATCCCACTTTAATGAAGTCTCTTATGCTCTCCAGAAGGGGAAGTCACGACTATAACTAAGAACGTAGAAACTTCAGAATCAATGCAAGGTCTCTAACTGTTGAAATGGCATTTATAATTCCACCTTTACTAGGAAGACGTTTCAAATACCACACATGGGTTACTAGACATGCTCAAAGATTAGACCTCTAGATGAAGATCCCTATGCATTAGTGCCAAGCTAACGAAACTCCCATACGTTACCAGCTACAGATGACGTCATGATATTTCATTTTGAATACTGTTAACATCATGTCTCTGAGAATGCTTCCCTGAGGACAGAAATATCAAGGCTTGATAAGTAGAGGACGCCAATTTAAGAAGCCAAGTGAGACTTTTTTTCCATTGTTAGGGAGAGAATTTTGTCGTCATCTTTCTTGTGAGAAAGACTTGGAGCGGATGACTTTTCAGGGCCCTTTGTTGTGGATTCCGTTCAGCACGTTGGAAATCAGACTTTTATTCTTTTCTTTACTGACATAAATTTTCTTTTTGTATGTATGGGATCTTTTTAATTTTTCCCGGACAAAAATTGTGTGAATTTTTTCTTTCCTAGATCAAAATCATATTTGATAAATAACTTCCAAAATCCTCCTATTAGTAAACAAACAATTTCTCCGTTCTTTCTTTTCTCTTTATTTTGCTTTGAAAACCGATTTCCATGACAAAAATAATTCTTTCAATTCTCAACTCAATCATAAACCTTTTAATTTAATCAATTTAATTTTAATCATCTTAACAATTTACCAATATAGTCCTTCAATTCATAATTTGTCAAGCTTGGCCATGGTCACTGCTTCTTCTTCCAAAGGCCGAAGAAAAGGTGAACTCAATCAACATAAACAAGAAAGAAAGATGGACAATCTGTCTGCGTTAAACTCATCGGAAGCTCAAGCAACTCTATTTGTTCATCTCTTCTTCTTCCACACCACCACTCCAATCATCACAGGATCTAATCACTGTAAATTCATCCGAAAAAAAAAAAAAGGCCAGACAACATCCAATTCGTGTGGCAAAAGATTTCATCTTCACCAACCACCGCCTTCAACTCTCATCACATCTTAGTCTC
The DNA here is from genome assembly GCA_004368105.4 of Eucalyptus melliodora. Classification (NCBI taxonomy): domain Eukaryota; kingdom Viridiplantae; phylum Streptophyta; class Magnoliopsida; order Myrtales; family Myrtaceae; genus Eucalyptus; species Eucalyptus melliodora. The sequence goes on from CM023412.3 coordinate 17,788,241, forward strand.
TGTTTCGACGCGAATAAACCCTGGCATGGATCTCAGCAGAAGTAGTAGATCGTGTTGCTGGAGAAATAGGGGAAGTTACAGAAGTTAAAATTGAAGCAAAAGGATATTTGCCGTATAAGATAGGGAAAGCAAGAGTAGCCATTAATATGGCTCTGCCTTTGAAACCGGGTTCCATTTTCAGCAACAACGGCAAGAAAATCTGGCTTGATTTCCAATATGAACGTTTACCCTATTATTGTGTGGGAGACTGGGACACTATGCATAGCATTGTGATGAAGTGCCATATCAGGAAGAACAATTTCTAAACAAACAAGATATGCTGTTCGGACCATGGATGAAGACAGAAGCGAATGAATACAGCCCATTCTGGGATGTGTTTTACGGGACCAAGATTGAAGATCTAATGCAGGAGATCAATACCCCTGAATTGACAGTTAGTCAAGGAGAAATGATTATCTATGAAACACAACAGGGTGAGTGCGAAGACCATATCAAGTCCATGGAAAGAGGTAAACGTAAGGAATCTACCCAAGGAGAAATGCAGTGGCACCAAATAGATGAAATTGTTGTTATCCCAGTTGATGACCAGGCTACCTTACTAAGAAACACAAAAAAGGGAGTGCTAACTAGTAATGGGGCTGACAGGAAAGGAAATGGCCATAAACATACTGCTCAGAAGAAGCTGAAAAGATACTCACCCTATGAACCACAGGGGACAAGCAAACCAGACATAGATGAAACAACCTTACTGGATACTCCAGTTCTTACGGAGGAAGAAACACGACAATGGGCTTTGGTGGCTAGCTCTAACAAGCCACCAAGCCACAAATGAAGATGATGAGCTGGAACTATCAAGGGTTGGACACACCCTTGACATTCCAAGCCTTAAGAGCCATTGTGGCTCAAGAGAGGCCCGCTGTTTTCTTTCTTATGGAAACAAAAAATAAAGAGGAAGTTTGTAAGAACCTACAACGACGACTGCAGTTTCAGCACTGTTTTATTATCAATCCAAGAGGTATTGCTGGGGGATTGACACTTATGTGGAATGACCAGGTATCTATCTCTATCATTTCGAGTTCTATGCACGCTATACATATTAGCTACACTAATGGGGAAACAAATCAAAGTATTAGGGTGTCTTTCATTCATGCACCCAATGATTTCCAGGATAGGGTGAGACTGTGGGCAGATATAGTATCCATGAGAAATCTCACTCCGGAACCCTAGGTATGTTTAGGGGATTTTAATGAGGTGTTATATGTATGGGAGAAAGTGGGGAAGCGACCAGCAGAAAACGATCAAATGAAAGCCTTCCAGGACTTCCTAGATCATAGTGGTCTAATGAGCATAGATAGCAAATGCTGTGCTTTTACCTGAGCTAACAACAGAGAGGGAGATGATTATGTGAAGGAACGGTTGGATAGAGCTTTATGTAATTTTGAATGGAGGGTGGAATTCCCTTCAGTGGAGGTATATGCCCTTCCGGCAATAGGTTCAGATCATAGTCCTTTGCTAGTGGATTTCTATCCTCGAATTGAAAAATGACCAAAGGAATTTAAATTTGAAGTGTACTGGATAGAAGATGAGGAATATGTGCAACTTATGCAAGATACATGGAGGGCCTAGCTGAAAGAACAGAAGGATTGGGCAGCAAAATCAAAAAGCTTACTATGAAAATTCATCCATGGAGCAAGAAAAAATTCTCTAATGCTAGAAAGGCAATCCAACGGTTAAAAGAGGAGATGCAACAATTAACCAACTGTCCAATGTGGAACCATGATAAAAACCGAATGCAAGAGCTGAAAGATGAGATTGAGAGATTATGGCGATAAGAGGAAATCTTTTGGGGGATGAGGTCTCGTATTCAATGGCTTAAATGGGGGGATAAAAACACGTAGTTTTTTCATGCAACAATAGTACAGAGAAGGCAGCGGAATAAAATCTCTATGCTGAAAAATCCAGGGGGAGAATGGACACGCGACCCGAGCCAGATAAATCAGCTGATAATTGACTACTTTCAAGAACTATATAAATTAGTGGGGGATCGGAAACCAGTTTTGGATTAGCTACCCTGTTAGATAACAGAAGACATGAATCAGGCACTAACCAAAGTTTTCACACCCGAGGAAATCAAGCTAGCCACCTTCCAATTGGGTGCTTTGAAAGCACCAGGTCTGGATGGACTAAATGGAATCTTTTTTCAGCACCATTGGAACGAAATCAGCTCAAATATATACAAAGAATTTACAAATTTCAGTGAGTTTGGCCAACTCAGTCCAGAGCTGAACAAAACTACAATTACTCTCATCCCAAAGGTTAAAAATCCATAACAATTGGATCAGTTCCAACCTATTAGCTTGTGCAATTTTGCCTACAAAATCATCTCCAAAGTACTAGCTAACAGGTTGAAAAAATATCTCCCCCAAATGATTACTATGGAACAAAGTGCCTTTGTTCAAGGAAGGTTGATCCATGACAATGTGTTGCTTGTCAAAGAAGTGCTTCATCAATTGAGAACACGACGTCGAAGAAGAAAATTTCAGGCAATCCTTAAGCTAGATATGAAAAAAGCTTATGATCGAGTAGAGTGGGATTTTTTAGAGGTTTGTATGAGAAGAATGGGATTCCATGACAAGTGGATTTCTTGGGTGATGCAGTACATTTCTAATATGTCCTATAGTGTCAAAGTGAACGGACAGCAATTGCCTTATTTCAAACCCTCTCAAGGACTACGACAAGGCGATCCACTCTCTCCATACCTCTTTATTATAGTTTCAAATGTTCTTTCTCAGCTGTTGCATAAAGCCGTTGATGATCGGAGTATAAGAGGCATTAAACTCAACAGGGATTGCCCTACCCTTTCTCACCTAATGTTCACGGATGATCTCATACTATTTATGGATGGGAAGTTTACTGAATGCCAGAATGTTGCTGCTATTTTGAATCAGTACTGTTTTGCATATGGTCAAGTAGTTAATTTGAATAAATCCGGGATCTTTTTTAGTAGGGACTACCCATTAGCCCTAAAACAGAGATTGGCAACTGAAATGAGAGTCCCACAACTCAAAAAAACAAGGAAATATCTTGGCATACCATCCGATTGGGGTCGATCAAAGAAGGAAATGTTCGCGTGGATTTTGTTAAGAGTAAATGCAAAACTAGAGGGCTGGAAAGAGAAGTTAATGTCTAGAGCAGGGAAAGAAGTATTGATCAAAGCAGTGGTACAAGCAATATCGCAGTATGTGATGTCGGCCTTCAAAGTCCCACTATCTATTTGTCGGGCAATCGAAAGAAAAATTGCAGATTTCTGGTGGAAAACAAACGATCAGCATAAAGGAATTCACTGGAAAAAGTGGGAAGTCCTAAAGGATAGAAAAGAAACAGGTGGATTAGGATTTAGGGATTTGATTAATTTCAATGAAGCTATGCTCGGTAAGCAAGCCTAGCGATTACTCCAGCAGCCTGAGACTCTATGGGGCAAGATATTTAAAGGGCTATACTATCCAAATGGCAACTTCCAACAAGCAGCAAGTGGTAGCAATCCCTCTTGGGGATGGCGGAGCTTAATAATTGGAAGAAATGCGATTTTACCCTCTTCCCGTTGGGTTATTGGTAATGGTGAGAAGGTCAATATTCGTGAGGATCGGTGGCTACATAAAGGAGTTATTGGAGGGCCAGCAAATAGGGGTGATCCTCAAATGGTGTCAGAATTAGTGGATGAAGCCCAAATGGCTTGGAAGAAAACTCCCATCAAGGACTTGTTCGACCAGCATACAGCGGAAGAAATTCTAGCACTTTCTCTAAGCAGGACAAATACTGAGGATAGACTTGTATGGACATCAACCAAAACCGGTATATACACAGTCAAGAGTGCATATCATTGCAAACAAGCCATGCGGCAAACCCAAAAACAGAATGAAGCTTCCTTTTCCTTCCAAATTCCAAAAACACTATGGCGTCGCATATGGCAAGCTAACACACAACTGAAATACAAGCATTTCCTATGGAACATCTGTCATAATGCTTTATCAACAAGAGCTAACCTTTTGCGTAGACGGATAATTTCGGATGACCAATGCCCAGTTTGTCAATGCTTCCCGGAAACAAGCGAACACCTTTTCCTCCTCTGTCCATGGACAAAACAGGTATGGGAAGATCCTCAAATCCAAATCTACATCAACCAACACCAAATCAGCCGTATAGAAAAGTGGATCTTTGAATTCCAGCACCCAACCATCCCATTCGAACTTCTTACCCAACTGCTGTGGCAGATTTGGCGAGGGAGGAACAACCTGGTTTTTTGAAACTAGCATCCCAATCCGCAGCATCTCCTCGACTCAGCCCTCGCCAAGCATCAACAGATCAGAAAGTTCAGTAAATGCCTCTCATGAAGAACTACAGAACACAGCAAAGAATCAGACTTACCTATTCAATGGAACCCCCCAACCCGCGGCTGCTTCAAGTGGAACGTAGATGGGTCGTTCTTCAGCGATTCTGGAGATGCGGCGGTCGCCGGAGTATGGAGAGACCATGCGGGGAAGCTAATCGCCGGTTTTGCCCGGTCGGTAAAAGCCGATTCGGCCATTCAAGCGGAAGCCATCGAAGTGGTCGAAACCCTAAAGTGGCTGTCGAAGAACTCATCTGCAGTTTCGGACAAAGTGTGTTGGGAGATCCAATCTGATCAGCTTGAGTTGGTGCAAGTGATACGCACGTTCACAGATCAGCAAAGAGAAGCCACTTATGTGAGTTGGGAGGAAGTCTTTGAGGGCCGGATACGCTAGGAAATCAGGCCCCTGCTTTGTGAAGCCCATGAACTAATAGCCAAATTTCAGCCCATCAAAGTCACCCATTGTAGAAGAGACGCCAATGTAGCCGCTGACTGGGTGGTCAAAGCCCGGCGAAGAAACATTTTACCGGACAATTGGGTCCAATATCCTCCACCGAATCTATTGGATGTTTTAATTTTGGATGTAGCTCATCTAAACTGTTATCAATGAAATCGTCGTATGTTTTATCGACCAAAAAAAAAAAAAAACCCTGGCATTGATCAAATCAGTTCTTATTTGATCTCAGAAAACAGCCATCCCTATTCTTGGTTCCCCTGATTCCCTTTTGTCTTTTTATTTTTTTCCCCTTTCTAAATGGCTATTGGCTGAACTTGTTTTCGTTCAGTAGTGAGTGAATGTTGTTGTTTGAGCAACTCAGGTAACACCAAAATTTCCAAAGTAGGACATAGTGGAGTTGTTATCTCAAATAAGGCTCAAAATAAACATTGTCTCAACTAAGAACCTAAATTGACAAAACAGTCACTAATAAGAGCTGAACTTGCAGGCCAGCCAAATTCCTCACTAATTGGCAAAGTCGTGTGATTGTTCCGGCCACCAGAGACGGGACATTTTTTTCCGAAAAATTATGGATTGTTTTTTTCTTTTTCTTCCTGTTTTTCTTTCTTGTATGAGTTCTCGGACTGGGAATTACTCTGCAACTCCGACTCCGACTCAATCAACAACCCTAGGAACTTCAACAAGATCGAGGATGAATCGGGGGCATGAGGACCGTCGTCAGTGAGGCGGGCGACTCCGACCACTTGGATAACCTGAGCTGGATCAATCCCGGCTCTAAGACTCAGTATCAGCGGAAGAACTTGGGCGATTCGGGTCTGACTCAGGTAGTGTCCTCTCCACGAAAGCAAGCTCGGGGATTTCAATCCAAAGGGCAAACTCGTCATGGCAAGGGGCGCGAAGGGCGCTGCGAAAATGGAGGCGGCCGGGGGATTTTTTTTCGTTTTTTTTTTTGGGGGGGGGGTGTGAAGGACGAATCTGGCTTCTCTGGAAGTGCGACCAAATAAGTCGGTGTTAATCACAATATTTAGCAAGCAAATTTTTGTAAATAGCTAACATCCTGCTGAGGATCCGATTACAGACATGCCAATCTTATCCAATAGAAATTACTTTTTAAAGTTTTGGTAAATCAGGCAAGAACCGTAGTTCTACCATAAATTCTTACATATTTGCATGGCAACTGTATCACCAGTACAGATTGACAGCATGATATGTTTTCTATGATAAAGAATCGCTAATTGCGCATTTTCTTGCACTACAATGCAATCAACATTGTCGTTTCAGCATGAAAAGCTCTCAGAAAGTCTCTGAACTTCCAATCTCCCCCACCATTGCTTCTCTCTCTCTCTCTCTCTCTCCCTTTCTTGCTTCTAGACTAATCTGCAAGATCTTAAACCCTGAAAACTGGGTCGAGATCTCGAATTTTTCCTTGAATTTGCCTCTATTTCGAGAAAAAGCAATGGTTTGGGAAAAACTCAGTTAGAGATTCGCCCTTCTAATGTTGACAATTTTGCCGTCACTCAGTCTTGCGATCTCCGAACCCATAGAGAAAGGGCACTTGGATGATGAAGATTTGGAGGGGACTGCGGAACTGTTAGCTTTAGCTGACTGAAGAGGTGGAGCAACAGCAATAAATTTCGCCAACATGGAATCCTCGCATCTAGAAAAAGAAGGGGAAAAAAAATCAACCCGAATTTTTAGGACAAAAATGTCCAATGGCCGGAACAATCACAAGGCTTGCCAGCCATGAAGAGTTGGCCTCAGACCCCTATTTAAAACTAATTTGCCATTTCAGGTCCTTATTTAAGATAACATTCATTCCGAACTTTCATTTGAAAAAATAACTTTACTTTGGGCTCTCATTTGAAATTTTCTCTCCGGATAATCAATGACTCATGGCTCCTTCCTCTTCTTTTCTCTATTTTTTGCTTTGATTGCTCCATTTTCTTCTAATTAGGTCATAAGAGTTCTTATTTTTTCTTGAATGCAACTCCGAATTCGGTTGCAAGATTTCTGCAATTCCCGGATTTGTGATTCCATATTTCTCTTCTTTCCATCGTTTTTTTTTTTATGGCTTTTGTTATTAATTTTTTTATTGACCTATTTTCGGATGTGGCACCTCTAAATTACATGGAAAAGATCACCATTTTCCATTCATCAATGTGGATGGAACTTGATTGCATCGAGATGTCAAGTTTTATGATTTAGTTACACATTTCAAAAGTTTAAAGACCCAATTGTACTTCCGTGACAAATTTTAAGACTTTTAAGACACTAGTTTCTATGTCTTATAACATTTGGAAGTCTTGTCTCTCTCCCTTGCGCTAACCAAAAGTTAACAATCAATTTGAGTGTTCACTTTAGAAAATTTCCACACGGTTTGGACCACACTAATTACGTAATTGGCACTTAGTTGTCGTTTGGCAGGGTAGAAAACTAAAAGGATGGTGGTTTTTAATAAATGATCTTTATACAGTTATTTGTTTGTTACTAGTTCGAAATTTTAGTCATCACCACAAAGCAATCACGCATACAAGATAGATGGGGTAATATTGGAAGCCCATAGCGGGAAATAAATGGTCCCTTTGCACAAATTTTTTTCTTGATTGTGCTGAAGTCACTTTTACCATGATGCATAAATGCAACATATCACCTATTGACACTTGAATTTTTGTCAACATTTTAAGTATCCATTCATTTTACAGAAATATTTAAAAAATGACAAAAAGAAGAAAAAGAAAAAAAAAAGAATAGAAAGTCATAAAAATATATTTAAAAAAAATTAAAAATTGTGAAAATGAACAAAATAAGTGGAGTGATAAAAAGAGGGAAAATAAATAATAAAAAAAGAGAAAATGACGAAAAGGAAATGGAAAAATCGGGCCTAGTGGGCCGGCGGGTCCAGCCCCCCTTTCATTGAATTTTTGGCCCTTTCAAAAGTTAGGCCCAGCTTCCCATTTATTTTCTTCCTTTCGGCCCACTTTTCTCCCCTTCTCTTTGAGCCCAAGAGAAAACAATGCAAAGCCCGGCCCGGCCTTTCCTCCAGCCTTGTTTCGGCAGAGACCAGCACGCCCAGAGAGAGGAAAGAGAGACGTGACCGTGACACAGCAAGGCGGGGCTCGCATACGTGCCTCAGTGAGCGAGGCTGCGAGCGACGTGCTGTGACAAAATCACACCTGGGAGCCTTGTAGAATAGCTGAGCTGGCGGGTAGGAGGGGGAGGCGTAATAGGAAGATTCCTCTAGCGAGGGCAGCGTGAGGGAGGGAGAGAACGCTCGGCCGAGGCATGGAGGGGCGAGAGAAGGGAGACGCAACAGAGGGGCTGATCCTTTTCTTCGCTGAAGCGATATCACAGAGAGAGAAAGAGAGAGGGGAGGGCGTGAGAGAGAGTATTCTTTCCGTTCTCGGGGAGTGACCGAGGACCCAGTCGCCGGAGCTCGTCGCCGGTTTCCAAAGCTCCGGTCAAGGGTCAGTTCGTGAGCCAGCCTCTACCCATTCGGCGGTCTTTCTACGGCTGAAGAAGGAGCCCCAACTAGTCGCTCCTCACCATCGCCGACTGAGATCTTGAGTCGCCGAACGAGACAGGTAGGATTCCTCTCCCCGAAGCCCCTGTTTTCTGGCCGGAGAAACTCGTCTGAGTCGATGTAACTTTTGGATCAAGATCTTGACAAACTCACCCAAGTTTAGAAGGATTCATAGTGTTTTGGAGGTTAATGTATCATGGCTGGATCGAGGAATGCTGTAGATTTGAACTAACTATTTGTTATATTGCCTGAACGAACCGCAGAATGTTAAAGAAAACCGAATTTGATCGTTAAAATTTTAAGTAAACTAGAACAAATTAGGATGGATTTAGCGTGAAACATGTTGATTCATGCCTTTATACATTGTTTTTGACTCGAAAATCGCATCGAGTCTCTCTATGGAACACATCCTTTAGATCGCACATCAGTCGCTCGATAAAATGCTTGAGAGAAGGCCGAAACTGCTTAATTGTTGCATCTTAAGATTGATTTTGCTTTTGCTTCTCTATAGGTTAAATCTGGCCCAATATTAGTGTTTTCTTTTTTTCTTACGCATGTGATGAAAAATCTGTGTTCGAGTTCAACTTGTATATATATCCCCATGCCTGAAAGCTGTTCGTCGGAGACATCCCCTCTCGCCGGCGAAGTTTGTGATTTAAAATCACCCAGTCAGTTTATCTCCTCACTTTGTTGTATACTAGTGATTTTTTGCTTGTTAGAAAGCCTAGGATGGGAGGGATTAGCTTCCGATAGGTATTTTTGTTCATGGTTGTGGTCGCCGGAATGAGTGGTCGGAGTTGGGGGGTTGCCGGTGGGAGTGGATGACCGGCGGAGAGAGTCGGTTTGGCGGCCATGAAGGCGCTAGCAGTCGCCGGCCGGAGCAGTGGCGGGGCGTCGAGGCTGGTGATCCTGGTTCGGTGAGTGCAGGTGGAAAGAAAAAGAGTCGGCGAAGAAGGAGGGGCGCTTCTGGAGGTTGAAGGAGGAGTGCAGGGAAAGAATGTAAAACAGGGAAAAGCACAAGAGAAAGAAGAAAGAGAAAAATAGGAAATTTTTTTTTATATATATATATATATATATATATATATATATAAGTATTAAAAAAAGGTTTTAATCCGACTCGGATCAGATCCGGTTTGGTTCGGGTCAACAGGCCGGCTTGGTAAACCCGGTCCGAACCTGTTCCCCGTATATAACAATAGTAAAATTAATAATCAAAAAATCAATTAATTTCGAAAATAATAAAAATTAAAAAAAAATTAAAATTCAGAAAATGATAAAAAACTTTAAAAACTTCAAAAATATTTAGAAAATTCGAAAATCAACAAAAAAACTAGAATTATAGAAAATCGTTCAAATAAAATATCCGAAAAAAGATATTCAAAAGTAAAAATTATTTAAAATTTTGAAAAAAAATATTAAAATATATTTTAAAAAATCATAAAATTAATTTAAAAATTATAAAATTTGGAAAATCCTTAAAAAAATTCAGAAAACCCAAAAAATCGTGAAAACTTAGAAAATCCAAAAGATTAATATAAAAAATTTTAATTTTAATTTGATTAAAAAAATTAGAAAACCCTTAAAATTAATTCCAAAATTTGGACAGTCCTTTAGGACTTTACAATAGGGTTCTTTGTTGTGATTGTCTTTTTATCCCTAAGGATGATATTAGGATCCTTGCATGCTTTCCTTCACAATAGTAATTGATTGTACATTTCAATTTTTTGTTTATTACTTTCCTGCTTTATAATGATTAGGATGAATCTTAGATTTTATTTTTGGATACACCGCTGTGGTGTCTGTTAGTACATAATCGAGTATGTACCAAAAGGACATTAGTCTTAAGGCTAACGTAATGAAGTCCCGAGTCTATAATCTTTGGTTCCGTAAATAGTAAGATATCATTCTATATCTTACTTGATTTCTAGCCGACCAAAAAAGCTAAGGATTACTCATTAGTCAAAATTTGCATAGGCTTAATTGTTTAAAATCTAAATGCTCGATGTCACGCGAGACATGAATTTTGGAGAACTCAAGTTCATAATTAATAGATTGAGCATGGAGATGTCACTCTTGAAGCCGTCTCTTTTAAGGATGCCTACTTGGACCGTTATGCGAACAAATGCCACTAAACCTACTCACTAGAGGAAAGTGTTTACCCTTCAACGGGTTAGGTCGCGACATGACCATAATTAACTTTTCCTTTTCTTTTTTTTTTTTTTTGGTCTAGGACCATAACTGACTTACTCCCATGATACATCTCATGAAATTTTGCAAGTAACGAGCTAATTTGATGGTGAAAGCTGGTTCAAGAAAGATGCTTGTCCACAGGATTACCTGTGTGATTGATGTAATTTCTGCAATAGTCAAATTGACAGCAAGTAATTCATCTCACGGTGAAGTAAAATCAATGCATCATGCTCGAGCAAGATAATTGCAATTTGCAAAGTTTCCAAATTGGCACATCCACTAAATGATAATGCCTAGCTAATTACAAAGCCCTAGACAAATTTGGGATAGCATACCTCAACATTTGACCGATCTGAACACCGAAAATAACTTCATAGCCAATAAGTAACTAACCAATGTACTATTAGTGAAGGAACGAGTTTTGCTCCATTCTTTCTTTTGGTACCGATTTCCATGACAAATAGAGCAATATGACTCATACAAGTAAGACACAAAACAGATTTTTACCACGTTGGTAAAAGTGGCTGGACGTCCGGAAAAGTAATGACATATGCATCAATGTTTGACTTGTTAGATGGAAAAGCAGCATCATTAGATTTAGTTGCCTCACAATTCTCTTGATTTTGCAGAATACCCAAAGGATTTTGGAGCTTCCTTATCCCCTCCAACTCCATTGCCACTTCTTTCATTGTAGGTTGGTTCCTCCAGTTCAAGTTTAGGCACCTACAAAATATCTTTTCTAAGGCCGAGTTTTTTACTACAAGCACCTTTTCGCTAGGCTAGCAACCGATGCAATCTCTTCCTTGTTACCTTCTTTCAAAACTTGAGCATCGACAATGTCAAACAAGCAATTCTCCTCCATCGAAATTATGAAATAGGTCGCAAGGCTTCTTCCTTCTTGTTCCCTCTTGCTGTTGTTAAGAGTTCAACAAGTACCACTCCAAAGCTGTATACATCACTTTTATCAGTGAGTTGACTTGATTAGAAATATTTGGGATCTAGAGAGCCAAAAGTACCCTATACCAGCGTGGTTACATGAGTTTGATCAAGGAAAATTGACTTAGAAGTACCGAAATCCGCCACATTTGCTCAATATTTTTCATCAAAAAGGATATTGGTGGACTTGATGTCTCGATGATAAATAGGAATAGAGGCTGCTGAATGCAAGTAGTATAAGGCTCCCATGATTTCAGTTGTAATTTGTAGCTGTGTGTCCCACGAAACATGAAACTCTTCATTTGAGTCATGCAAATATTGGTATAAAGTCCCATTTGGTATGAACTCATACACTAAAAGCGGCACTTTCGTTTCCAAGCATCACCCCAATAACTTAACTACCTTCCTATGGTTGATTTGTGAGAGAATGATGACTTCATTTATGAACTGTTCGACTTTTCCCTCATCAATCACTTTTGCTTTCTTAATCGCGACTATTTTTCCATCTATTAACATTTCCCTTGTAAACGGTGCCTTGTCCACCTTGCCCGAGTATCCTATCATCATTGAAATTGTCGGCGGCCTTCTCTAAATCCTTGGCATTGAACAAATTGCTTTTCTCGACGTTGCCTTTTGGTGAAGACAGCTCACTTTTCAACTAAAGGCCACCATAGCGTTTGAAGTACTTCTCTTTGAGCTTGATTTCTTTTCTCTTCTTGATGTATTTGTACAACCTCCAAGAGAAAAGACACAAAACTATTGCCCCAAGGCCTGCCCCAACCCCTGCATTGCAAAAAATTTGAGGGGTAAAATAGTGTTAAAAATGCCCCCTGTTTGTCAAGAATCTATAAAGGCACTTATCATAAAATATTAAAGTGACTCTTGGTGAAAGGAGTACATATGGAAGTGATTGACCTAACTCTCCTTTCATATGGATTTATCTTAACAACCAAGACAAGTTAATTTGTCCTAGTAATTTTTCAAACCATTTCACTCTTCACGGGTTGGGCAACCACGGTCGGTTCCGACACGTGTCATTTTTATATACTATAATAATAATATTTTAATATTAAAAATATTTTTCTAATGTTAACCCAAAAAATAGAAAAAGCTTAAAAATAGTCTTTGGTGGTTTTTCCTTGAAGTATATGAAAATCCTTAAAAGAAAACAAAAAAGAAATTGTGTTTAAATTCTCAAAAGCAAATGTCGGATTTCTGCTTGTTCCTATTGCACCCTTATGATGCATGGATTGCTATTTCTTTAGCTTGGTTAGGAATGGAATCCTATGATTTCCTTAGCTCGTTAGGAATGGAATCCTAGGACTTGTGACTGGCATAACATGTTGCATGAATGTTTTGCTTGATATTTAAACAAGATTAAATATTGAAAGGCATTAGTTGATTCCGTGGTGTAATCAAATCCCCAATCCTAATTTTTTTGGTTGCATAGGAGTAAAATATTTCTCTTCATATTTTACTTGGATTTCCAATCGATTTACAACAAACAGATTAATAGTGATTTCTAAATGAAAATGACTTGTAAATTCGAATTGATGGGTTTGGAAGAGCCCATATTGAGCCTAAATTGGTGCCAGCCATTAACCTCCGTGCTCACGGGAGGGCTCCAAAGAAGTCATGACAAATACTTAAGTCAAACACCGGTACTGAACAAGAGAAAATTTGAAAAGGGAACTATTCGACCACCCTTCTTCTTTACAACAACACCAACAAGGAAATAGCTAAAACAAATGGTTTATAATTGACCAATCAAAGGGCAAGTTCCCCCTTATTTGTTAAGGTTAAGAGGGATGGGTAAAGATCAACTTTGATGCAACTTGTATAATCGAGTCATTCGCCTCTGCATGTATAGCTAGAAATTGTTGCGAAGATGATGGCAAAAATTGCTGTCTTCACCATGATTCACAATGTGCGAATGGTTGCACATCTGAAAATGTAGTTACATCTGTGCCTATGAAAGACTTGCTGGATGCGAAATGAGAGTCACGAGATTTAGTGGCCTTGATGTTTTCTTGATTTTGTTGGAAGCTCGAAGAGCTTCGGAGCTTCCTTATTCCCTCTAACTCCATTGCCACTTCTTTCATCATCGGCCGGTTCCTTCCAATCAAGCTCAAGCACCTTCTTGCGAGGCTAGCAACAGCTACAATCTCTTCTTTCTTGCCTTCCTCCATGACCTGAGCATCAGCAATATTGAACAAGCAATTCCGCTCCATCGAAATTACAAAATAGGCTGCGAGGCTCCTTTCTTCTTCTTCCCTAAGCAAAGAGATTGGCATTTGTCCTGTTAAGAGTTCAACAAGGACTACTCCAAAGCTATACACATCGCTTTTGTCTGTGAAATGACCTGTTCTAAAGTACTCCGGATCCAAGTATCCAAAAGTCCCTCGCACCAATGTGGTAACATGAGTTTGGTCAAGGGATACAGACTTGGAAATACCAAAATCTGCGACTTTAGCACAATGTTTCTCGTCCAAAAGGATATTGGTGGACTTGATGTCGCGATGATAGATGGGTATAGAAGCTGCCGAATGCAAGTAGAATAAGGCTCCAGCAATTTCGGTTGCAATTCGTAGGCGTGTGTCCCATGACACGAGAAGGTCTTCATTCGGGTCATGCAAATACCTATAAAGAGTCCCGTTCGGTATGAACTCATATACTAAAAGTGGGTTATCTGTTTCCACGCAACACCCCATTAGCTTAACCACATTCCTATGATTGATTTGTGAGAGAATGATGACCTCATTAATGAACTCTTCAACCTTTTCCTTGTCTATCAATTTTGATTTCTTAATCGCGACTATTTTTCCATCAGTCAGCATTCCCTTGTAAACTACACCTTGTCCACCTTGGCCAAGTATCCTATCCTTGTTGAAACGGTCAGTAGCCTTCTCTAAATCCTTGAAATGAAATAATTTGCTTTTCGCAATGTTGCCTTCAGGTGATGAAGATAAATGTCGTTGCAACAAGAGACCCCACTGTGTTTTAAAGTACTTCTCTTTTTGCTTAATTTCTCTTCTTTTCTTGACGACTCTATATAAGCATCGAGAGAGAAGCAACACTTGCACTAGTCCTCCAACGCCAGCTCCGAGGCCTGCAGTCCGAAAATTTAGTAGAGGATAGAGTCATAAAAAGCACCTGCTGTTAAGAATGTTTACAGTTGTGCTAAACTATCCAACTAGGAATAGAATAATTTTGAAGCAGGAAAACTACTAATCCCACATTGAGTTATGGATATTCTTTCCATTGGCCAAGTAGAAATTTCTTCCATCATAGGAAGCCACCAACTACATATGGGCAAAACTCAGATTATGAAATGAGGTTGCATTAAAGAAATCTTTTCAGCAAAATCGAATGCAATAAAATTTACCAGATGTATAAACCATCTACTCAAATTGATGCCTAATTTTTCATGGAATCGTATTTCAGTCCCACTCTTCTATACTTACCTCACCATCAATGCCCAAAGAATTTCATCATATTGGTTAATAAAAGTTATATTTCCAGGGAAAAATAATAATCCTACACAAATAACATAGCCTGGAAATTGAATTCGACACTTCAATCAAATCATGACAAGTGGAAGAATAGAACGACAATCCTGTTGGAACGATAATCAAGAGCATGAAATGGTCTAAAAATAATAATCCTACACAAATAACATAGCCTGGAAATTGAATTCGACACTTCAATCAAATCATGACAAGTGGAAGAATAGAACGACAATCCTGTTGGAACGATAATCAAGAGCATGAAATGGTCTAAAATTCTAGGTTAAAAGATCTACTTACTAATAAGAATAGTTGTCTTTCTTCCGGTGACGCATTCATAGCTGCCCTGCTTGTTCAAACAAGCCCCGGAGCACATATTTGGAATTTCACATTCATTAATATCTGATGACAAATGGTAAAATAAACATATTAGAAGCAAAACCCATATCCTTGAATAAAATTAGCAAGATCAGTAGGTCGCATTTCGTCTTGAATTGTTAACTCCATAGTTGAAATATTGTGCTTGTAACGGTCGGTCCGTCCTGTTCCCCTTTGTTTCCAGTAAATTATTATCATTATAATTCATTCAATTTTGTTTGAAAGTGCATTCAGTTTTGTATAACCTTGGGCAGATAAACAAGAAAAAGAAGGCAGATAAGCATGTGCGTGATCACAAAACAGTGCGAATGCTTTCTTATCAGAGAAAAATCTGGGAATGAACAAGCCACTTCTCTATAAAGAGCCTTTATATACAGAATGGGATAGCATGAGGTATGTTACCTTGGCATCCTCTAATAACATAGGGGTTACCACTATACCCGTCCATGCAATAGCATTGTAAAAATGGCATTTCACTTAAATGCCGTCCATAGAGGCTGTCCATGTCACACGAGAGGGCATTGGTATAGCTGTGACCTTGCCGGATTAACGCAAGTGCATATTCGGTGTTGTTTAAAATCCCCCATTCCAACACCACTGGAACAGTATCATTCAAACTCAAATCATGTAAACCTGCAAAGTTAGACCTCCCGAACCATGATCTATCTGCTAGGAAAGCGTACTTGCATCCCGGAGTTCCACCTTCTTCTGTGAAATCCACACTAAAGGACCGAAGGTTAAAGGGGAGCATACTCTGGCAGCACCCGTCCCTCCCGGAACAAGCATTATACATGCTAACGCTGGCGTTGGTTCCAGCACATCTCGACCTGCAACCGACAACAGCTGATTCTGTACTATTCACTATTGCCAGAGTGTTGCAACCGACCGACATAAAGACGTTCCATGTCTGGGAGAAGATAAATTGACTTCCTTCTAAGCTCGCTGGCACACCAAGTCCTTCGCCCCTGCAGCTTGCATCCGAGTAAATTAATGGAGAACTCACCCTAATCATGCCGTTCATTGATCCATCATAATTGGGAAGTGAAATGTTGAGAACTCGCAATCCAATCTTATTTAGTATTGGAACCGTCCTATTTTGGCAGACGATCTCATACCAGTGATCCAAGAAACACCCGGCACCTATTCCGAAGGGGAAGGGAATGCTGACGTTCCCACATGTTTCAACACAGTTGGGCCTTGCAAGTCCATCTGCAGTTCCTGATGCTTGCATCGTGAGGAAAACCAGAAGCACAAGAATTCGAAACTCTGAGTTCGACATGATGTTCACGTCTGTGTGTGCATGGACCTAAACATATGGAGAAAGGGGATATGGACTGAGTCCCTTAATATTGTTATTTATGTGGAAGAGGGGAAGAATTCTGATGCACTCTACGCATAATTTTGTTCCAGCTCTGCTACTTCCTAGTATCTGTGACGATGCTTCCTTTAATATAGAAATATCAAAGCTTGATAGGTAAAGGACACCAACGGAAGCAGTCAAGTGTGACTTTTCATCTTTATAATTGAGATGTCTAATCCTTTCCTTCTTGACTTAAATTGTTTCGCATACGAGTCAGTTCATTTTAATTTATCGTAGACCAATAATGTATGAATTCTTCCTCTTCCGTGCTAGATTAAATATGGTTCCACGTCTTTGCTTATTGTCGCAAAATTTCACATTTCATTGCCAATCTTTTTGTTTAGTAGTAAATAGTATTGGTCATTTACAGTTCCTAATTATAAAGATATATGTCTTAGTTTAGCACTGTTTTGGTTATTTATTAAATCGACTTCTGAGTTTAACCTTGTTTAGAGGACTCGAATTTCACCGTTTTTCATGATGAGTGAATGGCTGCACATTGGATAAATTACAGGAAATTATTTGCTCAATCCAATCTTACTTAGAGTATGATTCGTGTCTCCATAATTTAGCTAATCTTTCACGAATTTCATGAAATTTCGGGATTTTTCCAGCCAAAAAGAAAAGAAAAAAAAACTCAAGAAATTAACATGTTGAGATGTGAAGAGATTTTCTTTTGTTGCCATTAAAGCCTTTGCTTCCAGAAAGGCTCCAAGTCATTTTGAGATTGGAGGACTTTGGAGACTCGTTTTTTGTTCTAGACAAGCCCATTCGGACAAGGCTTGAAGGTACTGAGAAATGGGGATTCAAAATCTTAGCTTTCGGAGTTAGAAAAACTGGATAGTACGAGGCAACTGAACTGCACGTGATCTTTGACTAGCACTTGAGGCAAGCAGACGATGCCTTTTTTTTGACTGCTGAGATTGGACTTCTTCGAAGGCGTATGGTGCCCGTCTCCCATATAACATGCAATCACAGCCGATGATCGAGTGTGACTCTCACGTGGAGCCCCCATAATCAGTGATTATGACGGATCAAGTCCATAGAGACATGGATCCAGGCAAGAATTTTGCGCAAGACCAGTGGAAAACGGGTTAATCTAATTGCCATCCATATGGAAACCAATTTGTACGCAAACAAACTTGAAAATATCAGCATGGTGCGAACCAATAATGACTTGTAAAATCTATGGCCTTCAAGACCGTTATCAGATGAGAATTTAAATTAGAACTGACCATTGACTTAGTCTCCAACGACGACAGAACAGAGAAACGATGGTTCCGTGGCTAGCTATTGCGCTGACGATGACTCATTTTAGACCACAGGCTTCTTGGTGGTCGGCAGCCACTGAGTTTGGCCGGGTCATTGGTCTCATCCTCGCCTATTGTCCACAAGATCAGTGATCTCGCTATTCATCCGGAATCACGAACCTGTTCGAGGAATGAACCAAGACGGGGTCACCTAAATGCCTCTTTCTTCTGTTAGTTGTTGACCCTAGCATATCCGAGGATGCTTCCAAGAGCAGAATCGTCAACTTCAGATCTTTCCTGGGGTAAAAGATCCTCTACTGAAGTGGTCGCCTATTTTAGCAGCCAAACTGAGAAGAATTGTTTTGATCAGGTTCGCTTTGATGGCAATAGCGACCGACTATTTTTCAGTCTCAGTTGAAGATTTGAAAAAGAAACACAGGATATTAACATGATGAAAATCAAGATATTTTATTTTGTTCACCATTGAAGTTTCTCCTTTCAGGAAGGCTCTTAAGCCATTTTCAGATTGGAGGACTTTGACGACTCGTTTTTTGTTCTGGACCGCCACATCAGGAAACGCTTGAAAGGTACTGAGAAATGGGATATTCCAAAAACTCGGTTTTCTCAGTTAGAAAAGTAGGAAAGTTCAAGACAACTGAACCGATGACCGGCACTGATGCCATTAAGGCCACCACAGTTGTGGCATAGCAAAAAGTCCGAAGTAAATTACTTTTCAGAGTCCAATTCTTTGACAGAGAAGCAGAAGACTCCTGATGATTCGCTTCCCCCCAGATTCAGGCATCAATATCGCCATAATTTAGCTACCGAAAAATTGCAGAGCCTCTTATCAGGTTTGATGCGTGCACCCGTCCTCATATAATCCAGTTCAGGCTTTTTCCGAACCATGTTCAACCACAACTGAAGACTAATCAAGTTCAGATGGTTTTTGTCATATCTAATATGAAGGGTAGTTACTTGATGGTATTACAGCAAAAGAAAAGGACAAAGTTATGTATATTACCATACATGTTTAATGGATTTTCCACGATTTGCAAGAATTCAGTGTTTCAGTTTGAGAGTTCGGTTTGTTAAGTTCTTTTGAGTTTACAGACCTTACTGGAGGTCTTGTATTTTGATTGAAACCAAATCAACCAGAAAAGATCGAATGTTCCGGTTCAGACCTCACAGTAGCAAACATATGTGGAACATATATGGACGATTCTACAATTTGGTAACATGTCTGCATCCTTACACAACTCGATACAGATATATTGAGAGGCTGTAGAGCTTCCTTGTCATCAAAATAAATAAGCATGCTTACCTTGTAGACAGCCCGGTTTCTGGAGAAATACCATTGGAAATTAAATTATTCTGTGGCCTAAACTTATTAGGTCTGATCAGCTCACATTATAATTTAAAAAACAAAACAAAACAACTACATCGCCATCATACTGGGTTGGATTGGCACAAGCATGAATCTGCCTCCCCTGCCCTTTTGCTGCATATGAACTGCAAATGGAGATAGGATCTTTTCATTCCATACTCTCTTTTTTATTTTTTATTTTTAATTAGCGATGCACGCTGTTACTTTCGCTTCTCACCAAACGGTTGGAGTTTTGAGGCAGCCCATCAAGTGCGACATAGACAACCAATGAAGTTTCTTCTTTATCAAAGATCTAACCATCCGAACTTCAATTTTCTCGCCACACATGGCAAATAGAAACATAAGATCTATGCTAAGAGCACGATCCCACTTTAATGAAGTCTCTTATGCTCTCCAGAAGAGGAAGTCACGACTATAATTAAGAACGTAGAAACTTCAGAACCAATACTAGGAAGATGTTTCAAATACCACACATGGGTTACTAGACATGCTCAAAGATTAGACCTCTAGATGAAGATATGCATTATAATTTAGAATTTCAAAGATTGAAACCTCTCCTATCCCATGAAGATTTGAACCCCCACCTCTCCCTTATGAAAATTGGCCACTGGGGCAAATTCCTAGTGGTTTTAGTGCCAAGTTAACGAAACTCCCATACGTTACCAACTATAGATGACGTCATGATATTTCATTTTGAATACTGTTAACATCATGTCTCTGAGAATGCTTCCCTGAGAACAGAAATATCAAGACTTGATGAGTAGAAGCGAAGTGAGACTTTTTTTCCATTGTTAGGGAGAGAATTTTGTCGTCATCTTTCTTGTGAGAAAGACTTGGAGCGGATGACTTTTCAAGGCCCTTTGTTGTGGATTTCGTTAAGCACGTTGGAATTGAGACTTTTATTCTTTTCTTTATTGACTTAAATTTCCTTTTTGTATGTATAGATCTTTGTAATTTTTCCCGGACAAAAATTGTGTGAATTTTTTCTTTCCTAGAACAAAATCATATTTGATAAATAACTTCCAAAATCCTCCTATTAGTAAACAAACAATTTCTCCATTCTTTCTTTTCTCTTTATTTTGCTTTGAAAACTGATTTCCATGACAAAAAGAATTCTTTAAATTCCAAATTCAGTCAGAAATCTTTTAATTTAATCAATTTAATTCTAATCATTTTAACAATCTACCAATATAGTCCTTCAATTCCTAATTTGTCAAGCTTGGCCATGGTCACTGCTTCTTCTTCCAAAGGCCAAAGACAAGGTGAACTCGATCAACATAAACAAGAAAGAAAGATGGACAATCTGTCTGCATTAAACTCATCGGAAACTCGAGCAACTCTATTTGTTTATCTCTTCTTCTTCCACACCACCACTCCAATCATCACAATATCTACTCACTGTAAATTCATCCGAAAAAATAAAATAAAAAAATAAAAAAAGGCCAGAGAACATCCAATTCGTGTGGCAAAAGATTTCATCTCCACCAACCACCGCCTTCAACTCTCATCACATTTTAGTCTCTGTTTCGACGCGAATAAACCCTGGCATTGATCAAATCAGTTCTTGTTTAATCTCAGAAAACAGCCATCCCTATTCTTGGTTCCCTTGATTCCCTTTGTCTTTTTTTTCCCCTTTCTAAATGGCTATTGGCTGAACATGTTTTTGTTCAGTAGTGACTAGTGAGTGAATGTTGTTGTTTGAGCAACTCAGGTAACACCAAAATTTCCAAAATAGGACATAGTGGAGTTGTTATCTCAAAGAAGGCTCAAAATAAACATTGTCCCAAATAAAAGCCTAAATTGACAAAACAGGCACTAATAAGAGCTGAACTCGCAGGCTAGCCAAATTCTTCACTAATCGGCAAAGTCGTGTGATTGTTCCGGCCACCAGAGAAGGGACATTTTTTTCCGAAAAATTCTGGGTTGTTTTTTTCTTTTTCTTCCTGTTTTTCTTTCTTGTATGAGTTCCCGGACTGGGAATTACTCTGCAACTCCGACTCCGACTCAATGGACAACCCTAGGAACTTCAACAAGATCGAGGATGAATCGGGGGGCATGAGGACCGTCGTCAGTAAGGCGAGCGACTCTGACTACTTGGATAACCTGAGCTGGATCAATCCCGGCTCTAAGACTCAGTATCAGCGGAAGAACTTGGGCAATTCGGGTCTGACTCAGGAAGTGTCCTCTCCACGAAAGCAAGCTCGGGGATTTCAATCCAAAGGGCAAACTCGTCATGGCAAGGGGTGCAAAGGGCGCTGCGAAATGGAGGGGGCGGGGAATTTTTTTTTTTTTTTTTTTTTTTGGGGGGGGGGGGGGGGGGGGGGGGGTGTTAAGGACGAGTATGGCTTCTTTGGAAGGGTGACGAAATAAGTCGATGTTAATTACAATATCTAGCAAGCAAATTTTTGTAATTAGCTAACATCCTGCTGAGGATCCGATTACAGACATGTCAATCTCATCCAATATAAATTACTTTTTAAAGTTCTGGTTAATCAGGCAAGAACCGTAGTTCTACCATAAATTCTTACATGTTTGTGTCACGGGCCAATCGATCAACTCTCGATCACACGTAGGCTGACCCGTGCGGCCTTAAGGTTTTACCCTAAGCAGCCTTTCAACACTCGACTCACAAGGGACTTTGTAGAGAGAGAAACTTCTTGAAAGAGAATCTCTGCTTTTCATATAACTTGTGAATGAATTACAATAAGAGAGGTAACCTATTTATATACAAGTATAAGGCAAACCGTATCCGTAAATCTCCCTTAGATCTAACGATGGAGATTGCACCTCCCCATCTACCAACTACCGGCATTCATTGCCAACTATCAGCTACTCGCATTTATAACGTATGCATACAATATCGCCCGTCCCTAGGAGAATACTCTACGTCTCGGGGACATAAGCCGAGGGTCATTAATGTGTCACGCCCGTCCCATGAAACCTCTTAGACATGCTTTCTTTTGGGCAGTGACATTTGCATGGCAACTGATTCACCAGTACAGATTGACAGCATGATATGCTTTCTTTGATAAAGAACCACTAATTGCGCATTTTCTTGCACTACAATGCAATCAAACATTGTCATTTCAGCACGAAAAGCTCTTAAAAGTCTCCAAACTTCAAGTTCCAATCTCCCTTACCATTGCTTCTCTCTCTCTCTCTCTCTCTCTCTCTCTCTCGCCCCATTTGGTTGGGCTTTCCCAAGGGGCTTTGAGCCCCTAAAGCCCCTTGGGAAAAAAAATTGTGTTTGGCAAGTGTTTTTAAATGCTCATTTGCCAAATGCGGGCATTCTAAATGCCGAAAGTTGAATATTGGAGAGGATCGGCTTTGAACATTGGGCATTTCGGAAATGCAAGTTTATTGTCATCACCGTTACTGTTCATCATCTTCCCCGTTCGTCTTTGTCTTCCCCACCGCCTGAGAGTTTGGCTTCTTTGAAAACTGCCACCACCGTGTGGGGGTCGTGCGTCCCCGGTCACCATCGCCTGGGGTGGCGTGACCCGCGACCCAGGCGGCGCCGCGTGGCCCGTGCGCGCCAGGCGACGCCACCTGGGTCCGCGAGATCTCAAGCAGCTTTGCCTGGGTCCGCCCGACCTCAGGTGGCATCACTTGGGTCGCGCGAGCTAGGCGACGCTACCTGAGGTCGCGACCTCAACCGCTAGATCTGGCCGTCGGGAGACCAGATCTAGCGGTCCGATGGCCAAATCTGGCTATTGGAATGGTCGTTGGGAGGCCAGATCTGGCGGTCCAACGGCCAGATTGGCCGTCCGGCAATTGGCCGGTGGTTGGCCAGTGGTTAGCCGGCCGCCAAATTTTATTTTCATGCTTTAAAAAAGATAAAAATAGCAAAAGTCAATTACAAATGCAAGTTTTGTCAAACGGTGTTTTAGCTAAAGTTATTTTTCAATGCTACTTGAGATTGTAATTTACCAAACGGTGTAGCATTTCAGGAAATCCCTTTATTTCAAAGGTATTTGTATTCTCCCAAGGGTATTTCCCCAAAGCTGAACCAAACGAGCTCTCTCTCTCTCTCCTTTCTTGCTTCTATACTAATTTGCAAGATCTTAAACCTTGAAAACTAGGTTGAGATCTCGAATTTTTCCTTGAATTTGCCTCTAGTTCGAGAAAAAGCAATGGGTTTTGGAAAAACTCATTTAGAGATTCGCCCTTTTCGTGTTGACAATTTTCCCGTCACTCAGTCTTGCGATCTCCGAACCCATAGAGAAAGAGCGCTTGGACGATGAAGATTTGTAGGGGACTGCGGAACTGTTAGCTTTAGCTGAAGAGGTGGAGCAACAGCAATAAATTTCGCCAACATGGAATCCTCGCATCTAGAAAAGGAGGGGGGAAAAAATCAACCCGAAATTTTTAGGACAAAAATGTCCAATGGCTGGAACAATCACAAGACTTGCCGGCGTGAAGAGTTGGCTGGCCGGCGTGTTCATACGCTATTTAAAATTAATTTGTCATTTCAGATCCTTATTTAAGATAATATTCATTCTGAATTTTTATTTGAAAAAATAACTTCACTTCGGGCTCTCATTTGAAATTCTCTCTGGATAATCAATGACTCATGACCCCTTGCTCTTATTTTCTCTGTTTTTTCACTTTGATTGCTCCATTGAATGCAACTCCGAATTCGGTAGTGAGATTTCTGCAATTCCCAGATTTGTGATTCCATATTTCTCTTCTTTCCATCGTTTTCTTTTCTTTTCTTTTTTTATGGCTTTCATTATTAATTTTTTTATTGGCCTATTTTCGGATGTGGCACCTCTAAATTACATGGAAAAGATCACCATCTTCCATTCATTAAGGTGGACAAAGCTAACGATGGAACTTTATTGCATCGATATGTCAAGTTTCAGGATTTAATTACACATTTCAAAAGTTTAAAGACCTAATTGTACTTCCGTGATAATTTTTAAGACTTTTAGAACACTAGTTTCTATGTCTTAAAACATTTGAAAGTCTTGTCTCTCTCCCTCGTGGTAGCCAAAATTTAACAGTTAGTTTAAGTGTTCATTTTAGAAGATTTCCCCACGGTTTGGACCACACCAATTACGGAATTGGCACTCAGTCGTCATTTGGCAAGGTAGAAAACTAAAAGGATGGTGGTTTTTGATAAATGATCTTTATACAATTATCTTTTTGTTACTAGTTCAAAATTTGATGACAAAGCAATCACCCATACAAGATAGATAAGGTAGTACTAGAAGTTTATAGTGGGAAATAAATGTTCCTTATGCACAAAATTTTTTCTTGATTGCGCTTATGTCACTTTTATTATAATGTAACATATGACCTATTGAAACTTGAATTTTTGTCAACGTTTTAAGTATCCATTCATTTTACAAAAATATTTTTTAAAAAGGATAACAAGATAAAAAGATTTTAAAAAAATAGGCATCATAAAAAGATCGAAAAAAGAGTAAAAATGAACAAAAAAAAGCGGAGTGATAAAAAAAATTGACGAAAAGGAAATGGAAAAATCAGGCCTAGTAGGCCGGCCGGTCCAGCCCACCCTTTCATTGAACTTTCGGCCCTTTCAAAAGTTAGGCCCAGCTTCCCATGTCTTTTCTTCCTGTCGGCCCACTTTTCTCCCCTTCTCTTTGAGCCCAAGAAAAAACAATGCAAAGCCCAGCCTTGTTTTGGCGGAGACCAGCACGCCCGGAGAGAAGAAAGAGAGACGTGACAGTGACACAGCCGCCGGGGGAGGCGCGCCCTCGCTTACATGCGTATGTGAGCGAGGCTGTGAGCGACGCGCTGTGACAAGAGCACACCTGCGAGCCTTGTAGAATAGCTGAGCTGGCGGGTAGGAGGGGGAGGCGTAATAGAAAGATTCCTCGAGCGAAGGCAGCGCGAGGGAGGGAGAGAACGCTGGGCCGAGGCATGATGGGGCGAAAGAAGAGAGACGCAACAGGGGGGCTGATCTTTTTCTTCGCTGAAGCGATATCACAGAGAGAGAGAGAGAGGGAGAGAGAGGAGGGCGTGAGAGAGAGTATTCTTTCCGTTCTCGGGGAGTGACCGAGAACCCAGTCGCCAGAGCTCGCCGCCCGTTTCCTAAGCTCCAGTCAAGGGTCAGTTCGTGAGCCAGCCTTTACCCATTCGGCGGTCTTTCTACAGCCGAAGAAGGAGCCCAACTAGTCGCTCCTCGCCGTCGCCGACCGATATCCCTCTCCCCGAAGCCCCTGTTTTATCCCTGTTTTCTGGCAGGAAAAACTTGTCCGAGTCGATGTAACTTTTGGATCAAAATCTTAACAAAATCACGCAACTTTAGGAAGATTCGTGGTTTGTGGGAGGTTAATTTATCATGGCTGGATCGAGAAATGATGAAGATTTGAACTTAAAGCCTGTGTTCATCTATGCGTGTCAACTGTTTGTTATATTGCCTGAACGAACCACAGAATGTGAAAGAACACCGAATTTGATCGTTAAAATTCCAAGTAAACTAGAACAAACTAGGATGGATTAGCATGGAATATTTTGATTCGTGCCTTTATACATTTTTTTTGACTCGAAAATTGCATCGAATCTCTCTGGAACACATCCTTTAGGTCGCACATCAGTCGCTTGATAAAATGCTTGAGAGAAGGCCGAAACTCCTTCATTGTTGAATCCTAAAATTGATTTGCTTTTGCTTCTGTACAGGCTAAATCTGGCCTAATATTAGTGTTTTCTCTGCGTTTTTTACGCATTTGATGAAAAATCCATGTTCGAGTTCAACGTATATATGCATCCCCATACCCGAAAGCTGTTCGTCGGAGACATCCCCTCACGCCAGCGAAGTTTGTGATTCAAAATCACGTCAGTTTATCTCTTGGATTTGTTGTATAGAAGGCTAGGATGGGAGGGATTAGCTTCGGATAGATATTTTTGTTCGTGGTTGTGGCCGCCGGAATCAGTGGTCGGAGTTGGGGGGCTGCCGGTCGGAGTGGATGACCAGAGGAGAGAGTTGGCTTGGCAGCGATATAGGCGCTGGCAGTCGCCGGCCGGAGCAATGGCGGGGCATCGAGGCTGGTGATCCTGGTTCGGTGAGTGCAGGTGGAAAGAAAAAGATTCGGGGATGGAGGAGGAGGAGGAGGAGCGCTCCTGGAGGTTGAAGAAGGAGTGCAGGGGAAGACGATAAAACATGGAAAAGGACAAAAGAGGACGAAAGAAAGAAGAAAAAAAAAAAAAAATATATATATATATATATATATATATATATATATATATATAAGTATTTAAAAAATCGGTTTTAATGTCGGATCCGGGTTTGGGTCAATGGGCCGGATAGGGTAAACGGTCCGAACCCTTTACTGGACTATAACAATAATAAAATTAATAAATAAAAAATCAATTAATTGAAAATTTTCGAAACTAATAAAAATTTAAAAAATTCAAAATTCAGAAAATGATAAAATTTTTAAAACTTTAAAAATTTAGAAAATTCGAAAATCAATAAAAATTAGAAGTATAGAAAATCATATGTTTTTTAAAAAACATCCGAAAATGTTATTAGAAAAATTAAAAATTAATTAAAATTTTGAAAAGAAATTATTTTTTTTAATCAGAAAATTAATAAAAAAATTAAAAATTTTGGAAAATCGTAAATTTTTTTTAGAAAATCCAAAAAATCAAGTAAAAAAATTTAAAATTTTAATTTAATTTAAAATTTTTTTTAGAAAACCCTTAAAAAGTAAAACCAAAATTTGGACAAGCCTTTAGGTCTTTACAATATGGTTCTTTATTGTGATTGTCCTTTTATTCCTAGGAATGATATTAGGATGTTTGCGTGCTTTCCTTCACAATTAAAATTGATTGTGCATTTCAATATTCTGGATGTTACTTTCCTATTCTAGAATAGTTTGGACAAACCTTAGATTTCTTTTGGATAGGCACATAATCAAGTAAGTACCAAAAGGGCGTTAGTCTTAAAGCTAACATAGTCCCTAAGTCTAGAAAATCTCTGGTTGCATAAATAATAAGATATCTCCTCATATCTTACTTGGTTTCTAGCTGATCGAAATGGTGACTTCTTAGTCAAAGTTTGCATAAACTTAATTGATTGAAGTTTGAACGCTTGATGTCATGTGAGACATGAATTTAGGAGAACTCAAGTTCGTAATTAATGGACCAAGCATGGCCCACCAAATAGACGTTGTTCTTGAAGCCGTCTCTTTTGAGGATGCTTGCTTGGACTGTTTTGCGAACAAATGCCCCTAAACCTACTCATTAGAGGAAACTGTTTACCCTCAAGAGGTTGTTAGGTCACGACATGACCATAACTAACCTTTTTTTTTTTTAAGGTCTAGGACCATAACTACTTACCCCCATGATACATCTCGTGAAATTCTGCAAGTAACAAGCTAATTTATTGGTGAAGGCTGGTTCAACAAAGATGCTTGTCCACAGGATTACTGGTGTGATTGAGGTAATTTATGCAATAATCATATTGACAAGAAGTAATTCATGCATCTTGCGGTGAAGTAAAATCAACGCATCATGCTCAAGCGAGATGATTGCAATTCGCAAAGTATTTCCAAATTGGTAAATCCACTTAATGATAATGCTTAGCTAATTACAAAGCCCTAAATAAATTTGGGATAGCATAACTCAACATTTGACCGATCCAAACACCGAGAATAACTTCAGGACCAACAATTGACTAACTAAAGTCCTATTAGTGAAGGAATGAGTTTTCCTCCGTTCTTTCTTTTGGTACCGATTTCCATGACAAATAGAGCAATATGACTCATAAGAGTAAGAGGCAAAATAGATCTTTATCACGTCTCACTTCGTAAAAGTGGCTAGACATCCGAAAATGTAATGACATTTGCGTCAATGTTTGACTTGTTAGATGGAAAAGCAGCATCATAAGATTTAGTTGCCTCATGGTTCTCTTGATTTTGCAGAATACTCGAAGGATTTTGAAGCTTCCTAATCCCCACCAACTCCATTGCCACTTCTTTCATTGTAGGTCGGTTCTTTCTGTTGAAGCTTATGCACCTTTTTGCTAGGCTAGCAATTGATGCAATCTCTTCCTTGTTACCTTCTTTCAAAACTTGATCATCAACAATGTCAAACAAGCGATTCTCCTCTATCAAAATTATGAAATAGGTCGCGAGGCTTCTTACTTCTTGTTCCCTCAATGAAGAAATTGGCTTTTGCCCTGTTAAGAGTTCAACAAGTACCACTCCAAAGCTGAATGTGGTTACATGAGTTTGATCAAGGGAAATTAACTTGGAAGTACCGAAATCTACCACTTTTTTTCTCATTCAAAAGGATATTAGTGGACTTGATGTTCGATTATAAATGGGAATAGAGGCTGCTAAATGCAAGTAGAATAAAGCTCCTGTGATTTCAGCTGTGATTCGTAATTGTGTGTTGCACAAAACATGAAACTCTTGACTTGGGTCATGCAGATATTGGTAAAGTCATGTTTGGTATGAATTCATACACTTATGTTTCCAAGCACCACCCCAATAGCTTAACCACAATCCTATGGTTGATTTGTGAAAGAATAAGGACTTCATCTATGAATTGTTTGACTTTTCTCTCATCTATCACCTTTAATTTCTTAATCATGACTATTTTGGCATCTGTGTTAACATTCCCTTGTAAACGATACCTTGTGCACCTTGCCCAAGTATCCTATCATAATTGAAACTGTCAGTAGCCTTCTCAAAATCCTCGGAATTGAACAATTAGCTTTTCTCGACGTTGCCTTCTAGTGAAGATAGCTCACTTTTCAACAAAAGGTTGTCATTGTGTTTGAAGTTTCTCTTTGTGCTTGATTTCTTCTCTCTTCTTGATGTATTTGTACAACCTCCATAAGGAAAGATACAAAACTAGTGCCCCAAGGCCTACCCTAACCCCTTTATTACAAAAATTTAAGGGGTAATAGCATAAAAAATGCCCCTGCTTGTCTAGAATCTATGAAGGCACTTATCATCAAGAATTAAAAGTAACTCTGATTGAAAGGAGTATATATAGAAGTGATTGACCTGACTTTCCTTACCTATGAATTTATCTTAACAACCGTGAAAAGTTAATTTGTCCCGATAATTTTTCAAACCATTGATGAAAGCGAAAAAAGTTCCTTTCTACTAATTCCATTTCAAATATGACGAGAATAAATAGGAATTTTATTTTATAATTTTTGATAAATAAGAAGTGATAGACACTAGAAAAATTCAAGTGTTTTCTTACCTATCAAATATTTGGGTTTTGAGAAAGTTTCTCAGATGTTTCGATAGATATTGTCAATTGAAACTCACGTCGGACAATCATATTAGAACAAAGGATAAGGTAAAGCAATACTCAAGCACGATAAGTGGTCTGAAATTCTAGGTCAAAAGATCTACTTACCAATAAGAATAGCTGTCTTTCTACCTGCAACACGGTTATAGCCTAAATAACATCAACACGAACACGCGACACGTAATATGATATGACACAACATGTCGACACGTCAATTTCATAAAATAGAGAATTTTGATGAGTTGTGATACCCTATATATTTTTATATATACATGATAATTTAAATCAAATTAATTTAATTTATTTTTATAAATAATTAATTAATTAATTAAAAAAAAGTCTCAAATGAATTTATGAGCCCTCCATCTCGCCGAAGCGGCCATGCCTTTTTAGCAGTTCTTTATTCAAACACAGGAAGCCTTTACTTCCCCCGGCCCCCCCGAGTCAAATCCCTTCCTCCCCCCTTGCTTCCAATTAAATTCCGCCGTTTCCTTTTGACCGAAAAAAAAAATTCCGCCGGTTCGCCATCTGCCTCATCCACACCACCGCCCATTTCCACTAATTATTTTATATTCACAAGCAACACGGCTAATTTGATGATCCAACGGCCAAGATCAAATTTGGCCCGGGCCCCACGGCCCATCATGCGCTCCCAAAAACGTGCCCCTCCCCCAAAAATCAAAATAATTTAAGAATGACCGAAAAAATAAAAAATAAAAAGGAGGAGCGAGGATGAGAGTGCGTGATGATTCGTCTTCTCCGCAATTGCGACGTCGACACGCACCGCTTCAAATCCTCCCCTCCCCACCGCTTTTGACGCTAATAATCTCCGCCATCTCCATCTCCACCACGACCATATAGGGGCTGTTTGGTTCAGCATTCCCAAGGGCCTTTCAGCCCCGAAAGCCTCTTGGGAAAAATTTCAGCCGTTTGGTTCAGCATTTGAAGACATACTTGGGGGAATGCTGGCATTTAAAATGCTCTGGAATGCTGAAAGCCCAAAGCAGGTCCCCACCTGCTTTGGGCATTCGGCATTTTCGGAATGCTGAAGGGGGGTTTAATGAAATTTTTTTCTTCCACTTTTGCCCTCATTGATAATTTAGTTTTCTTGTTTTACCCTCAAAATCAACTGTTCATCGTCTTCCTCGTCTTCCTTGTTTCTTCAAGATCGAAGCTCAGCCGGCGGAGCTTAACCAGCTGGAGCTCGTCGCCCACACACCGCCGTTGCCACACATCGCCGCCGCCACGCACCACCGTCACGTGGGTCACGGCCTCAGGCGGCGTCGCCTGGGTCGCGCGACCCACGCAACGGGCTGAGCGATGCTAAGCCGACCAGATTCGGTCGCCACGCACCGCCGTCGCGTGGGTCGCGGCCTCAGGCGGCGTCGCGCGACCCACGCGACGGGCTGAGCGATGCTCAGCCAACCAGATCTGGTCGCCACGCACTGCCGTCGCGTGGGTCGCGGCCTCAGGCGGCGTTGTGCAACCCACGCGATGGGCTGAGCGGTGCTCAGCCGGCCAGATCTGGTTGCCACGCACCGCCGTCGCCATGCACCGTCAATGCGTGGATCGCGTGGCCCCATGCGGCATCGCCCTGAGGCCGCATGACCCACGCGATGGCGGTGCGTGGGTCGCGTGACCTAGGCGACACCGCCTGAGGCCGCGACCCACGCGACGGCAATGCGTGGGTCGTCGCCTGAGGTCGCGACCCACGCGACGGCGGTGCGTGGGTCGCGGGACCCGCCGCCTCCCCACCACCACAGCCACCGGCCGCCTCCCCCACCAGCTCCGATTGCCTC
The DNA here is from genome assembly GCA_004368105.4 of Eucalyptus melliodora. Lineage (NCBI taxonomy): Eukaryota > Viridiplantae > Streptophyta > Magnoliopsida > Myrtales > Myrtaceae > Eucalyptus > Eucalyptus melliodora. Next base: position 17,819,650 of record CM023412.3, read on the forward strand.
CCACTCGCTCCTTCCTCTGCGTCAAACATGGCCTCCTCCTTTTTCCTTTTCTTTTTTTTCTTTTTCTTTTCACCTCAAAGCTATTTTGCAAAATGCTACACCAAAATAATAGTTCCCAAACACTTCAGCATTCACCAAATGCCCATTCTTTCAAAGATACTTGGGGAAATGCCTTTGCATTTCCCCAAAGTTGAACCAAACGGGCCCATAATCCTTCGATTCATTGCTTTTCCGACCTGAGATCTCTTCCAAGTTCCCAACTCTCGTCCCATCTTGACATACCCATTTGCTCCTTTCGCTGGAATTCCAGCGCCACCGCCGCCGCGCAATGGGGCAGGTCCCATCTTCCACCTCCGTCTCCACCTCTCCTAACCCCAGCCACCGCGGCGGAGCCCAGCCAACGCGGCGGGATCTCGTCCAGATAGCGGCTCGACTCACTGCTGGGTGCAACGGCCACGTGAATCATCCACCTCCTGCTTCTTCGCCTCCGTCAAGAACACCAAACCCCCGCCTCCTCTACGGCGTGTGGCGGAAGTTGTCGAAATTTCTCATATAACCCTGTGTATGTCGTAATCGCGTATCAGAATTTCGGACTCATGTCGAATGTGTCAGGATGTTTCAGGAAGAGTTGACTATGTGTCGAATTTTTCAACACTTGTTGACTGTGTGTCGCAATGTCAGACACAACACAAAAACTCTTAAAGATTGTCGATGCTACTTAGGTGATAGCTGCCCTATTTATTCACACAAATCCCGGAGGTACACATTTTGGAATTTCACATTCATTAATATGTGATGACAGTAAACATAATAGTAGCGAAACCGTCTCCTTGGGTAAAATTAGAGAGACTATTAGGTCCCATTTCCTCAAAAGTTGTTTAGTACTGTTCTCCTATGTTTCCAGTAAATTATTATCGATACAGTTCATTATATTTTGTTTGAAAGTGCATTCGCTTTGTGTAATATTGGGCAGCAAAACAAGAAAAAAAAAAAAAGGCAGATAAGCATGTGCGTAGAGCCGTTAAACGGGTGGGGCGGGTGGGTTTTGGGTCGGGTCATTAATGGTACAACCCAATTGACCCATTAACCCATTTATGACAAATTTATGTTTAATGTAAATTTTATCGACCCAAACCCGACCCGACCCATACCCAACCGATACCCGACCCGACCCAACTCATATTAATAAAATATTTTCATATTTAACAAATTTAGAAAAACTTATTCCTATGTTTTTTTTAAAGATTATATTATTAAAATACTTCCAAGCTTTAATATATATTATTTTTTTAAATTGTATTGCTAAAATATTTTTATACAATATAAATTTAATGGAAAATTTTTATAAATTTTAAAATAATTTTTTAAAAAATCGAAATTTAATTATTTTTTAAATTAAAATTTTAATTATTTTTATTTTATTTTTAAAATATAATTTTCTTTTTTCTTTTTCTCTTTTTTCTTCTCCTTCTTATTCTTTTTTGGTCGGCCGCCGGCCACGACGACGGCCGGCAACCGGCCACAGGCAAGCCTCGAGCTCACCGGCGTCGGCGAGCCTCAAGCTTGCCCGACGTCGGCGAGCTCGAGGCTCGCCCGTCGCCCGAATTGGCGATGCTCGAGCCTCGCCTGACGTTGGCGAGCTCGAGCCTCGCTGGGCGTCGGCGTGGCCTCCGCCTCGCCAGATCCGGTGAGCTCGAGCTCGCCCGATGCCGGCGAGCTCGAGGCTCGCCTAATCGGTAGCCAGCCGTCGCCGTGCTGGTGACCGGAAGGAGGAAGGAGAAAGAAAAAAAGAAGAAAGATAAAAAAAAAAAAAAAAAAAAAAGAAATAAAATTAAAAGAGAAAATAAAAATAAAAAAAATTATAAATTCGATTTTTATAAAGCTAAAGAGAGAAGGGATGAATTATAATGTTTTTGTTAAAGATGAGTTTTCAACCCAACCCATTTAAAAACCCACTTAAGATCCACCTATCTTAAACCTTTAATTGTGAAACCCATTTAACTATCTTTTGTTATAAACAAGTGACCCATTTAAAATTTAAATGGGTCATAAATGGGTTTATGACCCATTTTAACACCTCTACATGTGCGTGATCATCAAACAGTTTCAATGCATTCAAAGAAAAATCTAGGAATGAACAAGCCACTTCTCTGTATGATGCCCTTAAGTTCGGAACGGTACAGCATGAAGTATGCTACCTTGGAATCCTTCAGTAAGATAGGGGTTACCACTATACCCCCATCTGCAATAGCACTGTGTAAATGGCCTTTCACTTATATACCGCCCATAGAAGGGATTGCGATAGCTGTAACCTTGCCAGATAAGTTCAAGTGCATAATTGGTATTGTTCGGAATCCCCAATTCCAACACCACAGGAACCATATCATTCTAACTCAAATCATATAAACATGTAATGTTAGACCTCAAGAACCATGATCTATCTGCTAGGAAAGCGTAGTTGCATCCCTGAGATCCACCTCCTTTGAACTCCACACTAAAGCCCCGAAGGCTAAAGGGGAGTGTAGTTTGGCGGCATCCGTCCCTCTGGTGCTGGTTCCAGCACATTTCGACAGGCAACCAACAACAACTGGCTCTGTACTATTCACTGTTGCCAGGGTGTTGCAACCGACCGACGTAGTCTGTTCCATGTCTGGGAGAAGACAAATTGACTTCCTTCTAAGTTCACAAGCACACCAAGTCCTTCGCCCCCGCAGCTTGCATTTGAGTGATGGAACACTAACACTGATCATGCCATTCATGGATTCAGGTAAATTGGGAAGTGAAATTTTGAGAACTCGCAATCCAATCTAATTAAGTTTTGGAACCGTCCTGTTTTGGCAGACGATCTCACACCAGTCATCCAAGAAACACCCAGCGCCTATTCCGAAGGGTAAGGGAATGCTGACATTCCCGCATGTATCAGCACAGTTGGGCCTTGCAAGTCCAGGTGCTCCCAATGCGTGTACCGCAAGGGAAACCAGAAGCACGAGAATTCGAAACACCAAGCTCAACATGATTTTTACGTCTAGGATGTGCATGGACCTAAATGTATGGCGAAAGAAATTTGGACTGAAGTCTCTTAATATTTTAATTTATGTGGAAGAGGGGAAGAATTCCGATGCACTCTATGCATAATTTTATTCCAGCTCTGCTACATCCTAATATCTCTGACGGTGCTTTCTTGAGGATAGAAATTCAAAGCCTGATACGTAAAGGACACCAATTTAAGTAGCCAAGGTGTGACTTTTCCAAATTGTTGGGGAGATGATTTTGTCATCATCTTTCTCGTGAGAAAGACACAGAGAGTTACCAAGCTAGATGGAATTTCAGTAGGGGTGTGCAATTGGACTAGGTATACCTGAGAACCGAACTAGCCCATCCAGAAAATAGGGTCGGGAACTAGTTCCCATTGAAACTGGTCTGGGAACCAATTCCTAAAATTCATAACTGGTTTAAACTGGTCCAAGAACCGGGTCCGCTTGATTACCCACCTAGAAACCGGTTCTTGGACCGGTTTTGAAATCGGTTTGGGAACCGGTTTTGTAAGTATAAGTCCAAAACTCTATGTTTCCCCCTTATTTCTATTTTTATTCCCGCAATCATACGGCGTTTTCCCTCTTGGCTCTCTCAAGCACGCATAGCACTTCTCATTTGTTGTTCCTCTTCCTCACTTGCTTCCCTTCCTCATCGGCTCCCTCTCACGCCGTCTGACAGACGAACGGTGTTTGTCATCGCCAAATTCTTGTGTACTACGTGAATTGACTCGCTTAATTTCTCTTTTGTAGAAAGAGTTATGCCATAAATGAGTAGCTTCATGTAGTAGTAGTTGTGGGAATAAGACTAATATTAGACCCATGTTGCTAATTCTTTGCTTTATGATTTTGTTTATTATAATTAGCCTTGTGGATCCTTAATGTTTTGTTTAGTCAAAAAGTTCATGTATTTATTTATTACAAGTGCATAGTGTTTCGATACAAATAATGAGAATTACGTTATTTTCTTGCGTATTAATATAAAATTCAAAATTGTATAAGATATTAGGAAATTGCAAAACATGTTCTAATGGAAATAGGGTTGACCTTGAAACTGGATCGAAAAAACAGGATGTGTCAGGTACAAGGTCCATTAAAAACAGGGTCAGGTACAATGTCTAAAAAAGTGGAACCGGTTATAATAGAGTCGGATATAGGGTCCAGATTTAGACTCTATCCACCATGGACCTGATCACTCCTAGCTTTCAGGACCCATTGTGTTGGCCCCATTAAGCACATTATAATTAATATATTTATTCCTTTCCTAACTGACTTAAATTGTTTCATGTACACATCGGTTCGTTTTTAATTTATCCTAGGACCAAAAATGTACGAATTTTTCCGGAGTCAAATTATTCACTGAACCGCACAGGTGATCTCTGGCCGGCACTTGGGGCATTAAGGCCATTGCAGTTGCGGAATTAAAGAAAAGTCCAAAGTAAATTGCTTTTCAGAGTCAAATTCTACACTGAGACGAGCGGAAGAAGTCTTGTTTTGACCGCTGAGATTGGATTTCTTCAAAGGCGTATTGTGCCCGTCTCCCATATAATATGCAATTACAGCGGATGATCAAGGGTGACTCTCACGTGGGGCACACATAACAAGCAATTATGACGGATCAAGTCCACCGAGACGCGGATCCAGCGAAGAATTTTGCGCAAGACCGGTGGAAAACAGGTTAATTTAATTCCAATCCATATGGAAACCAACCAATTTGTATGTATGCAAGCTTGGAAATATCAGCATGGTGCGAACCAATGATGACTTGTAACATTCATGGTCTTTAAGACCGTTATCAGATGAGAACTTATATTAGAACTGACCATTGATTTAATCTCCGACAATGACAGAACAGAGAAACGATCCATAGCTACCTACTGCGCTGACGATGACTTTTTTTAGACCAGAGGCTTCTTGGTGGTCGCTGCCACTGAGCTTGGCCGGGTCATTGTTCTCATCCTCGCCTATTGTACACGAGATCAATGATCTTGCTATTCATCCAGAATCCCTAACCAGTTCGAGGAATGAGTGCAAGAGGGGATCACCTAAACGCCTTTTTCTTCTGTTACCTGTTGACCCTAGCACATCCGAGGATGCTTCCTAGAGCAGAATTGTCAGCTTTGGATCTTTCCTGGAGTAGAAAATTCTCCACTGAACTGATTGCCTATTTTAGTAGACAAAATGAGAAGAATTGTTTCCACCAGGTTCGCTTTGATAGCAATAGCGACAGACTATTTTTCAGTCTCACTTGAAGATGTTGTGTATTCAGAGTATCATATTGCGTCTTGAGTTGGAACCTAATCTACGGAAATTGATTCGACTGAAAGATATAAATAGGTTTGTTAAACTGAATCTAAGAAATCGCAAGATCTCTCTTTTTTATTTGCATTGCAATTCATCTCAAAGGAATTAATAATGTGATATATATATACACACACACAAGGACGTGAATTTGGTCTTGGGAAGTCTTTGTTTCTTTCATTGTGCCACAAGTGTTTAGTGAAGAAAAGAGCAATAAGTCCAATTTTGGACTTCTTCAAAGGCCTATGATGCACATCTCCCATGATTTATAATAGAGATAAGTCATGGAAATACAATTAAGTTTTAAAACTTTTAAAAAGTGCAATCAAGTCATAAAATTTATTAAATTCCGCAATGAAGTTTCTATGATAATTTTATTCAATTTAATTAACGAAAAATGTTAAGGGGGCCTTTTTTTATTACTTTCTTAACACACACGGCGTCCACTAAGTGCCACCTAAAGAAACTTTAAAAATTTTAAAAAGATAAAAAAGACATAAAAATTAGAAAAGGAACAAATTTTTTTCTTGATTGTGCTGAAGTCACTTTTACCATAATGAATGAATGCAGCATGCGACCAAACTGACTTGAGCCCATCGTAAATCTCATGAAATTCTGCAAGTAAGAAGCTAATTGAATGGTGAAAGACGGTTTAACAAAGATGCTTGCCCGTAGGAGTATCAATGACTGATGTAATTTCTGTAATAATCATATTGATAGCGGGTAATTTATGGATCTCACGATGAAGTAAAAATCACTGCATCATGCTCGTGCAAGATGATTGTAGTTTGCTAAGTATTTCCAAATTGGCACATACACTATCACGCTCCGAATCCCGAGTGCGCGAACATCCCATGATAGTTGATTAATTTGCGACATTTCAAGACTCGTTGCCGACCCATTTTTTTTATCTTTTGATTAAACGCATGCGGAAGCAATTTATATGGACACCCAATCAATCAATGTCACATCCTGATCCTCCAAGCACGTGCTCATCCCTCCATGGTCGATTAAATAGCGACGTCTTAGGACGTATCGTCGACCTATTCCTTATTTTTGAATGCACATGTGGAAGCAAATAAATAATCTCCAGACAACCATTCGATGGGATAGAATAGCAGGGCCAACTTTTTCAAACCAAAACAAACCTTTTTATAAATGAACAAGTTTATATACCACGCCAAGCTGTTTACAAAAATATCGGCTTAACAAAAGGGAACTGTTCTATGACTACCTAATCAAACAGTTTCGCTGATTCTTCGATCTCCATCTTCCCAGACTTCGGGGCTTCCGGTCCTCCACTAACTTCCTCTAATGACTTGAAAATTGTTATACAATAACCAATGAGACAATGTCTCAGCAAGTTCAACCCACTAAGACTCGATTAATAAGCCAATATGCCCTAAAGGCTACCTAAGCACAACACGAGTCAAAGGGCTTACCTTATTAGCCTTAGTTACTTCCTGCAAGTCAATACAATTGACATTTTCAACCAATCAATTTAACACATCAAGATAGATCGATTCATCGATCAATCGATCAGTCGATTATATGTCATCAAGATCATTCCCCAGTCATCTCAATTAATACTATCTATAAGTCTGACTATAATCAATGACTGCTCACTTTAGTTAATATATAGATAATATAGCTCATCAGAAGTTGCCTCAAATATCGATATATATGCTCACCAGAAGCTGTTGTAAATATTATATGTATATGCTCACCAGAAGTTGTCGTAAATATCGATATATATGCTCACAAGAAGCTGCCGCAAATATTATATGTATATGCTCACTAGAGGCTGCCGCAAATATATATATATATGCTCACCAGAAGCTGCCAGTCATACTTTCATAGTATGCTGAAAATAATCATTTACTCAAATCACCATTTTTATCATTTGCGATAAAAATATTTGTGTGTGAGAACACGGTTGGCTTTAGCCAAAAATAAAATATTTTCACCTTTGAAAATCCCACTAATTTTCCACTATCCAAAACATATTTTTGGCACTCTAAACCGACGCCCGGTAATTTTCCAATTAATTACTGAAAATAAATCAATTTAGGAATAAATTCGCAAATTTACAAATCAATTACAATTAGCACAAATTAAAGCTTAATTAAATAAACAATATACATCACTACAATCAACACGAAATTTTGGTCACCGGTTATCACGATCTAATTTCCGAAAAATAAATAAATAATTAATTAATTAATTTCGAAAATTAATTATTAATTACTAAAATTGCGACTTAGGCCCGTAAAGCCTAAATAAAATCCGAGATGAGTCCGGAAAATTTGTGAACTACTCTAGATAAATTCTAGAGCTTGTCTAGGCTCTAACTACACTACTCTAACCACCTAACATGCATCGATAATCAACTAATTTACTAAACCGTTCTAATTATCCACTAAACTAAGCTTAATCTAAACTAAACAGTTCTTAAACGTCATTAACTTACTAAGAGAGGATTAGTGAGTTAAACTCACCTGAATAACGATCCGCTAGGATCAAAATGATGGGAACGCGACTGGAAACAAAAAGCTCCAAAGCGGCGACACCAACAGGGCACGAATTAGGCCCAAAAATTGGCCCGCAAAGCCTCACGGGCTACTGGATTTCCTTGGTTGTTGGCTGATTTGCACGGCTGATTTCGCACGGGATGCCGAGCTTGATTGCGCACGGGACCTCTCGCGGATGAAGGAGGAAGGCGAGCCGGCGGCGTGGCTTCCGTGAGACAAAAACGGAGACGGCATGGAGGAGGAATCGCGGGCGAAGGGCGGACGGCCGAGAGGAAATTGATGGAGAGGCTGCTGTGTTGGTTGAATGAAGCGGTCAAACCAAATAAAAGAGAGAAATGATGAGCTTGACTCATAAAGTCAAGATAATGGAAGGGAAATGGGACACGGCAAGGGGAAGGGTTCGCGTGTGAGAGAGAGAGAGAGAGAGAGAGAGAGAGAGAGAGAGAAGAGACAAAAGAGGGAACGTGGGCAGCCGAAGGGGATTGGGGGAAAATAAATAGAAAAAAATAAAGAAAATTAAAAGGATTTCCTATAATTCAAAAATCCTTGTCCCACTTGCTTTTGTTTAGTCCAATTTGGTCCCAAAAAATCCCCATACTAAAGTACTTGACCCTCACTTGCTTTCTTGCACAAAATTTTCCTCGAACAACAAATCTTGTGCAACAAAAACAGTCATTTCCTTCAATTCCGAATTTTAATTCATTTTTCTCATAATCTGATTTTCTGAAATAACTTATACAGTTGAGGTCCAATTTGAATGCAGAAAAAGCCCAAACAACTTCCATTCACCAATTCACTCACACTAGATGCCAAAAATTCCTTCAAATTGGCCAATCCAAATTTCTGTTCATTTTCTGAATCGTCCGTAACGATTTTTCATAAAAATCCCGAAAACACCCAAAAATTCTTGAAAAATGAGTTGATGTTCCTAAAATGACCTGTGACATGACAAAATTTTCAATTTCTGAAATCGGATTCAAATTTACAATTAATTGCAATCAAACACGATTTTAGCGTGACCTAATCTACCGAGTAGCTTTTAGGAATTTTTAGTGCAATTGACTCATGGTCGATTTTCTGCGAGCCACACATACCTCTTCGACACATTGGTGGCTTTCAGTTGTTGTGAAAACCTCAAGATTTTAAATATAGACACAGGGTGCCAAAATAACAGAAAAATCAGTCTAGTGCCGATTGACGAGAATTTTGCAAATTAGCGGAATCACCCATGTTTAGCCACACATCTCAGTCGAACTAATCTATCTCTGATCTCTGATCAATTTTTAACTGTACCGTAATGACCTTTGCAGACTAGTACGATTAATCAATCGATTCCTAGTTGAATTCTCAAGTCTATTGCATTAAAAATCATTTAATGGTTTAACTTGATAGGTTAGTTATCTCGTGAGTAGCCATATCAGAGAAAAGCACTATAGTCGCGTCGACGAAAGGCCCGATTTATTCGATCGAAATCAGAACCTAAGTTTTCAGGATGTCACAATCAACATACTACTGGGATAATGAACACTGCAAACATTTCCAAAGGCATAACCTTTATATTTTAACTTATTAACCTTATGAAGTTTAATAATTACAAATCTATTCCAAAAGGCGACTTCCTACTGACCAATTCAAAAACCTACCGGGGTCTAGGTAAACCTAACTTCTCTAACGCGAGGCCAACCAAAAGTAACGCTCGGCATGCTTGCGTCTTGGCCCAAGCTGTGCATGACAACGCTCCATGATACGGGCCTAAAATAATTAACAATAATGGAGTGATATAAAATCTCAGCGAGTCAACAACATAATCATCGATTAGGACACTAATTTGTTTAAGAGGTAGCCCTAAACATACAACATCACAAATCCTTATCTTGCCTTAGTACACCTGTACTTGTTAGTAATTCACACATGTCACTATCAATGTATCAAGCATAACCAAGAATGAAAACACATTCATAATATCCCATGTGCAATGTCATTACACATGTTCCAATTATTACGACCTCTCAGACCATGACTAACATAAGAGTTTGCGGTTTTCCGGCATAATCGGGCATCGTTTTGTCTCATTGGGCACGGCATGGTCCTGCGTACTCATACTCATCAGGACAACATTTCATGAGAAGTATCGATTCGGCCTCAACCATAACTTGGCATTCGGACCCCCATTGTGTCACACCCCGATCATCAGGCATCCACTCGTCCCTTACTTGGTTAATTAGATTGCGACGTCTCAAGACGCATCGTTGACCCATTCATTTTAATACGCATGCGGAAGCATATAAATAATCCTCAGACAATAAACCAATAGGATAGGAAATTAGGACTCTTTTTCTTTTTTTTCTTTTTTTTTTCACAAAATATTTTTTTATAAACACACGGGTCTATACATACAGGTTTACAGAAAGGAATTGACTCCCTACAAAAGAGAATTGTCTACAACTAGCTAGTCAAACATGGTCATTGATTCTTCAGGCTTCACCTCACGAACTCCAGCTCCTGGTCCTTTACCAACACCATCTACTGACCTGAAAATGATTATACAATAATTAGTGAGATAATGTCTTACCGAGTTCTATCCCCTAAGACTCGATTAGGAAGTCAATTACGCCCTAAAGGCCATCTAAGCACAACACGAGTCAGATGACTTACCTTAGCCTCAGTTCCTTCCTACAAGTCAGTCAATTCATAAATACTAACAATCACATCATCTCATTAGATAGATTGACTCATCGATCAATCGACTTAGTCGATTATATGTCATCGAGACCATCACACGGTCATTTTGACACAACCTAGATTAAGTGATCATCACGGCCCCACTTAGCAATTTTCTAGGTTTAGTGGTAATCGCGGCCCCACTAAGCAATTCTAAATGTTTAGTGGCGTCACGGGCCCACTTGACAATTTCTTTAATATGAAGTGGCATCACGGCCCCACTTGGCAATTCTTAGGTTTGGTGAGTTTTAGTGGTATCACGGCCCTACTCGGCAAATTTTCTAGACTTAGTGACATCACAACCCCACTTGGCAGATTTCTTATATTTGGTGAGATTTAGTGGTACCACGGCCCCACTCGGCAATTCTTAGATTTATACTCATACTAATCAATTTTTGGGATAAATCCTCATACTCATCAATACACTCAATTGCATAAATTATCAACCAATTGCACAATTAAACAATCAATAACACATTCCTCATCAATGGCCATTCTTTGCCATGACCATAAATCTTTACCATAGCACAACCATTCATGCATCATCACTCATAAACTCTAGGCATGTTACAAACCAACATATCATCAAATATGCACAAACCAGTATGCATTGCACCAATAATACCACAAAATCATAACCGGCCCTAACCAGCAGAAAATGCCCACTCGCGCATCTCCAAGTTTAAATCCAGAAATCTAATCAAACGAGTTAGGAAAATTCCAAAATTTGAATATGTTGTAAAAGATACATAAGTGAATATTTTTTATGAAGACACCTTAACCCAGATCCTTCTATATTTGGCTCAATAAATCGCTCAATCTAGCACCAAAATTAGGTCTGTTTCCAGAAAGTCTATTTTCCGAAATCAGTTTGATTCGAGATCCAAAGCATGTCCATTTGATCTAAAATTTGACTATGTTAAATTAGAAGATATGATAAACAATTTTTGTGAAGAAATCGTTTTGAAACTTAAACCCTAAGAGTTGATCAAAACCCCTAGAATCCTAAAAGGTCACCAATTCCAGCAAAAACTAAAATTCTATTTGAAAATTACGAAGCTGATATCTCTTTCTTTTAAGTCCCCAAAAATTTTGACAAAAATATATGTCGTAACTGAGGATGTCTAAAAAATTTCTCAAGAAGACATCAACCTCAAATTTGCAACCCACTTTGATCTACAAAACTGGCAAACAATGAGGGTCCAGAAATTCGAATTGCAGTAATTCCACTAGATTCGACTAATCCATCATCAATTGTACAAATCTCACTAATTAAGTTACACTAATCCATTCTAAGACTAATCTAACCATCCTAACTTATCACTAATCCATACTTAAGCTAACCTAAACAATCATTAAGCATAATTAACCTACTAAGTAAGGCTTAGTGAATAAAACTAACTTGTTTTGCGAGCCGGTCGGTTCAAATCGACGGGGACGTCGCGGGGCTCGACTTTCCTCAAGGAGGGCCAAGCAACCAAGGCTCGGGACCACCTCAAAATGGGCCTAAAGCTTGTTGGAAACCCACTAGTTTCTTCTTTGTTCTTGGTTGCAAACATGGCAAACAAAGGCTAAGCAAGGCAAGCAAGACCGATGGAGGCAACGACACAGGCTCACAGCAGTTGGAGGGGACTTGGGACAGCCCAAGGATGCACAGCAAGGCTGCTGGACGGTGGTGAGGCGAGGTAAGGCAGCGACGACGCGTGAGGCAGCTCGCGCGGGCGGAGGAGCACAAAATTGGCGACGACAATTGCATGCAACGGCGTGGGTGGTTCCGGCGGTCCTCCTTGCTATTGGTCTTCGCACGGCACTAAGAGGAAGGAGAGGAGGGGGTTTCGGCTAGGCTTGGGGAAGAACGAAGATAGAGAGAGAAGAGGTGAGGTTGGAGGGGGCCACAAGCCATTTTCTTCCACCAATTTGTCCCATTGAATTTGTCTACCAAGTTTGGTTGGCTTGCCCAGCAATTTTCCAGCACAACATCCTTCTAGAAACCTTTCTTAGATGGTCCATAAGTTATGGTGGTGGGAGAGCTACGAATTTCCAAGGTTTCTTCTTCAATTGAAATCTTGTTCTTGCTTGATTCAATCTAATTTAGCCTCGATAAATTCCATTGTTAAGTCAATACTCAAATTAGTATTTTTCCTCACCACTTGAACCTTCTTGCACCCCAATTGCACGATTAAAAACGATCACCGGCATTTTCTGAACAAAAATAGTCCTAGGATGACTTTTTCCCAAAAAGTCTCGGGTTGCAGAAAAATCTTCTGAGACTGAGTCGACATTCCTAGAATTTATTGTGACATGACTGAACCTTCAATTTCTGAAATCGGATTCAAATTCGCGGTTAATTTCACTTCGATGCGTTTTTAGCGTGACCTAGGCTATCAGGTAGCTTTTGGAACTTTTTAGAGCAAATGACCAACGGTCGATTTTCTTCAAGCCACAATGAATCACTTCGACACATTGGTGACTTTCGATGGTCGTGAAAATCTTGAGGTTTCAAATATGGACACATAGTACCAAAACAATAGAAAAATCAAATTAGTGCTAATCGATGAGAATTTTGCAATTTAGTGGGATCACCCATGTTTAACCACTCATCTCAGTGGAACCGACCTATTTCTGATTTCTAATCAATTTACATCTTTGCCGTAATGATCTCAGCAAATGAACACGGTCAAGCAGATGACTCTTGGTCGAATCCTCAAGTCTATTTGCCTTAAAATCATTAATGACTTCCCTAGATAGTCTAATTATTTTAAGAGTGATCAACTCTGAGAACAGCCATATAGGCGCGTCGATGAAATGCCCGATTTATTGAATTGAAAGCATAGACGAAAATCTAAGATGTCACACACCGAGCATCCGATAAAAATCGAGCATTGTCCCACATATTCATATGCATCAAGATGGAACCATTATCCCACGTAATCATCCGCATCGGGGCCATTAGGTGATCACAAGAGCACTCAATCACTTATGCCATTTTCATTTCTCTTCAATTAGCCAAATGCAAATAGGATTCATGCTCAAACAGCAAACTTCGGCAATTTTTTTTCAACTAAAATAACGGTAAAATATTTGCACGTGATCACGTACTAAAAATCAACCCACCAAATTTTGCATACTTTCACTTTAAAACCCCATTGCTCCAATTAACACGTAAAATGCGGCGTCCAAACCCAACATCTCAAAGTATGCCATTTTCTTGATAAATAAACCTTCTTTAAAAATATATTAAATAAGGCTTATAATTGCACAAACAATAATATGGCATAGCAAGTACAAATGATCGGAATTAAACATAAACTCATCCATAAAAAAACGAGCATAAAATTTTACTTAACGACAAATCAATCATTAATTAAGCTAATCACGATTGAGTAGGGTAATCATGATTAAATAGGCTAATTGCAATTAATTAAAGTAAACTCGATTAATTAATCTAACTATAATTAATTAAAAATTAATTGCCGTTAATTAAAATGATTACGACTAACTAAATTAATCACGGTTACTTTAAACCAATTTCGATTACTTAAATAACCATGGTTACTTAAACTAATCATCCTTAACCATAATTAACTAACACTAACCGTCATTAACCATAATCTAATCAGCCATGTAAATGCAATTAACACCCTAATCCACGATTATGAAGTTAACTCATGGGTTTCCGGCGACGGCGAGCTCGCGGTTACGGCAGTGTGACAGCGATGAAAACACGAGGCTCACGGCCCAACGACCGCACCACGACATGTAAGCGGTGGCTCCTCAAAATGTACGACCAAGCTTGGGTTAGTTTGGGTGGTGGTGAACTGACGGTGGTGGTTGGTGGTGGGATGATGATGGTGGTGGAGGTGATGATGATGGGGGAAAGATGATGGTGGCGGCGGATGAACAAGGAGAGGAAGAAGAAGAAGTTGGGGAGGGGCAAAGAAAGTTGAGAGGAAAGGAGAAAGGAGGAAGAGATGGGTGGTCTACAGAGGAGGGGGGAAGAAACGTGAGGGAAGAAGAGGGGAAGGGGGGAGAGAGATAAAAGATTTTCTCAAGATTTTTCCTCAAAATCTCCAAGATTTTCCCCTCACCAACTCTCCATAAAATCCTCATATCCTTGCATTTTGTCCCCTCATTATCTTTTTATTTTCCTTTTATCTTTAAAGCCAAAATTTTGTCCAAAAAATTACAACTTTGCCACTGGGTTCGGTTTTCCTTTTCGACTTCCAATTTTCCATCCAATAATCCATTTTCCAAAAATTTTGAACTTGCCAATAATTCAATGGACGATGAGGCGACATCTAATAAATTAGTTTTGAAACCCTCAAAAGTTCGATACCTAAAATCGAATTAAATTTTATGATTAAAAATCGATCGAACGCAATTTTAGTACGACCTAATTTATCGGGTGACTTTTAGGGGTTCTTGCGTGGTTGACCCATGGCCAATAATTTTCTATCTATGTTTGTGCCTCTTCGAATCGTGGATGACCCTTGGTTGTCATGTAATCGCGATGATTCAATTACTTATTCTAAGTATAAGATCAAATAAAAAAAATTGATTTATCGTCGTTCGACACGAGTATTGTAATCAAGCAGAATTACTTGCGAACCAATTACGTACTTCTGTTGAATCGATTTACATTCATTTGCTAATTGAATTATAACATCGTAGTATTAACCCTTGTGGATCCTTATGTTCAAGCGATCGATTCCTGATTAAATTCTCCGATATTTCGTGTTTTAACCTTTTACAGCCTTACCCAATATGTTAATTAACTCGTGAGTGATCACTTAGGAGTAAAGTAGCCATAAGTGCATCAATGAAATAACAATTTCATATATTTCGAAATAGAGCCAAATTTCAGGATATCACATACACTGAATGATGATGCCTAACTAATTACGGAGATCTGAATAAATTTTGGATAGTATAGCTTAACAATTGATCGATCGCAAACACCGAGAATAACTTCATGACTAATACATAACCTACCAAAGTCATATTAGTGAAGGAACAAGTTTTCCTCCCTTCTTTATTCTCTCTGTCCTTTGGTCTAAACACTTATTTCCATGACAAAGTAATATGACCCATAAGAGTAAGAGGCAAAAAAAATCTTCACCATGACTCACTAGGCAAGAGCGGCTGAACATCCGAAAATGTAATGACATCCATGTCAATGTTTGGCTTGTTAGATGGACAAGCAACATTATAAGATTCAGTAGCCTCACGGGTCTCTTGATTTTGCAGAATGCCCGAAGGATTTTGGAGCTTCCTTATTCCCTCCAACACCATTGCCACTTCTTTCATTGTAGGTCGGTTCCTGCCATTCAAGTTTAAGCACCTCTTCGCAAGGTTAGCAACCGAAGCAATCTCTTCCTTCTTACCTTCTTTCAACACCTGAGCATCGACAATGTCGAACAAGTGGTTCTCCTCCATCGAAATTATGAAGTAGGTCACAAGGCTTCTTCCTTCTTTTTCCTTTAGTGACAAGATTGGTTTTTGTCCCGTTAAGAGTTCAACAAGGACAACTCCAAAACTATACACATCACTTTTGTCTGTAAATTGACTTGATTGGAAATACTCTGGATCTAGGTAGCCAAAAGTCCCCTGCACCAATGTAGTTACATGAGTTTGATCGAGGGAAACAGACTTGGAAGTACCAAAATCTGCCACTTTTGCCCGATGTTTCTCATCCAAGAGGATATTGGTGGACTTGATGTCTCGATGATATATGGGAATAGAGGCTGCCGAATGCAAGTAGAATAAGGCTCCTGCGATTTCTGTTGCAATTCGTAGGCGTGTGTCCCACGATACCCGAAAATCTTCATTTGGGTCATGCAGATATTGGTAAAGAGTCCCATTTGGTATAAACTCATATACTAAAAGTGGGACTTCTGTCTCCAAGCAACACCCCAACAACTTAACCACATTCCTATGGTTGATCTGTGAGAGAATGATGACTTCATTTATGAATTGCTCGATTTTTCCCTCGTCTATCACTTTCGATTTCTTAATCGCAACTATTTTTCCATCTGTTAACATACCCTTGTAAACAGTACCCTGTCCACCTTGCCCGAGTATCCTATCCTCGTTGAAATTGTCAGTGGCCTTCTCTAAATCCTTAGAGGTGAACAATTTGCTTTTCTCAACATTGCCTTGTGGTGAAGATAGCTCACTTTCCAACAAAAGACCGCCATTTCGTTTGAAGTACTTTTCTTTGAGCTTAATTTCTTTTCTCTTCTTGATGTATTTGTACAATCTCCATGAGAAAAGACACAAAAGTAATGCCCCAACGCTTGTCCCAATCCCTGCGTTGCCAAAAAAAAAAAAAAAAAAGAAGAAGAAAGTAAGAAAAATGTACCCTACTTGTCAAGAATCTACAAAAGCCCTTATCATAAAAAATTTAAGTGGATCTGATTGAAAGGAAAACGTAAAAGAGTGATTAAGCTAAGTCTCCTTTCACGTTGATTTTTTTTTAACAAAACCCAAAAACCAATGTCTTCTGTTTAAGTTCCATCTAATAAAATTTTATAAGTACATCTGTACTGTACAGCTGATCTCTCTTAAAGAAATTTGGCAAACCATTGATGAAAGGGAATAAGTTGCCACCAGCAATCATCTTAATTGTGATTGTGATAATTCCTGCTCGATATGACGAGGATAAGTAGCAATTGTTTTTTGATAGATGTGAAGCAGCGACGTTAGTAAAGTTCAAGTGATTTCTTATCCATCAAATAAAAGTATTAGTGTTCAGAGCAAGTCTCGCGGTTGCTTTTGATAGAAACTATTTATGAAACTTATATATGATCATCACCAAGCAAATGATTAGAAGGACAGGTAAGGAAAAACTTATTTCTGGACTTTTTCTGAACATTATTTATGCTATGCTGATCTTCTTTTAACAATAGACACAAGCATGAAGCGTTCTTAAAGGTAAAAGATCTACTTACCAGTAAGAACTAATTTAGCTGTCTTTCTGCCAGCAACGCAGGTATAGGTGCCTGGTTTGTTCACACAAGATTCGTTGCATGTGTTTGGATTTTCTTCACATTCGTCAATATCTGATGAGAAACGAACAAATAAATACATTAGTAGGGAAACCCAACTCCCTGAGCAAAATTGGCAAGACTTGTGGGATACGAAAGGCTGTCCAGTTCCCCTTTATTTCCAGCAAATTTATCAATATAATTCATTCAGTTTTGTGTGAAAGTGCATTAGATACGGTAATTACCTTTGCATCCTCCAATAAGATAGGGGTTACCGTGATATCCCAATCCACAATAGCAGTGCATAAATAGCAATTCACCTGCATATCTATTCATGAAGTTGAGGCTTCTTCTGTCACAGTAAAAAGGAGTATAATCGCTTGAGCTGTATATTGCCTCGTACTTTTGCTTTATAAGGTCAAGTGAATAAGGAGTATCGTTTGCAATCCCCCATTCCAACACCACTGGAGCCGTGTCATTCAATTCCATATCAGATAAACTTAAACCTGTTAAGTCAACTGTAGCTTCCAGGAAAGCGTGCTTGCACCCCTGAGGTCCGTCTTCCGGTTTGAAATCCACATCAAAGACCTGGAGGTTAAAGGGGAGCGTAGTCTTGCAGCATCCATTGCTCCCAGAACAAGCATCATACCGGCTAATGTTGGTGCTGGCTCCCTTACATTTCGACCTGCAACCAGTAACATCCGATTTTGTAGTATTTATTGTCGCCTGGGTGTTGCAACCGACTGCCTTGAAGACATTCGATATCTGGGAGAAGATAAATTGACTCCCGTTTAACCTCACCCGCACAGCGGGTATGTAGTCCTCGCAGCTTGCATCTGGATAAATTTTAGGAAGACCGACAATGATCCTGCCGTTCACATCATCATAGTAATTGGGGAGAGAAATGTTGAAAACTTGCAATCTGGTCTCATTTAGTATGGGAAACACGTCGTCCTCGCAGACAACCTCATACCAGGCATCCAAGAAACACCCGGGCCCGATTCTGAAGGGGAAGGGAATGCTGACGTCGCCACAAGTTTCACTGCAGTTAGGCTTTGCAAGTGGAGGTGCAGCTCCTGATGCTTGTACCGTGAGGGAAACCAGAAGTAAAAGAATTTGAAACACCGAGGTGGACATGATTTTCACCTTTCTAATGTGCATGGACCTAAATGTATGGAGAAAGGGGATATGAGCTGAGTACCTTGACACTGTTATTTAAGAGGAAGAAGGGAAGAATTTTCATGTACCGTACGCATAATTTTATTCCAGCTCTGTTACCTCCTTGTATCTCTGAGGAAGCTTCCTTGAAATTAGAAATATCAAAGTTTGATAGGTAGAGGACACCAATTTAAGCAGCCAAGTGTGACTTTTTCTATTGTTGGGAGATGATTTTGTCATCTTCTTTCTTATGACAATGATCGAAAGCGCTACCTGAATGGATGACTTTTTTGTAGCCTCTATCGTGTATCCCGTTAAGCACATTAGAATTGAGATATTTATTCCTTGCTTTATCGACTTAAATTGTTCCTTGTACTCGTAAGATCTCTTTAATATTTTCTAGACCAAAATCATGTTAATTCTTCCTCTTTCACATTAGATTAGCTATTTGTTCCACGTCTTTACTTATTGCCACAAAATTGCACATTTCACTATTAAATCCCTTATTTTTTCTTGGTATTGATTAGCTCAGTCACTTATAACTTCTGATTTAACATGGATACAGTCTTTCTTAAAGTTCTGAGTATTAATTGTAATTTACCGTTGTTTAGGTTACTTAAGAAATTAATTTGACTCAACCCTCGTTTAGTGCCAGTGTTTTATTTTCTTACCATTGTGTGTTTCTACTTTGTTGAAGGCTATTAAATTTGTTAGTTAGACGTAGTTTCGTGGCTTCGACCTTCCTCATGTTTCACGTGTGAACGACTGCACATTGAGTAAATTACAGGAAGACTATAGTTAACCATGCCCCAGAGGGCAGCAAAATGGTGAGCACTTGTAATTCAATCCTGTTTAGTAGAGGAACCGTGTTGTTTTGCTGGCACAGCATCTCGTATTCCAAAGGGGAAGACAATGACAATGTTTCCGCATGATTCGGTGCAATTAAGCTTTGCCGGGCAAGGTTTGGCTGGTGCTCGGCCGCCAGCCCAGTGAAAAAATATTAAAATTAAAATTTATAAAAATTAAAAATAAAATAAAAGTTTGTCTATCTTAGCACCGTTATGCCAAGTAGAACAATCATGGCTGACTAGACTACCGCATTAGTGATTTCCAGCCAAATTGGGCAAAACAACTAAATTGGCAAATTGTCAAAAGATTTAGGACTAAATTAACTAAATTGAAATATTTAGAACCGAATCGATACAAGTGCAATAAATTTAGGATTTTTTCAGTAATTTCCCGATTTATATGGGTATGAATCTAACCTATGAAGCAAGGAATTATAATTTGCAACATACGAGCTCGGTCCTATGTAACCAACCATTTTGTGGTTTCATCACTCTTCCTGTGAACCCTCTCACGGAAACTTTGATCATGCACCCGCCCATAATTTGAAGTACACATTTTGTGTGATAAGAATTGTCACAAGTTTTTGTCGTCAACTCCTCTTTCCTTCGAGTGAATTAAGATAATCGTAATACATATTCTCCATTTCTAGTCTTTTTATAGTGTGCAAAATATCCAGGAACCGCCCGGATCGCCGAACCGGACCGGAACCGCCCGGACTGCCCGGAACCGGACCGGAACTGCCCAGAACCGGCGGTTCTTGAGGGAACCGGTTCGGTTCCCGGTTCCAATTTTTCAAAACCAGTGGGTACCGGTCCGGTTCCCGGCTCCATGAGCGGATCCGCCCACCCAAACCGGACCGGAACCTTTTTAATATTAAAAAAAAATTACTAAAAAAAACCCTAGATTAGATCTCATCTCCTCACTCCCTTCGTCTTCGGTTCTCTCTCTCTTTGTCTCTTCCTCGGTTCCTCCTAATCCTATCGCCATTTCGATTCCTCACCGAGCGTCGACACCGCCGTCGCTATTCCTCCGCCGCTGCTGTTCGCCCCCTCACGTCGGCCGCCATCTGCCACAACCGCGGAAAATTGTTTCACAACCGTTCTATGTTGAAAACCCAACCATAGACCTCCTTCCCTCCTTCCCAACTCATAGACTCGACCGTTCTATGTTGAAAACCAAAATTGTTTCGCGTCAAGATCAGTTCCATAGATCCACCCCGGAACTAGACTGGACCGGCGGTCCAGTTCCTGGGTGGATCCATGCAACAAACGGGTGGATCCTGGTTCCAATATTTTGGAATCGGTCCTTTGCGGGCGGTTCCCGGTTCTAGATCGGGAACCGCCCGCCCGGACCATGCACACCCCTAATTTTGCCCACTCAAAATCTCCGTTTTTCAGTGTCCGCGAAACCTGTTACCTGCAGCTTAAGCCATATCAATGCTGATGCCATTGAAAAAAAAAATCACATTTGAGCAGCAGTCGGTATAAAAAGCAGTGTTGTATACAAAAAGATGAGTCATCAAGCGCATGGTTGTTCACTCCATAAATTCATGGAAGTTAAAAGAGATTGCTTTTGATACATTAGGGGAGAAGGGCCAGACATATGTGTAGTTTTACTTGGAAGAATATATGATATCTGATTAGGATATGTATCGAAACATATTTTTCGTTTGCATTCTTGTCAGTAAAAATTAGACTTGAGTACTGGGAGGCTAGGGTGGCAATGGCCATTGCTCGCCCCTTAAGTTCATCCTTTCGCATATACATTCATTTCCATGATAGGTCACGTACAACGCTAATTCATTGGCACCCAAATTATGTAAGAGGAGTACTCTGTAAAAGAGCAGCGTGTCGTTAACAACTACTTGGCATCCAAGTAATTTCCTTCATAATAACGAGGAAGTCTATCGTAAATAGACAAATCTCGCGTTCATGAAATGCTCCTCCACTAGTTTCAGCCTTAATTGACCAAGGCGCTTCAAAAGTTAGATGCTCCCTCTAATATAAGATTGCTCATATTTGGTACTTGGTAATTTATGAATCGAACGTGCTATACTCAACCCATACACATAAACCAAAACCTGGAGAAACCTTTCTCAGGTCCTAGTCCACAGTGTGAAGAATACACGAACAGGAAGGAGAAACAGAGAAGATGCAGAAACAAACTTGACAAAGATGAGGACTTCAGAGAAAAGAAATGATCTTGAGCTTCTGTATTCAGTTCTCTTGCTCTTCAGAAAGTAGAGCGAGAGTAAACTTCACAAGATGTTGCTTGTGTTCGTTCTTTGTACATTTTGTATTTATATGCGAGGAACAAAGCTTTGTACAACTGTTTTAACAGAAATGAAAACAGAAAGAGGAAAATAACAGAACACGGAAAGTATTCAGTTTTGACTTAAAACTGAATATCTATTATTCAATGAGCACGTGTTGTTGATGTAACTCATGCTTTCTTTGTTCTTCTTTTCTTTATCCTCGCAAGTAGAGTTGAATTTATCGTTTCCATCCTTGATCGAATCATTAGCGGCAGTATTTGTTACTGCACTTCTCAAGTCAGCAATCTGCCTTGTCTCACTTCCCCTGTTTGCACCAGAACTTAACTCCCGTACATCAGTATCTATCTTTGACTTTAATTTGAACTTCTTTACTTCATCTTCCTTGTTTCCATTCAAGCTTGGCTCTTGATCTCCAGCATTTGTTTTCGACTTTGGCTTATATGCTTTAACATCCCCCCGCAAATTGGGAAGGGATAAAGAACCAATTCCCAATTTGGTACGAATGTCAGAATGAGCAAATCGTGAGATAGGTTTTGTGAGAATATCAGCAAGCTGGTGAGCACTTGGAATATAACACACTTTGAGAGAACCAGAAGCAACCTTCTCTCGTACAAAATGAAAGTCAACTTCGATGTGTTTAGTGCGAGCATGTAAAATGGGATTAGCAGTAAGAGCAATAGCAGACTGATTATCACAGAATAAACGAGTTGGTGAAGAAAGTGACAAACCAATATCACGAAGAACAAAGCTGATCCATGTCAGCTCAGCAGTTGCAGAGGCAAGGGCACGGTATTCTGCTTCAGTAGAAGATCGACTAACAGTAGGCTGTTTCTTTGCTGTCCAAGAAATGAGATTAGAGCCAAGGAATGTACAGAAGCCAGTTGTAGATCTTCTAGTCTCTGTGCAACCGGCCCAGTCAGCATCTGAAAAACCATAAAGTTGTGTGGAGCTTCGAGAGTGAAGAAACATACCACAGCTGATAGTTCCTTTAACATATCTCAGAACTCTCTTTAGGTTATGAAAGTCTGCAATAGTTGGTTGCTGCATTTTCTGGCATAACATGTTTGTAGCATAGGCAATATCAGGACGAGTTAATGTGAGATATTGAAGACCACCAACAAGACTTCGATATTCAAAAGGATTAGAGAAGGGAATGGAATCAGATTGCAGAACATATGGTCTCGGAGATAGTGGTGTAGAGATTGGTTTACACTCAAGCAAGTTAGCTCGAGTTAGAAGATCGATTGCATATTTGGTTTGACAGAGAAACAGATCAGTAGAAGTGCGTTTAGCTTCAATGCCAAGGAAGTAGTGAAGATATCCTAGATCTTTCATGTGGAACTGAAGGCTTAGAGAATGAATTAAACTTGAAAGTAATGAGGGGGAGCTCCCAGTTAAGATAATGTCATCCACATACAGTAAGAGAAGTATCGTGTCCTGTCTGTTGCGAAGAATAAACAGAGAAGGATCAGTGGAACTGCAGACAAAACCATTTTCAAGTAAGAAGGTACTAAACCTATCAAACCATGCACGAGGAGCTTGTCGAAGACCATAAAGAGATTTCTTGAGGAGGCACACATGATTAGGTGTTTGTGACTGTATGAATCCAGGAGGTTGCTCCATGTAAACTATTTCAGTCAATGTGCCATGTAGGAATGCGTTCTTGACGTCAAGTTGATGAATAGGCCACTGATTCATCATGGCTACAGAAAGAACTATCCGAATTGTAGCATGTTTAACAACTGGGCTAAAGGTTTCAGTAAAATCTACACCTTCTTCTTGGTGAAATCCTTTAGCTACAAGACGAGCTTTTAACCTGTCAAGACTTCCATCAGATGCTAATTTGGTTTTAAACACCCATTTGCAGCCGATCACATTCATGTCAGTTGTTCGGGGAAGTAAAATCCAGGTATGATTCTGATGTAAAGCATTCATCTCTTCTTGCATAGCTGTGTACCATCCTTGATGAGCTAATGCTGACTTAACTGATTTAGGTTCAGCAGGTACTTTGTATTCAGCAAGACAAGCATATTTAGGATTAGTTTTGATAATTCCAGATTTGGACCGAGTCTGCATATGGTGAGATGTAGATGTACCGTGTGAAGTAGAAGTAGTAGGATCATGGTTGCTATTGTTTCCACCGAAGTGAACAGCTGCAGGATGAGTTATAGTGCTAGATATTTCCTGATTTTGTGAACAACAATGATCCTGATGAGTAGGAACTTCAGCCTGTGTTGTTGCAATGGAAGTAAGATTATCCTGTTCTTCAGGAGGCAAACAGGATGAAGTAGAATGATTGATGCCATTATGATGCAGTTGTTGTATAGAATCTTGTGTAGATGAAGAGATATCATTTCGGCCTAGTGGATCCATAAATTTTACCTCTTCTGTCCATAGTCGATATAGTGTTGTATAGGATGTGTTCTCTGTCACACAGGTCTTAGTGAAAGGAAAGAGCCTTTCATCAAAGATAACATGCCTACTGATGTATATTCGACCAATAGTAGGAACAAGACATCTGTATCCTTTGTGACGTTCACTATATCCAATGAATATACAGGTAAGAGACCGTGGATCTAGCTTGTGTTGAGCATAGGGTCTGAGACAAGGAAAACAAGCACAACCGAAGACTCTGAGATGATCATAGCTCGGTTCTTTCTGATAGAGTCTACTATATGGTGATTTCATCTGTAGCTTTGGTGTAGGAAGCATATTGATGATGTAAATGGCTGTTAGGAAAGCATCAACCCAATATTTTAAAGGAACTTTAGCATGATAGAGCATAGCTAGACCTAACTCAACAACATGGCGATGCTTTCTTTCAGAAACACCATTCTGTTCTGGTGTATGAGGACAAGACACTTGTTGTTTAATGCCATGGCTATGTAAATGTGTCTGAAACTTGTGACTAACAAATTCACCTCCTCCATCACATTGGAAGGTCTTGATTTTGCAGTCAAGTTGATTTTCAACCTGTTTCTGAAACAGAATAAAGATGTCATAGAAGTCTGCTTTTGCTCTCATCGGGTAAATCCAGCTGAACCGAGAAAAATCATCTACAAGGATGACATAATACTTGAAGTTTTGAAATGAACTGACTGGTGAAGGTCCCCAGATATCACAGTGCACCTTTTCTAAAGGTGTAGATGTTACAGATTCAGACAATGGAAATGGTAGAGCAGTATGTTTTGCAATTTGACAACTTTGACATATACTCTGTATTCGAGTGTTACAGTAAATGTGTTGTTGATTTTGCAGGTATTGCAGTGTTTTCAGATTGGTATGAGCTAAACGCTGATGCCATAGATCTTCTCCTAGAGCTCTGTGTCTCTAAGTTAGAAATGCTTCTGTGGTGTGAGAATCAACTCGGTACAATCCTTTAACCTTCCTTCCAAGTAGCAGAGTTGTGTTGGTGTAGTTGTCCTTAATGTATACACCAGTTTTATCAAAAACAAAGGAACATGGATAATCATCTGTTAGTTTCGATACAGAGAGAAGATTCTTCTTTATATCAGGAACAATTAACACATCATTCAGAGGTAATGAATCCACTTCAGTATGTAACAATGTATCACCAGTATAGATGATAGGCAAGCATGATCCGTTTCCAATCATCACTTTATCAGTTCCAAGATATCTAGAAGGATTATGAAGAATACCAGAGTTGGCTGTAATGTGAGCTGTTGCACCCGTGTCTGGATACCACTCATTTCCACTTGAATCTTCAATGTGTAGAGCTGCTAAGGCTGTTGGAACTTCCTCTGCTTGGTATGAATTATCGAAACGATACCAGCAGTGAAGTGCATCATGACCTGGTCTTCTGCAGATTTGACACTCCAATCGAGTGTTTTCTTTTGGTTTCTCCATCTGAGCATTTTTATGGAGAGTGAAGTTTGAGGAAGGATAGGTCTTGGTATCTGTATACCTTTGAGCTGAGCCATTATATGGTCTAAAACCCTTACCAGACCCCAAAGTAGAGGAGGTATTAAGCTTGTTAAACTGTTGACTGCCTTGTTCATAGTTCGAAGTATTGTTTCTGTAATTCATATTTCTTCCAGGATAACCATAGTTTCTATATCTGTTATTGAATGATCTTCCTCTTCCAAAACTTCTTCCTCCTCGACTATATCCTCTTGTACTTCCAAGACTACTGTTTTGCTGTACAAAATCTCTGTTAAACTCCTCTTTGTGTATATCTTCATTCTTCCTTTGGCCATAGTATGCTAAATTTGGATTAACCTGACTTGAGGAGTAGTTTTGTAGCCTTGTTTCGAATCTTTCCAAATGTGAAATTACTTCATCATATTCAGGTTGTGGCTTTAAACAATAGATTGTTGTTTTAAAGCTCTCATACTCAGACCCTAGACCTTCCAAAATACCGAACAGTTTTGTTAGCTCATCCACTGGTTTTCTGATAGCATTCAATTGATCACATACAAACTTAAACTCTCTGAGATATGTTGATAAAGATCTATCACGTTTCTGACAGGCTTGTAACTTTCCCCTTAACTCAAACTCCTTTGCCACAGATTTTTGAGTAAACCGATTGAGCAAGGTCTGCCACAGTTCATATGCTGTGTTTAGGCCAATTATTAGACTGAGTATGTTTTCGGAGACAGCACCACTAATCCAAGAGGACACTAACTGATCTGTCTTGATCCAATCATTATAATCAGGATTAGGGATCTCAATTGTTTGATTCCCTTCTTCGACCTGCAGTGTTCTAGCAGGTGATAGAACTTCTCCATTAACAAACCCAAACAAGTCTTGACTCCTTAAGAATCTATGAAACTGATCTTGCCATAGAAGGAAATTCTCCTCAGTTAGCTTGATGGTAACGAAATTCGAGATATTAACATGAATAGGGAATGGATATTTCAAGCTTCTTGCTGCCATTCTTTGTTTCCAGATCTTCAAACAGTTCTGTTCCTAAACTCAGACTCTTGCTAGTTTAGGAGTATCGATGTAGCACACCTATTTATGATGTAGATCTGAATGAGAATGAGAATCATTTACTCACAGATCTATGAAGCTTTGAATCCTGACTTCAAGTGGCTGTAGATTCAATCATATGGATGCATCATCGAGGTGATTTCTCCAGGATATAGAGCTCTGATACCATGTGAAGAATACACGAACAGGAAGGAGAAACAGAGAAGATGCAGAAACAAACTTGACAAAGATGAGGACTTCAGAGAAAAGAAATGATCTTGAGCTTCTGTATTCAGTTCTCTTGCTCTTCAGAAAGTAGAGCGAGAGTAAACTTCACAAGATGTTGCTTGTGTTCGTTCTTTGTACATTTTGTATTTATATGCGAGGAGCAAAGCTTTGTACAACTGTTTTAACAGAAATGAAAACAGAAAGAGGAAAATAACAGAACACGGAAAGTATTCAGTTTTGACTTAAAACTGAATATCTATTATTCAATGAGCACGTGTTGTTGATGTAACTCATGCTTTCTTTGTTCTTCTTTTCTTTATCCTCGCAAGTAGAGTTGAATTTATCGTTTCCATCCTTGATCGAATCATTAGCGGCAGTATTTGTTACTGCACTTCTCAAGTCAGCAATCTGCCTTGTCTCACTTCCCCTGTTTGCACCAGAACTTAACTCCCGTACATCAGTATCTATCTTTGACTTTAATTTGAACTTCTTTACTTCATCTTCCTTGTTTCCATTCAAGCTTGGCTCTTGATCTCCAGCATTTGTTTTCGACTTTGGCTTATATGCTTTAACACACAGAACCAATACGCAATCACATCCATTGATCAAGGGTGACTCTCACATGGGGCCCACATAATTAGCGATTATGATGGATCAAGTCTATAGAGACTCGGATCCAAGCAAGAATTTTGTGCAAAACCTGTGGAAAACAGGTTAATTTAATTCCCACCCATATAGAAACCAACTTGTACATAAACGAGCTTGGAAATATCAGCATGGTGTGAACCAACGATTACTCATAAAATCCGTGGTCTTCAAGGCCGTTATCAAATGAGAACTCACATTAGAACTGACCATTACCTTAGTCTCCGACAACGACAGAATAGAGAAACGATCGTTCCATAGCTAGCTATTGCGCTGACAATAACTTATTTTAGACCACAGGCTTCTTGGTGGTCGGTTGGCAGCCACTGAGCTTGGCCGGGTCATTGGTCTCATCCTCACCTATTTTCCACGAGATCAATGATCTCGCTATTCATCCGGAGTCACGAACCCGTTCAAGGAATAGGCGCAAGATGGGGTTACCTAAACGCCTTTTTATTCTGTTACTTTTTGACTTCCAGCATACCCAAGGGCCGAGGATGCTCCCTAGAGCACAGTTGTCAGCTTCAGATCTTTCCTGGAGCAGAAAATTCTCCACTGAAGTGGTCGCCTATTTTAGCAGCCAAATTGAGCAGAATTGTTTCGATCAGGTTCGCTTTGATGGCAATTGCGACGGACTATTTTTCAGTCTTAGTTGAAGACATGAGAAAACTGAAAAAGAAAACACAAGATATTAACATGATGAAAACCGAAGATATTTTCTTTTTTTCACCATCGAAATGTCTCCATTCAGAAAGGCTCTTGAGCCATTTTCAGATGGGAGGACTTTGACTACTCGTTTTTTGTTCTGGACCGCTACATCAGGACAACGCTTGAAAGTTACTGAGAAATGGGATATTTCGAAAACTCAACTTTCTAAGTCAGAAAAGTCGAAAAGTTCAAGGCAACTGAACCGCACAAGTGATCTTTGACCCGCACTTGAGGCATTAAGGCCATTGCAGAAGTGGGACCAGAGTAAAGTCCAAAGTAAATTACTTTTCAGAGTCCAATTCTTTGACTGAGAGATGCAGATGAAAACTCGTTATCACTTTGCTTCCACGCAGATTTAGATATCGATATCACCATAATTTAGCTACCGAAAATTGCGGAGCCCACTTACCAGGTTCGATACGTGCACCCGTTCTCATATAATCCAGTTCAGGCTTTTTCCGAACCAAGTTCAACCACAACTGGAGACTAAATCGGGTTCGGATGATTTTGGTCATATATAATATGGAAGGGTAGTTACTTGATGGTATCATAGCAAACGAAAAGACTTGAGCATTACCAAGTCTTGATAAGTAGAGGACACCAATTTAAGAAGCCAAGTGAGACTATTTTTCCATTGTTAGGGAGACAATTTTGTCATCATCTTTCTTGTGAGGAAGACCTGGAGCACTACCAAGATGGATGACTTTTTGGGGCCCTTCATTATGGACTCCGTTAAGCACGTTGGAATTGAGATGTTTATTGTTTTCCTTACCGACTTAAATTTTCTTTTTGTAAGCATCGGATCTTTTTAATTTTTCCTAGACAAAAATCTTGTGAATTTTTTATTTCCTAGACCAAAATCATATTTGATAAATAACTATCAAAATCCTCCTTTTAGTAAACAAATGATTTCTCCTCTGTTCTTTCTTTTTTTCTGTATTTTGCTATGAAAACTGGTTTCTATGACCAAAAGAGTCCCTTCAATTCCTAATTCAGTCATAAATATTTTAATTTGGTTAATTAATTCTAATCATTTTAACAATTTGTCATATAGCCCTTCAATTCGTAATTCGTTAAGCTCAGCTATGGTCGCCACTGCTTCCTCTGAATCTGAGGCCATAGATGAGGTGAAATCCATCACTATAAACAAGAAAGAAAGACAATCTGTCTGCATTTAACTCATCGGAAGCTCAAGCAACCCTATTTGTTTCTCTTCTTCTTCTACACAGCCACTCCAATCATCACTTACAGTGGCTTCGTCCTAAAGAAAAATTGGCCAGAGAACAACCAATTCGTCCGGCAAAAGATTTCATCTCCAAAACACCCGGCTCCTATTCCGAAGGGGAAGGGAATGGTGACGTTTCCACATTTTTCAGCACGGGTGGGCCTTGCAAGTCCAGGTGGAGCTCCTGATGCTTGTACCGTGAGGGAAACCAGAAGCACAAGAACTCGAAACTCCGAGTTCGACATGATGTTCACGTCTGTGTGCGCGTGGGACCTAAACATATGGAGAAAGGGAATATGGACTGAGTCCCTTAATATTGTTATTTATGTGGAAGAGGGGAAGAATTCTGATGCACTCTACGCATAATTTTGTTCCAGCTCTGCTACTTCCTAGTATCTGTGACGATGCTTCCTTGAATATAGAAATATCAAAGCTTGATAGGTAAAGGACACCAACGGAAGCAGCAAAGTGTGACTTTTCCAGCTGTTGGGAAGATGATTTTGTCATCATCTTTATAATTGAGATATCTAATCCTTTCCTTCTTGACTTAAATTGTTTCGCATACGAGTCGGTTCATTTTAATTTATCGTAGACCAATAATGTATGAATTCTTCCTCTTCCACGCTAGATTAAATATGGTTCCACGTCTTTGCTTATTGTCACAAATTTCACATTTCTTTGCCAATCTTTTTGTTTAGTATTAAGTATTAATGGTCATTTACAGTTCCTAATTAAACATGAATGTGGTCTTTCTGTAAATTCTGAATATCTATCTTAGTTTAGCACTGTTTCGGTTACTTATTAAATCGACTTCTGAGTTTAACCTTGTTTAGAGGACTCAAATTTCACTGTTTTTCACGATGAGTGAACGGCTGCACATTGGATAAATTACAGGAAATTATTGCTAATCATCCCTATCCATGTGTCCAGGGAAGTGAAATGTTGAGCAATTGTAATCCAATATTACTTAGAGTAGGATTAGTGTCTCCATAATTTAGCTAATCCTTCGGGAATTTTGTGATTTTTCCAACCAAAAAAAGAAAAAACTCAAGAAATTAACATGATGAGATGTGAAGAAAATTTCTTTTGTTCCCACCAAAGCCTCTACTTCCAGAAAGGCTCCAAGTCATTTTGAGAGTGGAGGACTTTGGAGACTCGTTTTTTGTTCTAGACATGCCCATTAGGACAAGACTTGAAGGTACTCAGAAATGGGGATTTTCGAAATCTTAGCTTTCAGAGGTAGAAAAATTGGAAAGTCCGAGGCAACTGAACTGCACAGGTGACCTTTCACTGCACTTGAGGCAAGCAGACGATGCCTTTTTTTGACCGCTGAGATTGGACTTCTTCGAAGGCATGTCGTCTCCCATATAATATGCAATTATTTAAGTAGCACCGACAAGCGATATGAACACGCGACATGATACGACATGATACGACGACACGTCATTTCTTAAAAATAAAAAATTCTAATATGTTGAGATACGTTGTATATTAAATAAATATTTTTATTTTTAATTGATTTAATTCAATTTTATAAATAATTCATTAATTAAAAAAAGAATCTACAATAAATTTACATTAATCATTCAATATTCAGTACTTTTATTTTTCGAAATTATTTCTTAATTTCATTTAATTACTTTTTCGATTAAATAAAAAATCCCCCCAACTCTTTTTTTTTCCCTCGTCTCTTTCCCCCACCCCCGTATTTTTTTTCACTTTTCTTTCCCTCCCCCACCACCTGACACTTCTCCCTCCCTCCTATCACTTCGCCCCTTTTTTTTCCCTCTTCTCTTTCCCCCCCCCCCCCAACCCTCAATTTTTTTTCACATTTATTTCTCTCCCCCACCACCTGACACTTCCCTCTCCCTCCTATCACTTCCCCCGCCTTTTTCACTTTTCTTTTCCTCCCCCACCACCTGAAACTTCACCCCTCCCTCCGACACGCCAAATCCCTTTCTTATTCTTTTTTTTTTCCTTCTCAAAACCCTAACAACGCCCTTCTTCTCCTCCACCTCGCCGCACGACCCCTTCCTCTCCTCTTCCTCTCAATCTCTGCTGTCTCTCAGTCCTCATCACAATCGTTCACCGCCTCGCCTCTAGCCCTTTCTCCCTCGCAGCTGTAGCCTCGTCGCCAATCCATCGCAGCATCATAGAGTGGCGGCCCTCGCCTCAGTCTCCTCTCTTTCTCATGCCGTCTCTCACCGTCGCTCGTGGCTTCATCTTTGCTCCCTTGCCCTCGCCTCCACCCTCCATTGTCTTTGGGACACACGTGTCGACAAAAGTTGATCACGTGTTGACAAATCCACATGTGGTCAACGCGTGTCCGAGCAAGTTGACATGTCTGACATGCTCTGACAGGTGTCGAACACGACACGGAAGCACGTGTAACGTGTCCGTGCTTCATAGGCAATCACAGCCGATGATGAAGTGTGACTCTCACGTGAGGCCTCCATAATAAGAGATTATGACGGATCAAGTCCGTAGAGACTCGGTCCAGGCAAGAATTTTGCGCAAGACCAGTGGAAAACGGGTTAATTTAATTCCTATCCATATGGAAATCAATTTGTACGCAAACAAGCTTGGAAATATCAGCATGGTGTGAGCCAAGGAGGACTCGTAAAATCTATGGTCTTCAAGACCGTTATCAAATGAGAACTTTTATTAGAACTGACCATTGACTTGGTCTCCGACAACGATAGAATAGAGAAACGATGGTTCCATAGCTAGCTATTGCGCTGACGATGACTCATTTTAGACCACAGGCTTCTTGGTGGTCGGCAGCCACTGAGTTTGGCCGGGTCATTGGTCTCATCCTCGCCTATTGTCCACGAGATCAGTGATCTCGCTATTCATCCGGAATCACGAACTTGTTCGAGGAATGAACCCAAGACGGGGTTACCTAAATGCCTCTTTCTTCTGTTACTTGTTGACCCTAGCATGTCCGAGGATGCTTCCAAGAGCAGAATTGTCAGCTTCAGATCTTTCCCGGAGTAAAAGATCCTCCACTGAAGTGGTCGCCTATTTAAGCAGCCAAATTGGGAAGAATTGTTATTGATCAGGTTCGCTTTGATGGCAATAACGACCCACTATTTTTCAGTCTCAGTTGAAGATATGAAAAAGAAAGCATAAGATAATAACATGATGAAAATCGAAGATATTTTTTTTTGTTCACCATTGAAGTTTCTCCTTTCGGGAAGGCTCTTAAGCCATTTTCAGATTGGAGGACTTTGACGACTCGGTTTTTGTTCTCGCCCGCCACATCAGGATAACGCTTGAAAGGTAATGAGAAATAGGATATTCTGAAAACTCAGCTTTCCTGCTTCTTTTCTCAGGAAACCATGGACCTGTTCGAGGAATGAACAAAGGGCGCCGCTATTTAGGGTGTATTTGATAACAATTCTGTTCTAGATAACAATTTTTTATCATAAATAATTTTTTTCTGATTTTATTTTTAGAAATAATTTCTGAGCAAAAGAACGCGTTTAGTAACTTCTCAAAATTTCTATTCTCGAGATAGAAATACGTTTGTTAGGATTTTTAGATTTTTTTATTTCTTTTAATGTTTAATTCTTTTATTGTATTTTTTTTTCCTTTTTTCCTTTTTCCTTTTTTCTTTTTCTTTTTCTTTTTCTCTTTGGCCGCTTGGCCATGACGAGCCTCTACCTTGCCCAAGCGGCGTGAGGTCGGCCTCGCCTTGGCCTGGCAAGGCCAAGCCTCGCGTCGGCTAAGGAGTTTGAGCCTTGTCGTGACTACACAAGGCTCGGCCTCGCCCAGATCTGGCAAGGCCGAGCTCGTCCAACCACTAGCGAGGCTGAGCGTCGCTATGGCTCGGTGTCTCCGAGGGCCGGTGACACTCCGGCAAGATTGCCAACCCTTGTCTGGCCATTCGCCAGTGCCGACCAAAAGGAGGAGGAGAAGAAGAAAGAAGAGAGAAAAAAAATAAATTCTAATTTTTTTTGTAACCGGGAACCCCTGTACAGCCGACAGCCGCCGAGGTAAACTCGGAGTGGTGCTAGCGCAGGATTCACCACCACGACACCGCGCTTAAGACCACTAGTGATGACGCGGGGATTCGAACACCATCCCTTACGTTAGGGGAAGGAGCCCGAAACCAACACTGCCATCACATGGGGTGGTAAAATTCTAGAAATTGTTCCTGAAAACAAAAACTATTTTTTTTTACTTCTTGTTTCTGTTTTAAATCTATTATCGGGAATAAAAAAAATAGATTTTTTGTTTTTAGAAACAAAAATTTTACCAAATAGGTTTATATTTTTTTTTCATTCCCCGAAATAAAAGACCAAAAATAATTGTTTCCATAAACAAAGTTTACCAAATAGAGCCTTATATGCCACTTTCTCCTGTTGTCGTGGACGGTATCATATCCGAGGATACTTTCTTGAGCAGAACTGTCAAAGCTTCAGATCCATCCTGGAGTAGAAAATTCTCCACTCCTATTTTGGCGGCCGACTGAGAAGGATGTCTCCATCGGCTCTGCTTTGATGGCAATTGCGACTATTATTTTTCAGTCTCAGCTGAATATGAAAAAAGAAGAAATTAACCACTGCTTGCGGTGGCCCAGTTGGATAAGAGTTCCCATGATCCTATATGAGAGGAGATGAGTTCGAATCCCACGGCCGCACGAGATCTTAAGTGCGACATCGGGGTGGTGGTGGGTCCCTGCTAGCGTCGCTCGGGTTTACCCCCCCCCCCCCCCGGTTACCCCGGGCCTATCGGGCTGTCCGTGTTGGTACGGTGCGCGGGGTTCCCTGGGTCATAAAAAAAAAAAAAAAAACTAACCAAATAAACACAAAGATATTAAAAGTGATGAAATTTGGAGATATTTTCTTTAGTTCCACGATGAAATGTCTCCTTTCAGAGAGGCTCTAACTCATTTTCAGATTGGACGTCATTGAAGGCTCCTTTGTCCTGGATCCACATGAGGACAAGGCTTGAAAGGTCCTGTGATATGGGGTATTTCGGAAATATCTGTGCATGTCCTCGTTGCGAGTCCTACGGAATTATACTTTGGCCAACAATGACAACAGTGAAATCGAAGCAATATACTGGTTCATACCTAATAAGGGAGCGCATGACAACATTTTTATTTCTCTTTTTCTCTGTTTTTCTATTCCTCGAAACAGGTTTGGAACAGAAATCCGTTTGGTAACGCAATTTCATTTTTCTATTTCCGAAACAAATTTCTATTTTAGAAATAGATTTGGAGTAGAAATCAGAAGTTAAAATTTTTAGCTTTTCTATTTCTGAAACAGAAATGAAAAATAAAAAATAAAATTTCATCGTTCACTCTCGTCATCGCTTGTCGCCCACCCGCCGCCCGTGGGATGTCGAACACCCGCCGTCGGTCACTGCCCACTCCCCACCGACCTTGGCCTCCAGCTGCTCGCCACCAACCGCTAGCCACCGAACGCCGGCCATTGGCCACCGGACTCCAGCTGCTCGTCACCGACCGTTGGCCGTCAGATGTTGGATGTCCATCGTTTGTTGGCCACTCATCGCCAACCACTGGACATCGGAGGCCCACCATCGACCACTGAACGTCCCCCGTCGACCACCCATCAGTCACCATCGGCCGTCAAATGTCAACCGTCGGACTTCGATTGTTGGCCACCTGCCACCTGCCGCCAACCGCCGGTCGCAGACCTCCGGACATCGAACGCTAGACGCCGAACGTCGGACTTCGAACGTCAGCCGTCGGATGCTGGACTCCGACCACCTACCGTTGATCGCTGAACATCAGACTCCGGCCATCGAATGCCGGCCGTTGCTGCTCTTAGAAATAAAAATTTTATTCTCTTATCAAATGAATTTTACTATAGAAATAGAAATTCTAAATCGTTATCAAACATGTTTCTTTGCTGAAAAACTCGTCCATGGAATAGAAATTAATTTCTATTCCATAAATTTTGTCAGCGCGCCCTAAGTAACTGTATATACTATAGCAACACATTGATGAATATAATAAACAATGTCACATCACCATTGTTTTCCTTATTACATTTTCAATTTTTGTTTTTATGCGGTGCTTGTCCTGGTTAAGTGATATGTAGTAACAAGTACCCCGTGCCATTGACACATAATTGTATGTCCTATAGCAACGTATTGGTAAAAATAGTTAAAATCAAGTCAGCATTTTTTTTCTCTTATTAAATTTTCAAGTTCTTTTTTTATGTGGCGCTTGGTAAATGCCATATCGGCGTCACGTGTTTTTAGAACGTGATTAAAAAAATGAAGTCATTTCAGTATGTTTTGTTGGCCAAATTGAACAAAGTTAACGAAAAGACTTCATTGTACTAATTTTATAAATTTTAGGACTTCATTGAATTATTTAAACTTTTTAAAATTTTATTGTACTTTGCGATGAGTTTCAAGACCAGTGGTTCACTTGTCCAAAACAATTGAGCATTGACCTTATAGACAACCTGTTTTTTTTTTTTTTTTTTGGGGGGGGGGGGGGGGGGGGGGGGGGGGGAATTGAAATATCCAATGGTTCGAACTTCTTAGGTCTAGTCGAACTCATGTAAAACCTTCCTCCATGTGATTCCTTTATGGAGATAGGATCTTTTAATCCGTGCACTTTTTTTTTTAGTCACAACAATTATAAGAAAGAAAAAACCTCATAATCAACATAACGTTGCTAACTGTCTAATGGGTATTTGCAATATTTAGAATTTGAAAAATTGGACCTCTGAACGAAGATCGTACGCATTGATGCCATGCTACAGACACCCATACATTGCCACATACAATATTTCATTTTGAATATGGCTGAGATTATATATATTTATATGTTAAGAGGTGGGTTTTGTTGGTTTTCGGCCACTAATGAGTGGGAGGGGAGCTTTTGGCTGTGACAATTAATTGTGCAGCATACTCGTGAATTATATTCCGGAGAAATTGCGAGTGTTTTATGTTGACAATTACTTGGCATCCAAGTAATTTCCTTCTTAATAACGAGGAAGTCTATCGTAAATAGACAAATCTCGCGTTCATGAAATGCTCCTCCAACTAGCTTCATTGACCAAGGCGCTTCAAAAGTTGGATGGTCCCTCAAATATAAAAGTGCTTATATTTGGTACTTGGTAATTTATGGATCGAACGTGCGATACTCAACCCATACACGTACACCAAAACCCGGAGAAACTTTTCTCAGATCCTAGTCCACGGAACCAATATGCAATCACACCCGTTGATCAAGTGTGACTCTCACATGGGGCCCGCATGATTAGCGATTATGATGGATCAAGTCTATAGAGACTCGGATCCAAGCAAGAATTTTGCGCAAAACCTGTGGAAAACAGGATAGTTTAATTCCCATCCATATAGAAACCAACTTGTACGTAAACGAGCTTGAAAATATCAGCATGGTACGAACCAATGATGACTCTTAAAATCCATGGTCTTCAAGGCCGTTATCAAATGAGAACTCGCATTAGAACTGACCACTGACTTATAGTCTCCAACAATGACAGAACAGAAAAACGATCGTTCCGTAGCCAGCTATATTGCGCTGACGATGACTTTTTTAGACCACAGGCTTCTTGGTGGTCGGCAGCGACTGAGCTTGGCCGGGTCGTTGGCCTCATCCTCGCCTATTTTCCACGAGATCAATGATCTCGCTATTCATCCAGAATCACGACCCTGTTCGGGGAATAAGCGCAAGACGGGGTTACCTAAACGCCTTTTTCTTCTGTTACTTTATGACTTCTAGCATATCCAAGGATGCTTCCAAGTGCAGAATTGTCAGCTTCAGATCTTTCATGGAGTAAAAGATTCTCTGCTGAAGTGGTCGCCTATTTTAGCAGCCAAATGAGAAGAATTGTTTCGATCAGGTTCGCTTTGATGGCAACAGCGACGGACTACTTTTTGGTCTCAGTTGATGATATGAAAAAGAAAACCCAAGATATAAACATGATGAAAATCGAAGATATTTTCTTTTGTTCACCATTGAAGTTTCTCCTTTCAGAAAGGCTCTTAAGCCATTTTCAGATTGGAGGACTTTGACGACTCGTTTTTTGTTCTAGACCGCTACATCAGGACAATGCTTGAAAGCTACTGAGAAATGGAATATTTCGAAAACTCAACTTTGTAAGTCAGAAAAGTCGAAAAGTTAAAGGCAACTGAACTGCACAAGTGATCTTTGACCCGCATTAGAGGCATTAAGGGTACATTTGATTCAGCATTTTGAAAGCTCATTGGGAAAATGCAAAGTAATTTAGCTTAAAGGACTTTAGGCAAATGTAAGGGCCGTTTGGTAAATTATGTTTTGAGAAGCAACTTTGAGAAAAATGTCATTTGATAGAAAACACATTTGAAAAGCCTTTTTGGTGATTAATATTACTTTTTTTAAAATTTCATTTGTTTAAAATGGAAAAAAATAATGTATGCAACTTTTTAAATATAAATTTTAACAATAATACTAAAAAAATCAAATACATATATAATTTTTTTTTAAAAGACCAAACCCTTCATCAAATTTTTTTAATTTTTATGTGCTTAAAATTGAAAAAAAAAATAATGTATGCAACCTTTAAAATATAAATTTTCACAATAATACTAAAAAAAATCAAATACATATATTATAATTTTAAAAAAAAAACCAAATCCTTCGTCGAAATTTTTTTAATTTTTATTCGTTTAAAATTGAAAAAATAATGTATGCAAATTTTAAAATATAAATTTGAAAATAATACTAAAAAATCAATACATATATATATATATATATATTTTTTTTTTTTAAAATGACCAAACCCTTCATTGGAATTTTTTAATTTTTATTTGTTTAAAATTTAAAAAATAATGTATACGACTTTTTAAATATAAATTTTGGCAATAATGTTAAAAAAATCAAATACATATGTATAATTTAAAAAAAAAAAACAAACAAACAAACCCTTCGTTGGAATTTTTTATTTTTATTTGTTTAAAATTGAAAAATATAATATATGCAACTTTTTAAATATAAATTTTGACAATAATGCTAAAAATAAAATATATAAATATATTTTTTAAAATACCAAAATATATTTAATTTTTGTAGCATTTATATAAATTTGATTTTTTTTAGCATTATTTTGGAATTTAAAAAAGTCATAATGATGGCAAAATAAGAAATTTGAAAAATGAGTGATGATAATTTTGGAAAAAAAAAAAGTTTCAGTGTTTTGCTAAATGCTGAAAACTTAAAGTTAGTCTCTATTAGTGTTGGGCTTTCAGCCTTCTCAATGTTGAATTTCACTTGAAAGTTACTTTAAAATGATTGCCAAATAATCCAGTATTTCTTCAATGGGCTTAACCAAATGCACCCTAGAAGCAGAAGAATCTGAAACATTCTTGTTCATGCTTCTTTTCTCGGGAAATCGTGGACCTGTTCGAGGAATGAACGGTGGGCACAGCTACTTATATGACGCTTTCTCCTGTTGTTGTGGACGCTATCATATCCGAGGATACTTTCTTGAGCAGAACTGTCAAAGCTTCAAATCCATCCTGGAGTAGAAAATTCTCTGCTCCTATTTTGGCGGCCAACTGAGAAGGATGTCTCCATCGGTTCTGCTTTGATGGCAATCGCGACTATTCTTTTTTCAGTCTCAGCTGAATATGAAAAAAAGAAGAAATTAATTAAATAAACACAAAGATATTAAAAGTGATGAGACTTGGAGATATTTTCTTTTGTTCCCCCTTGAAATGTCTCCTTTCAGAGAGACTCAAGTCATTTTCAGATTGGACGCCTTCGAAGGCTTTGTCCTGGATCCACATGAGGAGGAGGGTTGAAAGGTCCTATGAAATGGGGTATTTGGGAAATATCTGTGCATGTCCTCGGTACGTGTCCCACGGTATTATTCTTTCGCCAACGATGACAACAGCGAAACCGAAGCAATATACTAGTTCATACCTAATAAGTAACTGTATATACTGTAGCAACACATTGGTGAATATAATAAAAATGTCACATCAACATTGTTTTCCTTATTAAATTTTCAATTTTTTTTATGTGGTCCTTGTCCTAGTTGAGTGATTTGTAGTAGAAAAAAACCCCTACCACTCGTACATAATTGTATATACTACAGCAACGTATAGGTAAAAATAGGAAAATTAAATTTTCAAGTTCGTTTTTTATGCAACGCTTGGGGGATGTCACATCAATGCCACGTGTTTTTAAAACACAATTAAAAAAATGAAGCCACATTAATATGCTATGTTGGCTAAATTAGACGAAATTAATGAAGAAACATCATCGTATCAACTTAATAAGTTTTAGGACTTAATTCAATTATTTAAAAATTTTAAAATTCGATTGTACTTTTGCAATGAGTTTCATGGCTTGTGGTGCACTCATCCGAAACAAATAAGCACAGCCTTTTTTTTTTTCTTTTGGAAAATTGAAATATCCAATGGCTCAAACTTTTTAGGTCTAATCGAGCTCATCTAAAAACCTTCTTCCATGCCATTCCTCCATGGAGATAGGATCTTTTAATTCCATGCACTTTTTTTGAGTCGTGACTATTATAAGGAAAAAAAAAACCTTAGAATCAACGGAAGGTCTCAAACTATCAAATGGGTATTGGCAATATTTAGAATTTGAAAAATTGAACCTCCAAACAAAGATCCATATGCATTCATGCCATGGCACAAGCACCCATACATTGCCACATATGATGAACGATATTTCATTTTAAATATGGCTGAGATTATATATATAATATACATGTTAAGAGGTGGACTTTATTGGTTTTTGGCCACTAGTGAGTGGGAGGGGAGCTTTTGGCCGTAACAATTAATTGTGCGGCACGCTCGTAAATTATATCCCAAAGAAATTGCTAGTGTTTTGGAACTGTGACAAAGTCTTGTGGTAAGGATTTGTCTTCTCTGCGAGATTATTTTGCTAAAAAATTGAATGGGCTAAACACTCTAAGTTATTGGCATAGCTAGGTCTAAGAAGCACTAAAGAGGGTTGTGACTTGAGTGTGATTATAATCTTTATTGTATCTCCTTTATCTATCATGGAACCTTGTGCTGCTCTCCCGGTGAAGCCAAACACCGACTAGACTATGTAAATATGATGTTCAATTAATTTCCTTAATCTATTCATTAAGCTTTCAATAGCTTGTTTTCACAAAAAATTGGTATAAAAGATAGTTAGGCTGAGTTGAAGTAGATTGATGGCTACAAAAGAAGGAAATATAGAAATCAACAAATTTGATGGGAAGGACTTTGATTTTCAAAAATGCCTATTACAGATAATAGGTACCGGAGGAATCTATGCTTATCTTTGTCTAGGGAGAACCAGAGTGGATTAACCGAGCAAATTAGGATTTAATGGACACACATGTGTTGTTTATTACTCGATTGTCATGTTGAACATTGCGGAAGAGAAGACCCTACAAATTTAATGAATGTCTATCGAACATGTATGAGAAACCCTCTACAATCAACAATGCCTACTCAATATGACTCTGTTTCACTTAAAAGATGGGAAGATGCATCGTGGCTGAGCATATTAGTGAATTCAATTGGAGATTGACTTCGTTAATAATGAATGTGCTTTGATTCTATTATCCTAATTGCTTGATAGTTGGAATACTATAATTCCTCTATGTATATAATAAAGTTATACATGCTCATTGAATGGCGCAATTTTCATGCAATTACCCTTATTTTTATTTTGCATTTTGTGTGTGCGTTGTTTTCCTTTTACTTTCAATTTCTACTAATTCTGCAAATTGGCTTGAAACGCCGAGTTCGATATGATTTTCACATTTCGTATGCGTATAGACCTAATACTACGAAGAAAAAGGGGATATCGACAGAGACCCTTGATAGTGTTATTTACGTGAAAGAAGGGACTAAAATTCCACGTATTACCTACCGGTAGACAGCTGAGTTAGTTCGATTTTGGGCATTTCATTGCAGAGACCTAGGGTTGAAACTCCGTAGCTGCTAACACATTTTAAGTGGAGGGCTATGATGGTGGGGTTAAAGCTTCGCCCTTTTCCCAGATATTGATGCTTGGTCCGAGGTGCACCGTGTATTGTACGGGCCATGAGTTTGTGATTAGTGTAAGCGAAAGTGGGGCTTGGCGGATCCTAGATCACAAAAAAAAAAAAAAATCACGTATTGTACGCATTATTTCATTACACAGATCTATTACTTCCTGGTATCTGCTTGGGATGCTTCCTTGATGATAGAAAGATCAAAGCTCCAAAGGTAGACGACGCCAATTTAAGCAGCCGAGCGCGACTTTTCCCATTGTCGTGGCCAAAACTTTATCCTCATGTTTTCTCACGAGGAAAGACTAGGAGCATTATCAAGAAGAATTGGAATAATTTATCGCGAGTGGACTTAGACTTTTGATGGCCCCACCCTCGTATTCCTACTACTTTTCTTCTCCTTTTCGAAAACGAAAACCATTTTCCACAACAACAATGTCTTTTTATAACGCGAAATCACTCAATTAATTTAGACTACAATGACCAAGACGTCGTTTTTTTCTTTTTTTCCCTCTCTCGACCAATGAAATGGCTGGGCATCTTTTCGATCTACAAAGGTGAAACCAAAAATCACTTTATTAAAGCAAAAGTTGTTTCCTCTTAGCTTGTTTAATCGTAGTGCGATGTGCGTGTACCACGGTCTCTCCCCCATTATTGAAGCGGATTTCATTTTTATTGTTCTTGGCACAACATTTTTTCGTGCTCAAGCAATCAATAAAAGCACTTGGGAATGCTATTTTGGTCCCCCAAAAGAGAAAAAAAAGATGTTTGTGAATCATGAGGGAAGTCTTTTGCTTCCACAATAAAAGAGATTCCGCCCATCATGCACTTGAATTGAAGAAAGCTAAATGCGATTCTTGCTTTAAAATAGTCTTATTAATTCGCTAATGCTCTTGATCATGCTGCGAAAAGTATGCTAAACTATTGGCACAGTTTTATTTTTTTATTTTCAGTAAAAATAAATATAACAAACTATTTATGGTACCGACGAGAGGAGACAGACAATAGAGCCGATTGTTTTGAAAAAAAAAAAAACAGTTAGGTCCAAAGAAATTGCTAGACCAATATCCAAAATATGTTCAGTCTGAAAAAGTTATGCACTTTGATCATGAGTATCTTCCCCAAAGGAAGGACAATATCAATGGGGCATTGCGTGTGAACATCTAATTGGCTTTAGTATCTGGGATTTTCTGGTTCAACTTCATACATAGGAAGAGAATTTGAAACTCCGAGCGGGTTCGATATGATTTTTCACGTTTCGCCTAAACCTATGGAGAAAGGGAACAGGGTTCGAGTCCCATAATCCTGTTGACTAAATGGAAGAAGGGAAGATTTTTTTGTGAGATGAACTTGCAGATGTATTTTTGGATCATGGATCTGTTCAT
Organism: Eucalyptus melliodora; assembly: GCA_004368105.4. Lineage (NCBI taxonomy): Eukaryota > Viridiplantae > Streptophyta > Magnoliopsida > Myrtales > Myrtaceae > Eucalyptus > Eucalyptus melliodora. The sequence goes on from CM023412.3 coordinate 17,862,637, forward strand.
AACATGAGATATGCTCAAGCTTGATCACTTTGATAAAGTTTACTCCGTCATGTTTCTGAAACTGAAATCAAATTGCATTTCTTCTCGGCACCGAAAACTAACCAGCAAATCGAGCAGGCCAAAGGTTGATACAAGCAGGACGCTTGTTCTAGTGCAACTCTAATGTATTCCTCACGATGAGCTGCAACACTGTCAAGATAAATGAACGAGAAACAAAATTCCATCTTATTCCTCACGATGAGCTGCGACAACGCCACGAGGTTTCTTCTCTCGTCCTCTCCTCAGCAAAGAAATTGGGTTGTGTCCCACTAAGAGTTCAACAAGGACCACCGCAAAACTTTACACACTGTTAGGATTTGGCACACAACCACAATGACAAAAAAAAAAAAAAGAAGTAAAAGAGAAAAAGAGAATTCAAGACACAAGATTCATCCTGGTTTACTTTAAACTAAGGCAACATCCATAGAATTCCATTTTAATTAACACATCGCATTTCTCTGTTACATTCTTCAATTATAAGAGAAAGAACGGGACTCCCGTGCTATCTTATCGATAGAGAGTATAAACTACATCCCAAAACATATATCTTTTTGTCAATGATGCATTTGAAAATAATCACGGGCCTATTCACGTATAGCTATAGATTCTTGTGGGAGGATGATGCTAGAAAGGACTACCTTCGCCGTGGTTCCCGATGTGAATGGCTTTAAATCTAAAAATGTTGCTACATCCCGGTCCACATGACAAGAATTCACTGATCATAGAAATGTCAAAGCTTGAGCATATCAAGTGCCATCAATATGGAACCAATTTGCACGTAAACAAATGAGGGAAGACCGGCATGGTGGGATCCCATGGATGACTTGTTGATAGCGGCCCCTGCGGTCTTCAATAACGTTATCACGTGCGAACATTTATAGAGCGGGCCATTGACTTGAAGTCTCCAACAGCGATAGAATAGAGAGACCATCGATCCTTTTCTAGCTGTTACGCCGAAAATGACTTTCCTTGGCCCACAAGCTTCAAGTTGGCAGGCCATCATTAAACTTGGTTACGTCATCAGTCTCGTGTCCACCTATCTTCCACGACATCAAAAGTTATCACTATGCCATTGGCGAACTTGTGCTCATGGCCACTGCTACCTCCTGTGGACAAAATTATGGACTCCTGACGCGTTGGGTGGGCTATATCTAGAGTCTCAGATGGTAATAAGTAACTGTAACTCGCATGTAATATTTTGTAATAGATGCTATTCACGTATAGCTATAGATTCTTGTGGGAGGATGATGCTAGAAAGGACTACCTTCGCCGTGGTTCCCGATGTGAATGGCGTTAAATCTAAAAATGTTGCTACATCCCGGTCCACATGACAAGAATTCATTGATCATAGAAATGTCAAAGCTTGGGCATATCAAGTGCCATCAATATGGAACCAATTTGCACGTAAACAAATGAGGGAAGACCGGCATGGTGGGATCCCATGGATGACTTGTTGATAGCGGCCCCTGCGGTCTTCAATAACGTTATCACGTGCGAACATTTATAGAGCGGGCCATTGACTTGAAGTCTCCAACAGCGATAGAATAGAGAGACCATCGATCCTTTTCTAGCTGTTACGCCGAAAATGACTTTCCTTGGCCCACAAGCTTCAAGTTGGCAGGCCATCATTAAACTTGGTTACGTCATCAGTCTCGTGTCCACCTATCTTCCACGACATCAAAAGTTATCACTATGCCATTGGCGAACTTGTGCTCATGGCCACTGCTACCTCCTGTGGACAAAATTATGGACTCCTGACGCGTTGGGTGGGCTATATCTAGAGTCTCAGATGGTAATAAGTAACTGTAACTCGCATGTAATGTTTTGTAATAGATGCTTTGCTGCAGGACCCTTTCGTTCTTCTGATCATTGTTCCGTAACTTCCGAGTTAACACAAGCACTTCCCCATTTGCTATGATAACAACTCGGGAATTGGAAATGAAGATGCATTTGTGCAGATGGCCTATTGTGAAAAATCCTTACAAAAAATATCACAACAATGGACGAGTACAAGGAATGGGAGTAGCGTGCCATTTGGGCCTAGTAGAACGCGCAACAAATGAGTGCCATTTCCTGGATTTTTATCCTGTGAAACAATACGATTTTCGATCATGAGATTCTGATCGACAATTCGTATGTCAATTTGAGATTTTTGTTCCTGATTATGCCTTTTGGGTGGGAACGCTTTGCCAATTCCTTTTCTTCGGCGTTTCTAGTCCAGGCGAATGGATGTGGGCTTCAGGGGGCCCTGACTGCAAGAGAGGCCCAATTAGGTGGATAGTGAACTGCTTTGGGGAGAAGATTTGGGTTTTAGAGAAGCATACTACGAGCAGTGTGACCATTTATGAAACTTTCCATTATAAAAATGTTCTAAACTTATGGAAAATAAAGGATTCACACAGAAAACAATTGCCAAAACTGAAATATATATCCAAAAAAGAGAAGACCATGTTGGCCATGATCCCACTTTTTCACTTGTAGTTTTGGAGGTGATTATTAAATAAACATAGAATCTGTAATCAATTGAATGGAAAAGTGGATAAAATATTGAAAAAATTACAATTATTGATATTTTTCAGCGAACATATTTAATGCCCATGTGAAAATACAATCATCTGTATAGAAAAGTTCTTACTCAAAGAATTTGGTTGTGTGAAGTTCAGGACGGAAATACAAGAATTATACAACTCAAGGAGTACATCTAAGGAGATCTTATGTTGTCGAAAAGCAGTGGTCAAGAAAGTTCAAACTATGAAAAAATCCTTAGTTTAAATTCCACAACTTTGTGCTCAATTTATAATTCAATGTTGAAGACATAAAACTAATTCGATCTTGTGCTCAATTTATATACGATTGATTTTTAATGTTTTTGATTTGCTATTGAGAATTGCCAAATAAGGTTCGTAAGGAGGGGGATAAATAATAGTGTAACTACTGGGCTTCTTTGATGTTGATACAAGTGGTTCGGGTGGTGAGTTTCGATACATCAGGTAGTGAGGATCTGAATGATATCTTGATCGAAGCAGTCGGAGCATCAACAACTGGCAACAAACCCTCCATGCCATCAGCAATTTAGTGTGATCCTCAGGGAAGAGGGAAGAGTCGGGTAAGGCATATGCAAGATCGCTTTCTTTTCCAGAAGGGAAACGTCTATCTTGTTTTTTTTTCCCCAAGCAAGTGACAATCTAACTGAATCGCGAAGGCTGGTGCACCGTGTGACTAATGTAAGTTCTGCAACAATCGAATTGATAGCAAGCATTCAAGGATCCCAAGACGGAACTAAAATCACTACATCATGCTTGAGCTAGATGATTGCAAAATTGTCACATACATGCTAGGATAATGCCTAGCCAATTCAATGATTGGTATGATTTCACAGTTTATTGATCCCCAACATCAAGAAAACGTTCCTTATCAATAAGCAATAAATAACTAACCAAAATCCTCCTATTAGTAAACTAACAAGTTTTCCTCCCTTCTCTCTTTTCTCTTTCGCTTGCTTCAAAGACCGATTTCCATGACAAACGCAGCAATGTGACTCATAAGAATGAGAGGCAGGACCGATCTTCACCACGTTGCACTAGGAAAAAGTGGCTGCACTTGTAGTGACATCCGCGTCAATGTTTGACTTGCTAGAGGCGTAAGATTCAGTTGCCTCACAATCCTCTTGATCTTGCTGAGTACTCGAAGGATATTAGAGCTTCCTTATCCCCTCCAACTCCATTGCCACTTCTTTCATTGTAGGTGGGTTCCTTCCATTCAAGTTCAAGTTTCCTTTCACAAGGTTAGCATCTGATTCAATCTCTTCCTTCTTACCTTCTTTCCAAACTTGAGCATCAACAATGTTGAACAAGCAATTCTCCTTCATCGAAATTATGAAATAGGTTGTGAGGCTTCTTACTTCTTGTTCCCTCAATGATGAGATTGGCTTTTGTCCCGTTAAGAGTTCAACAAGGACAACTCCAAAGCTATAGACATCACTTTTGTCTATAAATTGACTTGATTGGAAATACTTTGAATCTAGGTAGTCAAAAGTCCCCTACACCAATGTGGTCACATGGGTTTGATTGAGGGAAACAAACTTAGAAGTGCCGAAATCTGCCACTTTTGCTCCATATTTCTTATCCAAGAGGATATTGGTGGACTTGATGCCTCGATGATATATCATAATAGAGGCTACTGAATGTAAATAGAATAAGGCTCCAGTAATTTTAGTAATTCGTAGGCGCGTGTCCCACAATACGAGAAACTCAACATTTGGGTCATCATATATTGGTATAGAGTACTACAAGTGGGACTTCCGTCTCCAAGTAACACCCCAATAACTTGACCACATTTTTATAGTTAATTTGTGAGAGAATCATGACTTCATTTATGGACTGTTTGACTTTTCCTTCATCTAAAACTTTTGATTTTTTAATAGCAACTATTTTTCCATCGGTTGACATTCCTTTGTAAACAATACTTTGTCTCCCTTGATCGAGAATCCTATTGTAGTTGAAATTGTCAGTGGCCTTCTCTAAATCCTCGGAATTGAACAATTTGCTTTTCTTGATGTTGCCTTCTGGGGAAGATAGCTCACTTTTCAACAAAAAGCCAGCATTGCGTTTGAAATTCTTATTTTCTCTTCTTATCTGTACAACCTCCATAAGAAAAGACACAAAAGTAGTGCCCCAAGGCTTGCCCCAGCCCCTGCATTGCAAAAGTTTAAGGTGCATAAGTGAGAAAATTGTGCATGCTTGTCAAAAAAATCTATTAAAGGCACTTATCATCAAAGTGAATCTAATTAAAAGGAAAACATATATGAGTGATTAACCTTAATCTCCTTTCATGCAGATTTTCTCAACAACCGTGAAAAAATAATTCGTCTTCTGTTTAAGTTCCATCTCGCAATATATATATATATGCATTATACAATTGAGGCGCGTTTGGTAACATTTATGTTCAAAAATTGTTCCAGAGAACAGAAATAGAAAAAACTATTTTTGCTCCGGGGAACAATTTTTTAACAGAAGAAGGCTTTTGGTAAACTTGTTCCGAAAATAAAAAATGAACAGAAACACGTTTGATAAATTTATGTTCTTTTTTTTGTTTCTTTTAATTTTTTAATTTTTTTTCTTTTTTTCTTCTTTTGGCTGGTCGCCGGCCTCGGCCCTGGCCGGCGACCGGCCGACGAGAGCCGACGGCCTCACCGTGGTTGGGCGAGGCTCAGCCTCACCTTGGTTGCGCGAGCTCGGGCTCGCCCAGATCCGGCTCGCCCGAGCTCGCCACCACCGGCCAGGCCGAGCCTCGCCGAACCACCGCCAGGCCGGCGAGCTTTGGCTCGCCGGATTTGGGCGAGCCCGAGCCTCGCCCAGCCAAGGCGAGGCTGAGCCTCGCCGGGGCCGGCGACGCTCGGGCTCGCCGGATTTGGGCGAGCCCGAGCTCGCCCGGCCAAGGCGAGGCCGAGCCTCGCCGGGGGCCGGCGACGCTCGGCCTCGCCGGCGACTGGCCAAAGAAAAAAGAAAAAGAAAAGAAGTAAAAAAAAGAGAAGAAAAAGAGAGGAGAGAGAAAATTTGTTCTTAAAAATTGTTCCAGAAATAATAAACATGTTTTTCTTGTTTCTCGTTTCTGTTCCAAATGTGTTCCTGAGAACAAAAAATAGATTTGGAACAAAAACGCAAACAAACGCGTTTCTATTCTTTTTTTGTTCCCTAGAACAAAAAAACAGAAATTTTATTCATGAACAGAAAAAAAGAATGTTAACAAACAGGGCCTTGATCTCCCTAGCAAGGAATTTAGGAAACCACTGATGAAAGTAAAATAGTTCATAGCAGCATTCATCTTAACTATCGTTGTAATAATTGCAATTAAAACATACCAGAATAAATAGGAATCTTGGATATCTTTAGATAAATATGAAGCGGTGGCATTAGAGAAGCTCAAGCATTTTCTTATCTATTGAAGTATTAGTGTTAAAGAAAGTTTTGAGGTTGTTTTAATAGATACTATTAATTGGAACTTATCTATAATCATCACAAGGCGAACGCACAATCATGTTAAAATGAAGAGTAAGGTAACACTTATTTTGGACCTTTGAAGAGAGGAAGAGCGCTGCAACTTTGCGGCGTTGATTGGAAGGCCAAATATTGACGGAATCGGCGCAAATTTCAGTATGTTGTTCGTGAGACCGAGGGCTACAAGTTGATGGTTTTTGTTCGTCGAGAACCATCTCCAAATTCTCTAATTGCGGTTAAGGTTTTCTTGCTCCCAACTTGTTTGTCTACTTATGTGGTGGGAAAAAGATGATTGTAATGTTGATGTTGAGCCTCTAGTTGTGACTAGAGAAGAATACTTTGTGTATCCTGCTATTCTTGGTGATTAGTGGATGTTTTTTTGGGCGGTCCATGGTTTTTCCCGCATCAGGTTTTCCACGTTAAATCCTTGGTGTCGTTATTTGCTTTGTCTACTTATTATTTCGGCGTTATATTTGCATTTTATGAGGCTGTACATTGCTGGTTGTTGCCGGGGGTTAAGAAATTCTTAGTTGATTTTGCTTCGAGGGAGAAATTGATCCTAGATTGCGTTTGGACATGGTGAATTGTTGTACCCGAGTTCTCCCCAACAAGTGGTATCAGAGTACGGTTGAATTTTAGTGTTAAATGGAAGAAACCAGCAGCACCATGTTTAAGTTAAATGCCTCGAATTATTCTATTTGGAAGCCTCGGATGGAAGATGTGTTATATTGCAAAGACTTATTTGATCCTATTGAGGGTGATGAAGCCAAAGGAGATAAGGAAGATAAAGAATGGGATAGAATGAATCGAAAAATAGTTGGGTTTATTTGACAATGGATTGATGATAGTGTGTTTCATCATGTTGCTCAAGAAACGAGGGCGGACACTTTGTGGAAGAAATTACAGGATCTTTATGAGAGAAAAACTCCACAAAATAAAGCTCTTCTAGTTAAGCGACTTGTGAATTTGAGATACAAGGAGGGGAGTAACATGGCGGAATACTTGAGTGAATTTCAAGATGTTGTAAATCAATTGACAAATCTTGAGATTGATCTTGGTGATGAATTGCAATCATGCTTATTACTTGGTACTTTTCCTGATAGTTAGGACACCTTGGTTGTGGCATTAAATAACTCGGCTCCTTTTGGTGTGCTTTCTATGAGCATGGTTAAAGAAAGCTTGTTCAATGAAGAAACAAGAAGAAAAGGCTTGAATTATGCTTCTACATCGGATGCTCTTGTTATAGAAAACAGGGCGAGAAGTCAATCAAGAAGGTTTCAAAGAAATGATACCCGAGGCAAGTCAAGAGGAAGGTCGAAATCAAGACCGAGGAGGAGTGTCAAGTGTTATAATTGCGGCAAAATGGGACATTATTCAAAAGAGTGTTGGTTGCCAAAGAGAGATAGATTCCATGATAGAAATGGAGATCAAAAGAAAGAAGAGAAACAAGCTACAACGGTGGTTGCATCCGATGACGATATTGTGTTTGTATGTGATGATGGATATGTGAATTTTATATGCCAAGACTCTATGTGGCTTGTTGATTCCGCGGCTTCTTTTCATGTCACCTCACGACGTGATTACTTTGCTTCTTATCGCAGTGGCGACTTTGGTTGCATAAGGATGGGAAATAGTGATGTTTCCAAGGTCATTGGCATGGGAGATGTTTATTTGGAAACTGACGTCGGATGTAATTTGGTTTTGAAAAATGTGAGACATGTTCCGGATATTCAACTTCACTTGATCTTTACGAGTACCTTGGATGATGATGGTTATTGTAATTCATTCTTTGATGGCAAATAGAAGTTGACTAAAGGTTCCATGGTAGTGGCAAAAGGTAAGAAGACAGGCTCTCTCTACACCATGCAAGCTGACTTGATTAAAGAAGAGGTAAATGCAGTGGAGGATTCCTCAGTTGATTTATGGCATATGAGGCTAGGTCATCTTAGCAAGAAAGGACTTGAAACTCTTGCTAGAAAGAACATTTTACCTTTGAAGGAGAAAAATCTAAAGGAATGCACTCATTGTCTGATTGGTAAGCAACATAGATTCTCATTTCATAGTTCCTTTCCACACAGGAAATCAGATGTACTTGATTTAGTTCACACTGATGTTTGTTGCATGGATGCTAGAACTCTTGGAGGTGCATTATACTTTGTGACATTTATTGATGACTGTTCTAGAAAAGTGTGGGCTATTGCTTTGAAATCTAAAGATCAGGTACTTGCGGCTTTCAAGCAATTTCATGTCAATATGGAAAGAGAAACCGGGAAGAAGTTGAAATGTGTTCGGGCTGACAACGGTGGTGAATATAGAGGCCCATTTGAACACTATTGCAGGGATTATGGTATCAAGCTTGAGAAGACTGTTCCAAAAACACCACAACATAATGGAGTGGCAGAGAGAATGAACCGAACAATTAATGATCGGATTCGGTGTATGCTTTCTCATGCGAAGTTGCCTAAGTCATTTTGGGGTGAAGCGATGAGAACATCAGTAAACTTGATAAATCTATCTCCATCAGTTCTTCTTAAGGGGGATGTTCCGTAAAGAGTTTGGAGTGGTAAAGATGTTTCCTACAGTCATCTAAAAGTGTTCGGATGTCGGGCTTTTGTGCATGTTCCAAGAGATGAAAGATCCAAGCTTGATGATAAGTCTAAACAGTGTATCTTCTTAGGTTATGGACATGAAGAGTTTGGCTACAGGTTATGGGATCCAGTTGCAAAGAAAGTTATTAGAAGTCAAGATGTGATGTTTTGTGAGTATCAAACTATTGAAGACATTGACAAGGTGGAGAGACCAAAGAATACAGCTCAACGTTCAGTTAGTTTTAGCCCAAATCCTTCTAATGTTGATAGAAATTATGGGGGAGAAGTGCATGGAAGTCATGAAGATGGTGAGTCCTCACATAATGTTGATTCTTCAGCTGATACTGGTGAAATAGCTGAGCAAGAGCAATTTATCCTACCTCAAGTTAGAAGATCTGAAAGAGAGCGTAGGCCTTCTCAAAAATATTTACCGCATGAGTATGTGTTACTCACTGATGCAGGGGAGCCAGAAACTTATGAAGAGGCTATATCATGTGAACGAAAGAATGAGTGGCATGAAGCCATGCAAGAGGAGCTCAAATCCTTGCATGAAAACCACACATTTGAATTGGTGAGGTTGCCTCAGGGTAAGAGAACACTCACAAATAAGTGGGTGTACAAGTTGAAGACGGAAGAAAATAGTTTACAACCACGATACAAGGCTAGACTTGTTGTGAAGGGCTTTCGTCAAAAGAAGGGTATAGACTTTGAAGAGATTTTTTCACCGGTTGTAAAGATGACTTTTATTCTAGTTGTTCTTGGGTTGGCCGCCAATTTAAATTTAGAAATTGAACAACTTGATGTAAAGACGGCTTTTCTTCATGGAGACCTAGAAGAGGAGATATATATGGAGCAACCATAGGGTTTTGAAGTTGAAGGCAAGGAGCACCTTGTATGTAGATTGAAGAAAAGCTTATATGGTCTCAAACAAGCGCCTAGGCAATGGTACATGAAGTTTGAGTCATTCATGGAAGAACAAGGATACGGTAAGACAAACTCCGATTCTTGTGTCTTTATGAAAAGATTCTCAGATAATGATTTTCTTATTCTCCTACTTTATGTGGATGATATGTTGATTGTTGGGCATGATGCCAAGAAAATCAAGAGCTTGAAAAATGAGTTGAATAAAGCTTTTGCAATGAAAGACCTAGGCCCAGCTAAGCAAATCTTAGGCATGAGAATTACTCGTGATAGGAAGAATAAGAAATTGTGGTTATCTCAAGAAAAGTATATTGAGAAGGTGCTTGAAATATTCAACATGAGCACATGTAAACCGGTGAGTACTCCACTTGCAGGCCATTTCAAGTTGAGTAGTAATGAATGTCCTTCAAGTGAGAAAGAGAAGGTTGAGATGATGAAAATTCCTTATGCATCGGTCGTGGGTAGTTTGATGTATGCTATGGTTTGTACAAGACTGGATATTGCTCATGCAGTTGGTGTTGTGAGTAGATTTCTCTCTAATCCAGGTAAGGAGCATTGGACCGCTGTTAAATGGATTTTGAGATATCTTAGAGGCACTTCTACACTTTGCTTGTGTTATGGACTTGCGAAGCCTGAGTTGAGTGGTTACTCGGATGCGGACTATGCCAGTGATGTTGATTCCCGAAAATCCACATCGGGTTTTATAATAATCTTTGCAGGGGGAGCTGTTTCATGGCAATCGAGATTGCAAAAATGTACCGCTTTGTCTACAACTGAAGCGGAGTATATTGCTATTACCGAAGGAGGTAAATAACTTTTGTGGATGCAAAAATTCCTACAAGAGTTGGGCTTGAAGCAAGAGAAGTCTGTTCTATATTGTGATAGCATGAGTGCCATCCATCTTAGCAAGAATCTGGTGTTTCATTCAAGATCGAAGCATGTTGATGTGAAGTATCATTGAATCCGAGAAAAGCTAGAAAAGAAGCTCTTCCTACTTGAGAAAGTTCATACCGACAATAATAAGTCCGACATGATGACCAAAGCCTTGCCCGTGATGAAGCTTGACGCTTGTAGAAGAAAAGCGGGCATGACGAATCTTCTCACATGAGGTGGAGGGGGAGATTTGTTGGCTGGGTCCACCTTCATGTGGGGCCCAACCAGCATTAAATAAAAAAAAAAAAAAAAGAACAAAAGAAGTGGAAGTTGGGGTCGTGCGCGGTGTGCGTCCAAAGAGAGGAGAGAGAAAACGAGAAAAGAAAACTGCAGTAAAGGAGAAAGAGAAGAGAGAAAGAGCGCTGCAATTTTGCGGCTTTGATTGGAAGGCCAAATATTGACGGAATCGGCTCAAATTTCAGTATGTTGTTCGTGAGACCAAAGGCTACAAGTTGATGGTTTTTGTTCGTCGAGAACCATCTCCAAATTCTTTAGTTGCGGTTAAGGTTTTCTTGCTCCCAACTTGTTTGTCTACCTATGTGGTGGGAAAAAGATGATTGTAATGTTGATGTTGAGCCTCTAGTTGCGACTAGAGAAAAATACTTTGTGTATCCTGCTATTCTTGATGATTAGTGTATGTTTTTTTGAGCGGTTCGTGGTTTTTCCCGCATTGGGTTTTCCACGTTAAATCCTTGGTGTCGTTATTTGCTTTGTCTACTTATTATTTCGGCGTTATATTTGCATTTTGTGAGGTTGTACATTGCTGGTTGTTGCCGGGGGTTAAGAAATTCTTAGTTGATTTTGCTTCAGGGGAGAAATTGATCCTGGATTGCGTTTGGACGTGGTGAATTGTTGTACCCGAGTTCTCCCCAACAGGTAAAAGTAGCGAGACTAGTAGGTCGCATTTTCTCACAAATTGTTAATTCCATGGCTAAAATACGATACGAAAAGACTGTCATGTTCCCCTTCATTTCCAGGGAATTATTATCAATATAATCGATTTTGTTTGAAATTGAATTCACTTTGTATAATTTCAAACAGAAAAATAGAAAGGGAAGGCTTAAAAGCATGTATGTGATCATTTATCAGTGTGAATGCATTATTTTCAGGGAAAAATAAACTCAAACAGCGTGTGTACTAAGGTCGCAGGGTCTTGGGTGTCGTTGGCTGCGAATCCCGACAGGAGCTCTGGTTCGGACGTCCCTGATTCTCACCCCTCAGTTGGCGGATACTAAATGTTCGATAAATTGCCTAGATTAGACGGCTGTTCATGGTCTTCCTTGTGCCCGAAACTTGTTGTGTTTTTGTATATACTGAGCATAAATGAGTTTTCAACCTCCCTCGTTCATTACTTGCTGATTTTGGTCTAAGTTCGTGCATCGGACAAGTTCAAAGCTTCCTCCTAGCGGACGCCCTCCGCGTGTTCGAAGAAATGTCTGACTGAAATGTACGCATTTATTCTCAAGTCCTCCGTCTGTTTTTAGTGTTCCCGATTTATCAGATGCGCTCAGGTAGATTTCCATCGCTACCCTTTGCTTTGAATGCCCTCGTGTCGTGGTTTCTTTCAGTGTGCGACATGCTTCCACGGGTGGCCGGTTCTCGGTCGACAAAGAAAAGGGGCGGTGATGGTTATGGCCACATATGACAGCCGCGTAGTGGCTTTGACGTGGCTTGTATAGTGCCCGAATTACTCTGATTAAAACTTGGGTCCTTTTAGATGTTTTGTATCGGCCGTTGTTCTTGGTCCTTGGGAAAGAACGGGGCAAGGAAATGCTTCTGTGAAGCCGTCAAAGAAAACCCCCGGCCGAGGGGGGGGGGGGAGACGGGGGAATTGGCTAGTGGGCTTGAACGTTGATGAGGGTCTGTTGGGCTCAATAAGAGTTGGGTCTTGGTTTGATTAAAAAAAACAATTGGCTTCTTTTGGGCTCAAAGAGAGCTTAGCCGTAGTGGGCTTAAGAAGCGAGAAAGATTTGGGCTGGTTTAGGGTTTTCTTTGCTTTGGGTTGGCCTTCTTCTTTGTTCCTCCTCGGATGGGCCTCATTTTGGGAGGGACCAGACTGGGCCTGATACGCAGGCAGAGTCCGGCCGTGGGTTGGGCGACCAAAAAATAGAAAAAGCTTAAAAATAGTCTTTGGTGGTTTTTCCTTGAAGTATATGAAAATCCTTAAAAGAAAACAAAAAAGAAATTGTGTTTAAATTCTCAAAAGCAAATGTCGGATTTTTGTTTGTTCCTATTACACCCTTATGATGCATGGATTGCTATTTCTTGAGCTTGGTTAGGAATGGAATCCTAGGACTTGTGACTGGTATAAAATGTTGCATGAATGCTTTGCTTGATGTTTAAACAAGATTAGATACTAAAAGGCACTAGTTGATTCCATGGTGTAATCAAATCTCCAATCCTAATTTCTTTGATTGCATAGGAGTAAAATATTTCTCTTCATATTTTACTTGGATTTCCAATAAATTTATCACAAATAAATTAATGGTGATTTCTAAATGAAAATGACTCGTAGATTCGAATTGATGGGTTTAGAAGAGCCCAGATTGAGCCTAAATTGGTGCCAACCATTAACCTCCGTGCTCACGGGAGGGCTCCAAAGAAGTCATGACAAATACTTAAGTCAAACGCCGGTACTGAACAAGAGAAAATTTGAAAAGGGAACTATTCAACCACCCCTCTTCTTTACAACACCACCAATAAGGAAATAGCTCAAACAAATGGTCTATAATTGACCAATCAAAGGGCAAGTTCCCCCTTATTTGTTAAGGTTAAGAGGGATGGGTAAAGATCAACTTTGATGCAACTTGTATAATCGAGTCATTCGCCTCTGCATGTATAGCTAGAAATTGTTACGAATATGATGGTAGAAATTGCTGTCTTCACCATGATTCACAATGTACGAATGGTTGCACATCTGAAAATGTAGTTACATCCGTGTCTACGAAAGACTTGCCGGATCCAAAATGAGAGTCACGAGATTTAGTAGCCTTGATGTTTTCTTGATTTTGTTGGAAGCTCGAAGAGCTTCGAAGCTTCCTTATTCCCTCCAACTCCATTGCCACTTCTTTCATCATCGGCCGGTTCCTTCCAATCAAGCTCAAGCACCTTCTTGCAAGGCTAGCAACAACTACAATCTCTTCTTTCTTGCCTTCCTCCATGACCTGAGCATCAACAATATTGAACAAGCAATTCCGCTCCATTGAAATTACAAAATAGGCTGCAAGGCTCCTTTCTTCTTCTTCCCTAAGCAAAGAGATTGGCATTTGCCCTGTTAAGAGTTCAACAAGGACTACTCCAAAGCTATACACATCGCTTTTGTCTGTGAAATGACCCCGTTCTGAAGTACTCCGGATCCAAGTATCCAAAAGTCCCTCGCACCAATGTGGTAACATGAGTTTGGTCAAGGGATACGGACTTGGAAATACCAAAATCTGCGACTTTAGCACAATGTTTCTCGTCCAAAAGGATATTGGTAGACTTGATGTCACAATGATAGATGGGTACAGAAGTTGCTGAATGCAAGTAGAATAAGGCTCCAGCAATTTCGATTGCAATTCGTAGGCGTGTGTCCCATGACACAAGAAGGTCTTCATTCGGGTCATGCAAATACCTATAAAGAGTCCCGTTCGGTATGAACTCATATACTAAAAGTGGGTTATCTGTTTCCACGCAACACCCCATTAGCTTAACCACATTCCTATGATCGATTTGTGAGAGAATGATGACCTCATTCATGAACTCTCCAATCTTTTCCTTGTCTATCAGTTTTGATTTCTTAACTGCAACTATTTTTCCATCAGTCAGCATTCCCTTGTAAACTACACCTTGTCCACCTTGGCCAAGTATCCTATCCTTATTGAAACGGTCAGTGGCCTTCTCTAAATCCTTGAAACAAAATAATTTGCTTTTCGCAACATTGCCTTCAGGTGACAAAGATAGATGTCGTTGCAACAAGGGTTTAAAGTACTTCTCTTTTTGCTTAATCTCTCTTCTTTTCTTGATGACTCTGTATAAGCATTGAGAGAGAAGCAACACTTGCACTAGTCCTCCAACGCCCGCTCCGAGGCCTGCAGTTTGGAAATTTAGTAGAGGATAGAGTCATAAAAAGCACATGCTGTTAAGAATGTTTGCAGTTGTGCTAAACTATCCAACTAGGAGTAGAATAATTTGGAAGCAGGAAACTACTAATCCCACATTGAATTATGGATCCAAGTAGAAATTTCTTCCATCATAGGAAGCCACCAACTACATATGGGCAAAACTCAGATTATGAAATGAGGTTGCATTAAAGAAATCTTTTTAGCAAAATCGAATGCAATAAAATTCACCAGATGTATAAACCATCTACTCAAATCGATGCCTAATTTTTCATGGAATCGTATTTCAGTCCCACTCTTATATACTTACCTAACCATCGATGCACAAAGAATTTCATCATATTGGTTAATAAAAGTTCTATTTCCAGGGAAAAATAATAATCCTACACAAATAACATAGCCTGGATATTGAATTCGACACTTCAATCAAATCATGACGAGTGGAAGAATAGAACGACAATCCTGTTGGAACGAAGGGTAAGGTAAAATTATACCTGTACCTTCTTTTTTAAAACATATTTTAGGCTATGCTGTTCATCTTCTAACAATAATCAAAAGCATGAAGTGGTCTAAAATTCTAGGTTAAAAGATCTACTTACCAATAAGAATAGCCTGAATAGGTGTCTTTCTACCAGCGACGCAGTCATAGGTTCCCCGTTTGTTCACACAAATCCCGGGGCACAAGTCTTGATCTTCACATTCATTAATATCTGATGACAGGTGATAAAACAAACATATTAGCAGCGAAACCCATGTCCTTGAGTAAAATTAGAGAGATTAGTAGGTCGCATTTCCTCTTGAATTGTTTACTCCATAGCCGAAATATTATGCTTGTAACGAACGGACTCTCCCCTTTGTTTCCAGTAAATTATTATCATTATAATTCATGCAATTTTGTTTGAAATTCACTTTGTGTAATATTGAGCAGCAAAACAAGAAAAAGAAGGCAGATAAGCATGTACATGATCATCAAACAGTTTCAATGCGTTCTTTTCAGAGAAAATTCTGGGAATGAAAAAGCCACTTCTCCGTTTAGTGTCCTTAAAAACAGAATGGGTTAGCATGAAGTATGTTACCTTGGCATCCTTCAGTAAGATAGGGGTTACCCCTATTCCCCCATATGCAATAGCACTGTATAAATGGCATTTCACTCATATACGATCCATAGAGGTTGTATCTGTTACATCTGAAGGGATCAAGATAGCCCGAGCCATAGCCTTGCTGGATAAGCTTGAGTTCATAGTCGGTTTTGTTTGAAATCCCCCATTCCAACACCACTGGAACTGTCTCATTCCAACTCAAATCATATAAACCTGTAACGTTATCCTTCAAGAGCCATGATCTATCTGCCAGGAAAGCGTACTTGCATCCCTGAGGTTCACCTTCTTCTTTAAAATCCACACTAAAGCTTTGAAGGTTAAAGGGGAGCGTAGTCTGGCAGCATTGGTCCCTCCCGATACAAGCACTATATCGGCCAATGTCGGCACTGGTTCCAGCACATTTTGACCTGCAACCGACAACAGCTGATTCTGTACTAGTCACTGTTGTAAGGGTGTTGCAACCAACCGACGTCAATACGTTCCGTGTCTGGGAAAAGACAAATTGACTTCCTTCAAAGTTCACCGGCACACCAAGTCCTTCTACCCCGCAGCTTGCATTTGAGTATTTTAATGGAAGACTGACATTGATCATGCCATTCACGAATTCACGATAATTGGGAAGTGAAATGTTGAGAACTCGCAATCCAATCTTATATAGTATTGGAACCGACCTATTTTGGCAGACGATCTCATACCAGGGATCCAAGAAACACCCGGCACCTATTCCGAAGGGGAAGGGAATGCTGACGTTCCCACATGTTTCAACACAGTTGGGCCATGCAAGTCCAGCTGCAGCTCCTGATGCTTGCATCGTGAGGAAAACCAGAAGCACAAGAATTCGAAACTCTGAGTTCGACATGATGTTCACGTCTGTGTGTGCATGGACCTAAACATATGGAGAAAGGGGATATGGACTGAGTCCCTTAATATTGTTATTTATGTGGAAGAGGGGAAGAATTCTGATGCACTCTACGCATAATTTTGTTCCAGCTCTGCTACTTCCTAGTATCTGTGACGATGCTTCCTTGAATATAGAAATGTCAAAGCTTGATAGGTAAAGGACACCAACGGAAGCAGCCAAGAGTGACTTTTCCAGCGGTTGGGGATATGATTTTGTCATCATCTTTATAATTGAGATATCTAATCCTTTCCTTCTTGACTTAAATTGTTTCGCATACGAGTCGGTTCATTTTAATTTATCGTAGACCAATAATATATGAATTCTTCCTCTTCCATGCTAGATTAAATATGGTTCCACGTCTTTGCTTATTGTCACAAAATTTCACATTTCATTGCCAATCTTTTTGTTTAGTAGTAAATAGTATTGGTCATTTACAGTTCCTAATTAAACATGAATATGGTCTTTCTGTAAATTCTGAATATCTGTCTTAGTTTAGCACTGTTTCGGTTATTTATTAAATTGACTTCTGAGTTTAACCTTGTTTAGAGGACTCGAATTTCACCGTTTTTCACGATGAGTGAACGGCTGCACATTGGATAAATTACAGGAAATTATTGCTAATCATCCCTATCCATGTGTCCAGGGAAGTGAAATGTTAAGCAAATGTAATCCAATCTTACTTAGAGTAGGATTCGTGTCTCCATAATTTAGCTAATCTTTCGCGAATTTCATGAAATTTTGGGATTTTTCCAGCAAAAAAAAAACAAAAAACTCAAGAAATTAACATGTTGAGATGTGAAGAAATTTTCTTTTGTTGCCATTAAAGCCTCTACTTCCATAAAGGCTCCAAGTCATTTTGAGATTGGAGGACTTTGGAGACACGTTTTTTGTTCTAGACAAGCCCATTCGGACAAGGCTTAAAGCCTAGTTACTGAGAAATGGGGATTCAAAATCTTAGCTTTCGGAGTTAGAAAAACTGGAAAGTAAGAGGCAACTGAACTGCACATGTGATCTTTGACTGGCACTTGAGGCAAGCAGACGATGCCTTTTTTTGACCGCTGAAATTGGACTTCTTCAAAGGCGTATGGTGCCCGTTTCACATATAATATGCAATCACAGCCGATGATCGAGTGTGACTCTCACGTGGAGCCCCCGTAATAAGTGATTATGACGGATCAAGTCCATAGAGACTTGGATCCAGGCAAGAATTTTGCGCAAGACCAGTGGAAAACGGGTTAATCTAATTCCCATCCATATGGAAACCAATATGTACGCAAACAAGCTTGGAACCATCAGCATGGTGCGAACCAATGATGACTTGTAAAATCTACGGCCTTCAAGACCGTTATCAGAAGAGAACTTATATTAGAACTGATCATTGACTGAGTCTCCGACAACGACAGAACAGAGAAACAATGGTTCCTTAGCTAGCTATTGCGCTGACGATGACTCATTTTAGGCCACAGGCTTCTTGGTGGTCGGCAGCAACTGAGCTTGGCCGGGTCGTTGGCCTCATCCTCGCCTATTTTCCACGAGATCAATGATCTCACTATTCATCCAGAATCACGACCCTGTTCGAGGAATGAGCGCAAGACGGGGTTACCTAAACGCCTTTTTCTTCTGTTACTTTATGACTCCTACCATATCCGAGGATGCTTCCAAGTGCAGAATTGTCAGCTTCAGATCTTTCATGGAGAAAAAGATTCTCCACTGAAGTGATCGCCTATTTTAGCAGCCAAAATGAGAAGAATTGTTTCGATCAGGTTGGCTTTGATGACAATAGCGACGGACTACTTTTCAGTCTCAGTTGAAGATATGAAAAAGAAAACCCAAGATATTAACATGATGAAAATCGAAGATATTTTCTTTTGTTCACCATTGAAGTTTCTCCTTTCAGAAAGGCTCTTAAGCCATTTTCAGATTGGAGGACTTTGACGACTCGTTTTTTGTTCTGGACCGCCATATCAGGACAACGCTAGAAAGGTACTGAGAAATGGGATATTTCGGAAACTTAGCTTTCTAAGTTAGAAAAGTCGGAAAGTTAGAAGACAACTGAACCGCAGAGGTGATCCTTGACCTGCACTTGATGCATTAAGGCCATTGCACAATTGGGGATCAGAGTAAAGTCCAGTAAATTACTTTTCAGAGTCCAATTCTTTTACTGAGAGATGCAGAAGAAGACTCGTTATCACTTTGCTTCCACGCAGATTTAGACATCGATATCACCATAATTTAGCTACGGAGAATTGCGGAGCCACTTGTCAGGTTCGACACGTGCACCCGTTCTCATATAATCCAGTTTCAGGCTTTTTCCGAAACAAGTTCCACCAAAACTGGAGACTAAATAGGGTTCGGATGATTTTGGTCATATATAATATGGAAGGGTAGTTACTTGATGGTATCATAGCAAACGAAAAGACTTGGACCATTACCAAGTCTTGATAAGCAGAGGACACCAATTTAAGAAGCCAAGTGAGATTTTTTTTTCCATTGTTAGGAAGACAATTTTGTCATCATCTTTCCTGTGAGAAAGACTTGGAGCATTACCAAGAGTGATGACATTTCAGGGCCCTTTATCATGGACTCCGTCAAGCACGTTGTAATATAGTCGTTTATTGTTTTCCTTACCGACTTAAATTTTCTTTTTGTAAGTATCGGATCTTTTAAATTTTTCCTAGACAAAAATCGTGTGAACTTTTTCTTTCATAGACGAAAATCATATTTGATAAATAACTACCAAAATCCTCCTATCGATAAACAAACGATTTCTCCTCTATTCTTTCTTTTCTCTTTATTTTGTTCTGATTACTGATTTCCAAGACAAAAAGAGTTCCTTAAATTCCCAATTTAGTCATAAACTTTTCAATCTAGCCAATTTAATTCTAATCATTTTAACGAGATGCCAATATAGCCCTTTAATTCTTAATTCGTCAAGCTCAGCTATGGTCACCGCTTCTTCCGAATCTAAGGCCAAAGACAAGGTGAACTCGATCAACATAAACAAGAAAGGAAGACAATTCGACTGCATTAAACTCATCGGGAAGCTCAACCCTATTTGTTTATCTCTTCTTCTTCTACGCCACCACTCCAATCATCATTAGTCTTTTTAATTAGCTAACATCCCGCTCAGGATCCGATTACAGACATGCCGACCTCATCCAATATAAATTACTTTTTAAAGTTCTGGTTAATCAAGCAAGAACCGTTGTTCTACCATAAATTCTTACATGTTTGCATGGCAAGTGATTCACCGATATAGATTGACAGCATGATATGCTTTCTCTGATAAAGAATCGCTAATCGCGCGTTTTCTTGCCCTACAAATGCAATCAAATAGTGTCTTTTCAGCACAAAAAGCTCTTAAAAAAGTCTCTAAACTTCACGTTCCAATCTCTCCCCACCGTTGCTTCTCGCTCTCTCTCTTCTCCTTTCTTGCTTCTAGACTAATCTGCAGGATCTTAAACCCGGAAAACGGGGTCAAAATTTTCCTAGAATTTGCCTCCAGTTCGCGAAAAAACAATGGGTTTGGGAAAACCCATTTCGAGATGACCATTTTGCCGTTACTTAGTCTCGCTATCTCCAAACCCATAAAGAAAGAGAGCTTTGACGAAGAAGATTTGGAGGGGATTGAGGAACTGTTAGCCCTAGATGAAGAGGTGGAGCAACAGCAAGAAATTTCACCAACAATTGTGAGATTTAGGGGAATCATTGCCAACTAAGCATGGCAATTTAATTGGGAAAGCAAATGAAGTCTACAAAGATTTGGTGAAACCACTGTCAACTAAGCATGGAAATTTAATTGGGAAAGTAAATAAGGCCTGAAAAGATTCCAACTCATGATCTCCATTCTGATATCATGTGAGATTTAATGGGATCACTACCAACTATTTTAAAAGATTAAGTTATTAAATGAAGGTATAGTTTATTGTTTATATATTTTGACAACGTCAAATCTTGAATCTTAAAAAAGAGAAAAAAAAAAATGAACCTAGAATTTTTTTGAGAAGTGCAGCTCGACTAATTAAAAATGTTACCATCCTGGCATCTTTGGGTATTTCTATACTCTGGACTAAAATTCTAGATAGTTTGTAGCTAAAAAACAATCCTTGAAAGGCTTAAACAAGAGGTTTGCTTGTTGTGGGACGGCATATATAGTACAACTGATTTGGTTCTCTCCGATTCTAAGTATAAATCCCCTCATTGGTATCAGAGTAATGAGGGGATCCATACTTAGAACCAAGGAGAACCAATGAGGGGATCTATACTTAGAACTGAAAAGAACCAGGTCAGTTGCAACATATATGCTATCTCACAATAGACGGGCCTCTTGTTCAAGCCTTCCACGGACTATCTTTTAGTTGGTCCCTTCTCTAGTAGCCTAAACAATCACAAGACTCACTAGCCAGTGAAGATTTGGCCGACCGGCAAGTCCAGAGTCTTATTTAAAATTGATTTGCCACTCCAAGTCATTATTTGAGATAAGGTCTACTTTGAACTCTTATTTTAGAAAATAAGTCTACTTCAAGTTTTTATTTGAAATTTTCTCTCAGATGATCGATGACTCAATACTCCTTCCTTCTTTTCTCTGTTTTTTGCTTTGATTGCTCCGTTTTCTTCTAATTAGGTCATAAGAGTTTTTGTTTTTTCTTGAATGCAACTCCAAATTCGGTTGCAAGATTTCTGCAATTCCCAAATTTGTGATTCCATATTTCTCTTCTTTCTATCTGTTTTTTATTGGCCTATTTTCAGATGTGGCACCTCTAAATTACATGGAAAAAGTCACCATTTTCCATTCATCAATGCGAACAAAGCTAACGAAGGAACTTGATTGCATCAATATGTCAAGTTTGGGGATTTAATTGCACGTTTTAAAAGTTTAAGGACCCAATTATACTTATGTAATAAGTTTTAAGACTTTTAGGACACTTTCTCTATGTCTTATAACATTTGAAAGTCTTATCTCTCCCCCTCATGTTGGCCAAAATTTAATGGTCAATTTAAGTGTTCATTTCAAAAGATTTCCACACAGTTTGGATGACACCAATTACATATTTGGCACTCAGTAATTGTTTGGCAAGGTAGAAAACTAAAAGCATGGTGGTTTTTGATAAACCATCTTTCTACTGTTATTTGGTATGTTGCTAGTTCGAAATTTTAGTCATCACCACAAAGCAATCACGCATACAAGATAGATGGGGTAATATTGGAAGCCCATAGTGGGAAATAAACGGTCCCTATGCACAAATTTTTTTCTTGATGGTGCCGAAGTCACTTTTACCTTGATGCATAAATGCAACATATCACCTATTGACACTTGAATTTTTGTCGACATTTTAAGTATCCATTCATTTTAGAAATATTGAAAAAGGGACAAAAAGAAGAAAAAGAAAAAAGAATAGAAAGTCATAAAAAGATTAAAAAAAAGTAAAAATAGTGAAAATGAACAAAATAAGTGGAGTGATAAAAAGAGGGAAAATAAATAATAATAATAATAATAATAAAAAGAGGAAATGACGAAAAGGAAATGGAAAAATCGGGCCTAGTGGGCCGGTGGGTCCAGCCCACCCTTTCATTGAATTTTCGGCCCTTTCAAAAGTTAGGCCCAGCTTCCCATTTATTTTCTTCCTTTCGGCCCACTTTTCTCCCCTTCTCTTTGAGCCCAAGAGAAAACAATGCAAAGCCCAGCCCGGCCTTTCCTCCAGCCTTGTTTCGGCAGAGACCAGCACGCCCGGAGAATAGCTGAGCTGGCGGGTAGGAGGGGGGAGGCGTAATAGAAAGATTCCTCAGGCGAGGGCAGCGTGAGGGAGGGAGAGAACGCTGGGCCGAGGCATGAAGGGGCGAAAGAAGAGAGACGCAACAGGAGAAAATATTAGGTACCCTCAAAGGACCACGTCATCCGTGCTCTGATCCATTCATGCCTCGACACCTGTCCGGTGGCAGGTCCACGTCTGCTCTCTCTCCTCTCCCACGTCGTTCCAGTTCAAAACAACGCGCGGGCGGAAAAAGCTTGGCATTCTCTGTCCTCTGTCTTGTCTCTCCTCTTTACCTTCTCTCTCTTCCTCCTCTTCCGACGCTCGACGCCATCTCCCGACGACGGTCTAGCGGTTCCTTCGACGACGTCGCTCCCTCCCGACGACGGCCTTTCTCTCTCCACTCGACGGCATCATCTCAGGGCTGCATTCTCTCGGCGCACTTCTTCCTAAATCGCGCTCTCTCCCGACGGCCGATTTCGCTCGCCTCTCTCCGTCCCCCGACTCGCGACTGAGAAGCAGTCCCTCGAGAAGCCCTAAATCTGCGACCGCAAGTCAGGTTCGATTTTATTTTCCGAGTTTTTATGTTCGCATCTTTGTTTGGGGGAGAAAGCTTGGCCTAAATCTGCGACCAGAAGTTCACTGGGTTTATTGCTTCTGATTTTAAGCGCAGCGCAAGAAGTGAAACTGCGACTGTCTCTCTCTCTACTCTTGTTCGGTTTTTCCGTTCTTGGCAAATTCGAAGATGAGCCCACTTCCGTCAAGTCGAAGCCCGACGTAATCTCGCTGCTTCGCTCCACCGAGCTGTTGAATCGCTTGTGTCCGGGGGGTTTCAAGATTTTCCGGGGGGCAATCGCCTGTTCCGTCATTGCGGACTTTCAGGCGAGAAGAAATGTTCCCACAATGATCACCCCAACAACGAACCGCCTCCTTTGTCCTCTCTCGGTATGTTGTCATCCCTTCTCTGCTTTCGTTTTTTCCCTCGTCGTTTGGTTTCGGGAAGTGGTGGGGATGTTATAAGTCAAAGAAAGGAATCGGGCTGTGAGGTTTCGCCTGAATTGTGAGAGATTAACGCAGGAGTGGTTGACCCCATGTCCCGTATATGGCGAATGGTATGATTTTTGAATGAAAGCGGGTTCGCATGAGCTATGAGCGTTGGTGGGGAACGAGCAAGAAAGTAAATTTTGCTGAAAATTTTGATCTTGTTGAAGTTGGATTTAAGGGTAGAGATTTTCTTGGATTTTGGGCTCTCTCTTTCTTGGTCGCGCGAGCACGATCTTATGCGTGGAAATACTTGTGTTGATCCATTCTTTTCTTTCAGTGGGACTTTGATTGTGTATTTTCCCTTTGGAAATTGTGACTGGACTTTTGATTATATGTCCCTCCTCAAGCTGAACTGTGGATTCAATTTTGCCACATGAAGTGGATTTTTAGATCAGGCTGCCGTAACAAAATCATGCATGGGTATCTATCTGTCTCGATTATTGACAAGTCGGGAGTCACGGCATTTCTGTTTGTTGAAAGCTAGTTAATCTTAGATGCTGTTTGTCAAGAAAAATTATAGAAAGAGTAGACACTGAACTAATGTGACTCTTTCGATGAACTGAACACATGAGGAAGCTGATATTACTTGAGATCTCTTGGAATTAGTCGAATTGCTTGTCATCAATGATTACGGTTAACCTTTTGACCTTGTTTTTGCTCACACTCTGTCTTGAGTTATTTTATCTTTTTAATTCTGTCGGTCTTACTAAGTTCATGGGACTTGGTGGTTCAAAGATTTTAATCTTATAATTTTGTCAATTTTGATTGTTCATATGGGTTCGTGCGTTGTGCAATGTTATCTGAGAAGGCCGTGCTAGAATGGTTAAATGGTTTATTTGTACGGATTTGTCACCTGACTGCACCTTTATGATTCAGCACTTTTTGTTACTCCTTTCCATGTGCTGCACGAAAAGCTTTTTGACTTTGGTTCCGTTTAGCTATTATAACTTTCTCTGTATAAGCAAAGTATCAAAACTAACGTGTTTACTTCTTAATATTGCTTGCATTCAATTGTTACTTGGGTCACTTATGTGAGAATTTAGTGAGCATGGCAATAATTGGCTTTCATTTGATTCCACTGTGGAAGTACTCCATTTAGGATGTCATGGCATATTTGCTTCTGTTGACAAAGAGGATCACTACTCTAGAGTGTCCTTGCCAAATGAATCTTTCATATGGTGCATGATCAGAAAAATTTCGTTCATGCTGTAGTTATATTGGATTCATAGCTTTTAGGCCAATACTGAGAGTTCTTTGCCCATCATATGCCAGGTGCATAATTTTGCAAAATGCACGATCAGTTTTAAACCATCGTTATTTTTTCTCTCTGTAGAAAGCAATCTTTGTTATGGATTGATGAAGGCATGAGTTGAAGAAATCCTTGTTGTCCCAACTGCTCAACAGTGCTTCCATGGATGGCAAAAGCTCATCTGAGTTGAGCCTTCCCTGGTTCTGGATTATTGAGTATTTGGCAAAATTCGAGCAAGTTAAGCCATCCCTCTTGCATGGTATTCACCTTCGACAGTAGCATTTTGCAAGTTTTGGTCCACTTTCTCATCATTTTTGTTGGGCATTCGTATGGTTTATGCTTTTCAGGTATCATTAAAACGGCTCCAGAGTTACCTGCTCACTTGGGAAAAAATATGGAGGAAGTTGTTTCTTTGAGATGCTTGGAGGAGTTATGTGGCCCTAGAAATGGAAGCATGAACAGTACTTGGTCCTCATTGGGATCAAAGGTGAAAATTGATACGTCAAAGAGCTGCAAAAATGTCCTACAGTAAATGTTCCATAATGTGAGTTCTAACGTTTGATTTTCTTCATGACATCTTTCCACTGGTTGTGTTCTAATGATTGCTGAAGTTCGGTGTCTATTCCCCTGTTTATGAATTTGTTATATCTTAGGGCTCTGCATCTGATCTTGAAGTGACTGCAAATGAGTTGTTGAAATGGGACCTTCACTCATTTTTAATGCACAAGAGAACCTCTGTGCCAAAAATTGCTCTAGAGGAGGTAAGCAGATCGCATTGCTCATAACTTGAAGGGTTCACAAGATTCTGGTTTCGCTGATCTTACCTTGTTTCGATTTTAAGATTCTAGTATAGTTGTGGGTGTGAATTCTTCTGCTTCTTCTTCCAACAATCAAGCTTGATGGGTGAATGTGCTTATGTCCTGAAAATAACTTGGAGTAATTGATCATGCATGTTCAACACATTGGATGAACTGTCTTTCCTTTATCTGTTTCAGGAGAAATATTATTTGATCGAGAAAGCACCCGATCTTTGTCCTTCAACGTCTTTGCTGTTCTTTTGTTGTTTTTATTGTGCATATTTGTTTGTCTGATTATGCTTTTTTATGTTTCCATTTCTTCAGCAAAACTATATCTCTTTAAAGGAGGAAGACATACGACATCATCAAGAGGATGATATAATGAGAGTTGCAGGCTTCCTATCTATACCTAGAGTTGCTGCTATCACCCTGCTGCGCCATTACAATTGGTAAGGGGGTCCTTCGTTGGTGCTTTAGCTGTCACACCTGATGTGCTATATGATGTGGCTTTCTTGCCATTGTTTGTTTCTGGTGGTGCTTGGCATTATAATGCTTTTGACAGTCAACCTGTATATGTAATTTATTTTTGGAAAATTGCATTTATCTCCACGCTGCCGCTTTTAGTTGTGGTAATTGAGTTGTCTATAGAAATGCTTGATGTCGTGATGTTTAGGTGGTGAGTTAAAATTTAAGTTTCTGCCATTCCTGCTATGCTTTTTAATGGATTAAGTTGGCATTGCAGGAGTGTAAGTAAAGTTCATGATGCATGGTTTGCTGATGAAGATAGAGTGTGAAAAGCAGTGGGCTTATTGGAAAGACCGGTTGTCGAGCATCCTAATTTAAGAGAAGTATGCTGTCTTAATTGTCTGAATTGTTTCCAGGCTCAGTTTCCACTTACTTTCACTGACTATGGACCGCTCACTTTGCAGCTTACTTGTGGAATCTGTTCTGAGTCCTATCCACGTGACAAAATTATGTCAGCTGCTTGTGGTCATCCTTTCTGCAGTACATGCTGGGCAGGTTTTGTCTGATTTCCCGCTCTTGTCATCCCGATCTTTGGGTTGTTATATGCAATGTCTTCACAATCTTCACTATCTATAGCTAGTTATCTAAAGAGTGACTGTTAACATATCTTGGTTCTTTCGTTGTTTATTGTAATCTATGGTTGAATATTGGGTCGTTTGCCTTTTGAAGTAATCTGAGATTTTGGGGCATGTTTGGTGATTACAGAAGGGTTTCTTCCTCAAGAACTAATGTGTTAGAGCTGTTTTTTATGAACTTCTTTAATCATTTAATAGATTTTTCTGTTGCTATCCACAATGATGTTATATTTTCTTTCCATCTAGGTCTTTGAGAATATAATCATCAATTTAAGATGGTGCATACATGTTCATAGTAAGTCTCTAACCAGCAGGCCTCAGCTAATGTTAATTTTGTTTTTCGGATGTGTATGTTTGCAAGGTGACAGCTAGAATTTGTTTTATTATCCCTTGGTCATATCTTTCTGAGGGCTGCTTCTTGGAAAAGCTGTGGCATGCAGGGGCTTTGAGTTCCTGTAGACTGTAGAGCAAAATGAAAATGTGTGAAATGTGAGAGTGGGACTGGAAAAGGCAATAGCACTTTGTAGATGATCTTGGAGATTTGCTTCTTGGCTATTGTATTTTGAAGCAGTCCTCGCTCTATCATTTTGGTGAAAAGAAGTACCCCAAACAAGAATCTCTGTGTGTTTGTCTTCAGCTGATAGATATGACTCTCTTGGAAGTATTTTTTTGGATTAACTGTGCACCTTAGAAATTTACATGCTTTTACTCCTGCGTCTTTGCTGTCGTTTAATGAATGTGAGCATTGTGATAGGTTACATAAGCACATCAATAAACGATGGTCCTGGATGTTTAACATTGAGATATCCTGATCCATCTTGTGGTGCTGCTGTTGGTCAACACATGATAGATCTATTAGTGTCTATATTTGTGCTTGATCTTAAAATTCTACATTCATAATCCTTCTGACCTCGACAAATGTCTATCAATATGAAAATTTATAGGATAAGGTCTTTTTTCTGTGGAGGGTGGTGGATGGGACCGATGGAAATGGATCCAATCATTCTGCTACATTTCAAAGCTTTGATTGAGCTAGTAGTGGTAGGAGGCACTTCAACAGATCTGACTGGGATGGGTTTTCTAGAATACTTTTAACGACTGATATGGTGTTGTCAAAATTAACACTATTGTTTTGATGTCATCTTTCCTATTGGAGTCTTTTTATCCTGTTTCCGGACGGTTTTATCAGGCGTATCTCTGTTATTTTGTCTGCCTTTTGGGTCATACCCAGTTTATAAGAGCAGGCTGGGGATTTATGCTGAAAATATATGTTTGGAGAGTTTGTTATTTGTGAACTTGTTGGCGCCATGTTGACAACCTGTGTTGAAGCTCTTTTATAGAAATAAAATTGACCTTATGGAGAATGTTGTGATGGGACATGCTAAAGTTTGATCAACCTAGTGCCGGTTGTTTGTATCTTTCATGATTTGTTGTGGCAATATGTTTTGTTAAAGTGGGATGACAGGATAGAGCTGAGGTTTACAGAATGTCTGGAAGATTATAACTCTTTATTTCACGTGAAATGTTGGCAATCCTACCTCAGGTTTGCCTTTAAGAATGAATTTGGACAGTTGTGCTCCCTCCAATAATTGCCACATTTTCTTAATTTGGATGCAAAAGTTTGAGGAAGTCTTAAATAAAATAGTAATTCAAGTGTCCAGAAATGTCATTATGTGCAAATATCTGGTTGTTGCTTGGCTTTCCTAACAGATATGAAATGATATGCAGGATTCTAGCCAATTCAAAGCCTTGTCCGAAGTGTAAGCGGCCAATAGAGAAAAACCAAGGGTGTATGCATATGACTTGTACACCTCCTTGTAAATTTGAGTTCTGCCGGTAAGGTTATTTTCTTCTAAATGGAGCATTTTCATTTATTTTTATTTACTCATTTTTATTGGGCCTATTCTTGTGGTGATACAATGTAATTCCCTTGGAACCGATATTCTATTGCTGGTTTCAGTTGTTAAGGAAACCTCATCAAAAACCATTCTGGAGAAACAAGGCCTTGTTGCTGCTGCTGCAGGATCTCACCCGATTGATCAAGACAGTGCTTTTTTGAGGACGTGAGGTTTCCTGCATAACATTCACCAAGCCAGCATCTTTCAGTTTTCTGGCATGCATTTGGAGATCTCCTTTTCACTATTTTCATCTTTTCAGAAGAAGAATCATACGGACATGATCCTAATTGAAACAATTCACTTGTATGTTCACTGTCTTCATCTTCACTTCCACAGGAGTCCGGGCTTTCCCGCTGATTCAAGAGCTCATACGGAAAGGCTTTGCGCTGCAGCAAGCCACAGATTGTATGGAATGGGTCGATATAAAAGACGTCACCAGGTTGCAAGAACAACTTGGGCTGAACAACTATCCAGGGGAACTTGAACACGTCAGGGCAAGTCACAAAGTGTCTGGGATTTTTCTTCAGGACTTTAGCAGCAGTGATCGGTTTTTTATGCGTTTTGGTGAGGCCTCCTGGATGCACCAGCTTCACCACAGGCTTATTGCGGGTAATCGCATCCATCGCTTATGATGTGGTGGAGACTTTGGATCAGGAGACAGCCGAATGGATGGGGGCCGGAATATAAGCCCGATCATTTAGCCTTATCCTAGAGAAGGGACGTTGCTGCTGAAGCCCGATCATGTTTATTCAGTTTGCTAGTATCAGAACTTCGAGTGATCTGCTAAGATTTGTTGTTTTGCCTTAAAGTTCAGGGTTTTAGCATACCATTCACTCTGTTCCTAGACCTGCTACTCTCAGTTCAGATGAAAATCGATTCAATTCACAGATCTTCGAATATAATTGTCTCCTTTGTACTTTTATATAAGAGCTTGACCTAAATGAAGATTCAGCTCCTAATTCAATTATGTGGCGACGAGCGCCACGAAAATGAACTAAGAGACATTGTTTTTGTCAGTAGGCACAATTTTCCATAATCGGCAGAAAATAAGCACATACAACAATCACTCAAATTATCACTAAAACGTCAAAATTGGAAGACACCATAAGATAATTTCCGATGTTCCCGTCCCGTACATGGTGAGCTTATAAACTAGTTTCATCTTCATCATAAGCCTATGGTAAGATTGCCAGATGACACGAGTCCATGAAAGCAACCGTTCGCAACTAAATTGGAGGATACATCCCATTCCAAAAAGATCCAGATAAGGTTTCACAAGAATTGATCCCGACACACCTTTACATTGACATGATAACTCATATAAAGAAGAGTTCTTTCTTTAGCCAAAGGGAAACTATCAAAGAGATGCTAAGTATCAACAATTTGGTATGGAGTGTCAGCAAGATTGACTCGGGGTCCATGCCAAGCATACCGAAGCTCCGGGGCTAAATCGGGGTTGATCACTGTAACTCTTCTCATTCTCTCCAGCACAAAGACACTGACCAAACTGTTATAAACAAGCAGGTAGAGCACAAAGCGGTGGCGGTGGCGATGGCGGTGGCGGTGGCGGTGGCGGTGGCGGCGACGGCGGTGGCGGTGGTGGCGATGGCGGCGGCCGAGTAGGACCCTCCACTTTTTGCTTAGTGTACACATTTAAATAAATACAATCAGTAGTCTTGCTTACTGGGGCATTCAGATGCCCTGTGCCCTGCACGCCCATATACAAAGCACGATCCTCCAAAGCTCCTGTCATGACACAATACCATATCAGTGAGATTTACATGGCCATGTCAAGTATGTCATTGGTGATTGAAAAGGAATATATTTGCTAAACAATGGAGGATAATGTATCAAATCTCCAACACAAGTCTGCAACGCTACATCAATTCCATATGTACCAAGAGCGGACAAAATTGCTCAGGGAATACTCGCAAGATTTGCATAGGCAGAAAGATATACCTGTCCCTCGAAGATGGCCTACTGGATCGCCTACCACCTATAAGCCAACCATTATCATTGTTTCTTGAGGGGCGACTCCAGCTATTTTCAATTCTGGACCCTCGGCCACCACGTCTAAATAGACCAACATCATCATCAGCATCACGACCACTGCCCCAACTTTGGGACGATCTCGATCCTCTCCGGTCTCTAAGACTTGGCCGATGACTCCTGTCTCTGCTAGAAAATCTACCATAGAAATCACTAGGGGGCCCATCATCTTGCAGAGCAGGTAACTGTCAATATAAAAGAAAAGTGAATTAGCTCTGAAAATGCAATTAGCACCAAAACTGACGCTATGGCAATATCTAAGCATGGAAGCAACTGCATTTAAGTGAACCATAGTAATCTCAACCCTATGAGGTATCTTGAGCCCTCACACAACCTTGGAAATTCTTGTAATAGTGTTCCCAGGTGGTGTTGGCTGACTCAGCAACTCCTTTGCAATCTCCTCAGGAAGATCAAAACCGCCACTTGAACCTGTCATTGGCACCATAAACTATATGAAAAGAATGGACAACAAAGAACGAAACTATAATGGGAAAATTTATAAAGATAGTGCTCTGGTCTGGTAGATACCCTTTCATCTGCAACCAAATATATCTTCCCCAGTTCATCTGCCGCCGGAGAATAGACATCAGATAGAAATCCAGTGACGGATCGGGCAAAAAGGAAACCTCTAGAATAAGATGGATCCCGAGTCAATTGCAGCATAACCCAACCCTACAACGCATTTGTCCAGTAGTCAAAGCTTCTTTCAACTCATCGAATTCAATATATCCGCTTCAATTCTTGTCAAAGAATTCAAAAGCTCGAGAAGGTGGTCATCGTTGCCAAGCCGTCTCGAGTGGACTGACATAGTCACAAACTCCTTTAAGTTCAGTGTTCCGCTTCCATCTTCATCAGCCTGTTCTCATATAAGATGGAGTTCTATTTTTAGATGCTAATACAAGAAATCGTGACTCATCAGCATCTGCACATCAGGATCAGCAACTTGCTGTCCATATTTGTGCAGGCCATGTTTCAACTCTTCAAATGTTAGATCTCCATTTTTATTGGTGTCCATCACGTTGAACAGCTCTTTCATATGATCCACTTGCTCATCAGGCAAATTGTCTACTACTACCTACATTAACAATGCGGGAAACACAATTCAAGTTTAACTTTCCACTAAGAACAACAATGAAATCCAACAAGGGAATGTTCAAGGACTCACTCTGAGAACTTTCTTCTTGAACTTATTCATCAAAGAGAATTGCTTTATCCTCGTCTGGCAATGTTCAAAAAACAATCTTTGCCTGAAGATCTGTAGGCAAATTAGCATATATCGGGCATATAATGAGTTCGGCAATTTTGGAGCCAAAACCCCTTACCTATGCTTCAAAAGCTCTTCCGCTGCTTCAATTTCCTCTTGAGCAACACTTGCTGTTTAGTGATGCAAGAGCAGACATCTTAAGTCAAAAACACTAACCCTTTCCAGTACATCAAAAGCTTTCTTCCTTAGCACAGCATCCGATGTGCACATGATGACGTTCTCAATCCCCTAGATTTTGCACTTTAATGATAAGAAGAATATACAAAATAAAATGGCATAAAATCAACATCTTTCACTATAATAGCTGCAAGGCAGCAAAATGGCTAGGAACAAATCAAAATTAAACTTATTATTTGTAATCGAGCATTACATACAAACATCTCCAAATTCTAGTCCCTCACCATCACCCAAATTCAGATATGAAAAACTCTCAATTGTCCATACCGTGGCCTTTTCATGCACTCATGCAACTCTATAGACTAAAAAGGCCATGTTAGCACGGGACCTTGCTGGTTCTATATCCAACCGACCTAATTAAGCAACACCATTAAATTTTGGGACTTGTATTGTTGAAAACTTGCTCACTCCTTTTTCTTTTTTGGTACTGTTTCACCATTGTAATGATAATCTGTAAGACATTATCTCAAACTCAAGACAGTTGCAAGTAATTCTCGGCAACATCATTTTATTGCTGCAGTTGTAGTATTCAATAGATACTATGTGATGCTGCAATTGTATCGCTGCACATTTAATAAGCCACATCAATTAAGACTGAAACAATATTAAAATAAACCACATAGACAACTACCTCAAATTTTCAACAAGTAAAAAGTATGTGCCAGGCTAATGAAAAAAAATATTGAAAATTGAGTCACCTTTAGTGCATTTTACCCTAGGCTTAAAAATGCGAAAGTCTGAATAGAGAAGCAGTTGGAAGAAAATGTGTCTTACAAAGAGGCAAATGACAAAAAAATTGATGAGATTACACACATTTTAAAGGAAAGATGTAACAAGTGAAAAGTGAGAGCCATTTGTTCATGTGCTTGATGAAAAGTTCACAAACAATTCGACTAATTCCCTTTATGGCAAAACCAAAAAAGAGAATGAGAAAACAAGAAAAATGGACACAAAAGTCAGATACGAAGCATGAGTAGAGGAGCAGAAAACGCTTATCAATAAAAGAAATGCAACCATTTAATTCAATTCCAGGGTGTTCATGAATCTAGATACACCCACCAACTATTCCAAGAGATCTCAAGTAATATCAGTTTCCCCATGTGTTCAGTTCATCGAAAGAGTCACATTAGTTCAGTGTCTACTCTTCCTATAATTTTTCTTGACAAACAGCATCTAAGATTAACTAGCTTTCAACAAAGAGAAATGCCGTGACTCCCAACTTTTCCAACTTCAACAAAATCAAAATTTTCAGCAAAACCCACTTTCTTGCTCGTTCCCCACCAACGCTCATAGCTCATGCGAACCGCTTTCTTTCAAAAATCATACCGTTCACCATATATGGGACGTGGGGTCAACCACTCCCGCGTTAATCTCTCACAATTCAAGTGAAACCTCACGGCCCAATTCCTTTCTTTTACTTGTAACATCCCCACCACTTCCTGAAACCAAACCACGAGGGAAAAAACGAAAGCAGAGAAGGGATGACGACATACCGAGAGAGGACAAAGGAGGCGGTTCGGTGTTGGGGTGATTATTGTGGGCACATTTCTTCTCGCCTGGAAGTCTGCAATGACGGAACAGGCGATTGCCCCCCTGGAAAATCTTGAAACCCCCCAGACACAAGCGATTCAACAGCTTGGTGGAGCGAAGCAGCGAGATTACGTCGGGCTTCGACTCGCAGTTTCACTTCTCGCATTGCTACGCTTAGAATCAAAAGCAATAAACCAGTGAACTGGTCAAGCTTTCTCCCCAAAACAAAGATGCGAACATAAAACCTCAGGAAATAAAATCGAACCTGACTCGCAGATTTAGGGCTTCTCGAGCGACTGCTTCGAGCAGGGCGGAGCGACTGCTTCGAGCAAGGCGGAGCGATTGCTTCTCAGTTGCGAGTCGGGGGACGTAGAGAGGCGAGCGAAATCGACCGTCGGGAAAGAACGCGATTTAGGAAGAAGTGCGCCGAGACAGTCGCAGTTTCACTTCTCGCGTTGCTGCGCTTAGAATCAGAAGCAATAAACCAGTTAACTTCTGACGGCAGATTTAGGTCAAGCTTTCTCCCCAAAACAAAGATGCGAACATAAAACCTCGGGAAATAAAATCGAACCTGACTCGCAGATTTAGGGCTTCTCGAGCGACTGCTTCCAGCAGGGCGGAGCGACTACTTCGAGCAGGGCGGAACGATTGCTTCTCAGTTGCGAGTTGGGGGACGGCAACAGGCGGCTCGGCGACGTGTCGGGACAGAACGCGGGTCGTCGGGGCTCGCGGACGGTGGCAGATCTGGAGCGACGCCGTCGGGGCAACTCCGGTGCGGCGGATCGTGCAGCAAGATCGGTGTCCTCCGTGGGGCGGCGCGAGTTGGAGTGCTGCAGATCGGCAGCAGGGCGGCGTGGCAGCGCAGGGGATTGGGTCACAGATGCTGCGAGGACCTCGGATTTGCAGGCGGAGGGACTCCGACGGCTGGATTTTGGCTCGGCTGCGGTTGCGATGCAACGGCGTCGGACGCGGCGCGGCTGTGGTGGAATGGAGCGGACTCGCGGGTCACCGGCGGAGCGGCGATGGGCGGCGAGCGAAATCGGCCGTCGGGAGAGAACTCGATTTACGAAGACGTGCGCCGGAGGAGGAAGAGAGAGCAAAGAGGAGAGAGAAGACAGAGGAGAGAGAATGTCCTTTTCAATTTTTTCAATCCGCGCGTTGGTTTAACCTGGAACGACGTCGGAGAGAAGAGGGAGCCGAGGGAGCGGACGTGGACTGACAAATGGACAGGTGTCACGCAATGAATGGTTCAGAGCACGGATTGCGTGGCACTGTTAGGGTACCCAATATTTTCTCGACGCAACAGAGGGGCTGATCTTTTTCTTCGCCGAAGCGATATCAGAGAGAGAGAGAAAGAGAGAGGGGAGGGCGTGAGAGAGAGTATTCTTTCCGTTCTCGGGGAGTGAACGAGGACCCAGTCGCCGGAGCTCGCCGCCGGTTTCCAAAGCTCCGGTCAGGGGTCAGTTCGTGAGCCAGCCTTTACCCATTCGGCGGTCTTTCTACGGCCGAAGAAGGAGCCCCAACTAGTCGCTCCTCACCGTCGCCGACTGAGATCTTGAGTCGCCGAACGAGACAGGTAGGATTCCTCTCGCCGAAGCCCCTGTTTTCTGGCCGGAGAAACTCGTCTGAGTCGATGTAACTTTTGGATCAAAATCTTGACAAACTCACGCAAGTTTAGAACGGTTCATAGTGTTTGGGAGGTTAATGTATCATGGCTGGATCGAGGAATGCTGTAGATTTGAACTAACTATTTGTTATATTGCCTGAACGAACCGCAGAGTGTTAAAGAAAACCTAATCCGATCGTTAAAATTTTAAGTAAACTAGAACAAATTAGGATGGATTTAGCATGAAACATGTTGATTCATGCCTTTATACATTGTTTGTTTTTCTCGAAAATCGCATCGAATCTCTCTCTGAAACACATCCCTTACATCGCACATCAGTCGCTCGATAAAATGCTTGAGATAAGGCCGAAACTGCTCAATTGTTGAATCTTAAGATTGATTTTGCTTTTGCTTCTGTATAGGTTAAATCTGGCCTAATGAGTGGTCGGAGTTGGGGGGTTGCCGGTGGGAGTGGATGACCGGCGGAAAGAGTCGGTTTGGCGGCCATGAAGGCGCTGGCAGTCGCCGGCCGGAGCAATGGCGGGGCGTCGAGGCTGGTGATCCTGGTTCGGTGAGTGCAGGTGGAAAGAAAAAGAGTCGTTTTGGAAGGAGGAGCGCTTCTGGAGGTTGAAGGAGGAGTGCAGGGAAAGAATGTAAAACAGGGAAAAGGACAAAAGAAAGAAGAAAAAGAAAAAATAGGAAAATTTAAAAAAAAAAAATTCAAAATATCTATCAAATATATATAAGTATTAAAAAAAAGGTTTAAATCCGACTCGCGTCGGGTCAACGGGCCGGATCTGGTAAACCCGGTCCGAACCCGTTCCCCGAATATAACAATAATAAAATTAATAATTAAAAAATTCGAAACTAATAAAAATTAAAAATTAAAAATTCAGAAAATGATAAAAAAATTTAAAAACTTTAAAAATATTTAGAAAATTCGAAAATCAATAAAAAAAATTAGAATTATAGAAAATTGTTCAAATAAAATATCCGAAAAAGATATTCAAAAGTAAAAATTAATTAAAAATTTGAAAAAAATATTAAAATATTTTTTTAAAATCATAAAATTATTAAAAAAATTAGAAAATTCGGAAAATCCTAAAAAAAAATTTAGAAAACCCGAAAAATCGTGAAAGCTTAGAAAATCCAAAAGATTAATATAAAAAAATTAAAATTTTAATTTGATTAAAAAATTAGAAAACCCTTAGAAATTAATTCCAAAATTTTGACAGTCCTTTAGGACTTTACAATAGGATTCTCTGTTGTGATTGTCTTTTTATCCCTAAGGATGATATTAGGATCCTTGCATGCTTTCCTTCACAATAATAATTGATTGCACATTTCAATTTTTTAGGTATTACTTTCCTGCTCTATAATGATTAGGACGAACCTTAGATTTTTTTTGGATAGGCTGGCGTCTGTTAGTACGTAATCGAGTAGGTACTTAAAGGACATTAGTCTCAGGGCTAACGTAATGAAGTCCCGAGTCTATAATCTTTGGTTTTGTAAATAGTAAGATATCATTCCATATCTTACTTGATTTCTAGCTGATTGAAAAGGCTAAGGACTACTCCTTAGTCAAAATTTGCATAGGCTTAATTGATTAAAATTTGAATGCTCAAAGTAGCGCGAGACATGGGTTTGAGAGAACTCAAGTTCATAATTAATAGACTGAGCATGGAGATGTCACTCTTGAAGCCGTCTCTTTTAAGGATGCCTGCTCGGACTGTTATGCAAACAAATGCCGCTAAACCTACTCACTAGAGTAAAGTGTTTACCCTTCAATAGGTTAGGTGGCGACATGACCATAACTAACTTTTCCTCTATTTTTCTTTTTCTTTTTTTGGTCTAGGACCATAACTGACTTACTCCCATGATACATCTCATGAAATTCTCCAAGTAACAAGCTAATTTGATGGTGAAGGCTGGTTCAAGAAAGATGCTTGTCGGCAGGATTACCTGTGTGATTGATGTAATTTCTGCAATAGTCAAATTGACAGCAAGTAATTCATGGATCTCACGGTGAAGTAAAATCAATGCATCATGCTCGAGCAAGATAATTGCACTTTGCAAAGTTTCCAAATTGGCACATCCACTAAATGATAATGCCTAGCTAATTACAAAGCCCTAGATAAATTTGGGATAGCATACCTCAACATTTGACCGATCCGAACACCGAAAATAACTTCATAACCAATAAGTAACTAACCAAAGTACTATTAGTGAAGGAACGAATTTTCCTCCATTCTCTTTTTTGGTACCGATTTCCATGACAAATAGAGCAATATGACTCATAAAAGTAAGAGACAAAACAGATCTTTACCACGGCTTACTTGGTAAAAGTGGCCGGACGTCCCGAAAAGTAATGACATCCGCGTCAATGTTTGACTTGTTTGATGGAAAAGCAACATCATAAGATTTAGTTGCCTCACAGTTCTCTTGACTTTGCAGAATACCCGAAGGATTTTGGAGCTTCCTTATCCCCTCCAACTCCATTGCCACTTCTTTCATTGTAGGTCGGTTCCTCCCGTTCAAGTTTAGGCACCTTTTTGCTAGGCTGGCAACTAATGCAATCTCTTCCTTGTTACCTTCTTTCAAAACTTGAGCATCGACAATGTCAAACAAGCAATTCTCCTCCATCGAAATTATGAAATTGGTCACGAGGCTTCTTCCTTCTTGTTCCCTCAGTGAAGAAATTGGCTTTTGCCCCATTAAGAGTTCAACAAGTACCACTGCAAAGTTGTATACATCACTTTTTTCAATGAATTGACTTGATTGGAAATATTCAGGATCTAGATAGCCAAAAATACCCAGTACCAACATGATTACATGAGTTTGATCAAGGGAAATTGACTTTGAAGTACCAAAATTTGCCTCTTTTGCTCAATATTTTTCATCCAAAAGGATATTGGTGGACTTGATGTCTCGATGATAAATGGGAATTGAGGCTGCTGAATGCAAGTAGAATAAGGCTCCTGCGATTTCAGTTGTAATCCGTAGCCGTGTGTCCCACGAAACATGAAACTCTTCATTTGGGTCATGCAAATATTGGTATAAAGTCCCATTTGGTATGAACTCATACACTAAAAGCAGCACTTCTATTTCCAAGCAACGCCCCAATAACTTAACCACATTCATATGGTTGATTTGTGAGAGAATGAGGACTTCATTTATGGACTATTAGACTTTTCCCTCATCAATCACTTTTGCTTTCTTAATCGCGACTATTTTTCCATTTGTTAACATTCCCTTGTAAACGGTGCCCTGTCCACCTTGCCCAAGTATCCTATCATCATTGAAATTGTCGGTGGCCTTCTCTAAATCCTTGGCATTGAACAATTTGCTTTTCTCGACGTTGCCTTCTGGTGAAGACAGCTCACTTTTCAACAAAAGGCCGCCATTGCGTTTGAAGTATTTCTCTTTGAGCTTGATTTCTTTTCTCTTCTTGATGCATTTGTACAACCTCCATGAGAAAAGACACAAAACTATTGTCCCAAGGCCTGCCCCAACCCCTGCATTGCAAAAAATTTGAGGGGTAATAGTGTTAAAAATGCCCCCTGTTTGTCAAGAATCTATAAAGGCACTTATCATACAATATTAAAGTGACTCTGAGTGAAAGGAGTACATATGGAAGTGATTGACCTGACTCTCCTTTCATATGGATTTATCTTAACAACCATGACAAGTTAATTTGTCCTAGTAATTTTTCAAACCATTGATGAAAGTGAAAATGTTCCTTTCTAATAATTCCATTTCAAATATGACAAGAATAAGTAGGAATTTTTTTTTTATATCTTTTGATAAATAGGAAGCGACGACACTAGAAAAGTTCATGCGTTTTCTTATCTATCAAGTATTAGTGTGCTGAGAAAGTTTCTCGGTTGTTTCGATAGATACTGTCAATTGAAACTCACGTTGGACAATCATGTTAAAACACACGGTAAGCTACAACAATACTCAAGAACAAGAAGCCATGTGAAATTCTAGGTTAAAAGATCTACTTACCAATAAAAGTAGCTGTCTTTCTACCCGCGATGCAGTCATAGCCGCCCTGTTTGTTCACACAAATCCCACGGCACACATTTGGAATTTCACATTCATCAATATCTGATGACAGATGATAAAATAAACATATTAGTAGCGAAACCTGTCTCCTTGGGTAAAATTG
Source organism: Eucalyptus melliodora (assembly GCA_004368105.4). NCBI lineage: Eukaryota > Viridiplantae > Streptophyta > Magnoliopsida > Myrtales > Myrtaceae > Eucalyptus > Eucalyptus melliodora. The sequence goes on from CM023412.3 coordinate 17,901,850, forward strand.
GAGAGACTATTTGGTCCCATTTCCTCAAAAGTTGCTTAATCCAAAGCTAAAATATCATGCTTGTTACAAAAAAACTGTCCTGTTCTCCTATGTTTCCAGTAAATTATTATCAATACAGTTCATTCAATTTTGTTTGAAAGTGCATTTGCTTTGTGTAATTTTGGGCAGTAAAACAAGGAAAACAATGCAGATAAGCATGTGCGTGATCATCAAACAGTTTCAATGCGTTCTTTTCAGAGAAAAATCTGGGAATGAACAAGTCACTTCTCCGTCTGATGCCCTAAGTTTGGAATGGTATAGCATGAAGTATGTTACCTTGGCACCCTTCGGTAAGATAGGGGTTACCACTATACCCCGATCTGCAATAGCACTGTATAAATGGCATTTCACTTAAATACTGTCCGTAGAGGCTGTATGTGTCACATGAGAAGGGATTGAGAGAGTGGTAACTTTGCCGGATAAGCTTGAGTGCATGATTGGTATTGTTTGGAATCCCCCATTCCAACACCACTGTAACCGTATCATTCAAACTCAAATCATAGGTAACCGTAGACCTCAAGAACCCTGATCTTTTGTTTTTTTGGTCGGCAAAAACCATGACCTATCTGCCAGGAAAGCGTACTTGCATCCCTGAGGTCCACCTTCTTCTTTGAAATCCACACTAAAGCCCCGAAGGTTAAAGGGGAGTGTAGCCTGGCAGCATCCGTCCCTCTGAGAACAAGCATTATACTGGCTAATGTTGGTGCTGGTTCCAGCACATTTCGACCGGCAACCAACAACTGACTCTGTACTATTCACTGTTGCTAGGGTGTTGCAACCGACTGATATAAAGATGTTCCATGTCTGGGAGAAGATAAATTGACTTCCTTCTAAGCTCACTGGCACGCTAAGTCCTTCGCCCCTGCAGCTTGCATTTGAGTAAATTAATGGAAGACTCACCCTAATCATGCCGTTCATGGATCCAACATAATCGGGGAGTGAAATGTTGAGGACTCGCAATCCAATCTTATTTAGTATTGGAAGCGTCCTCTTTGCGCAGACGATCTCATACCAGTCATCCCAAAAACACCCGGCTCCTATTCCGAAGGGGAAGGGAATCTTGATGTTGCCACATGTTTCAGCACAGCTGGGCCTTGCAAGTCCAAGTGCAGCTCCTGATGCTTGTACCGTGAGGGAAACCAGAAGCACAAGAATTCGAAACTCCGAGTTCGACATGATGTTCACGTCTGTGCGTGCGCGGGCCTAAACATACTGAGAAATGGGATATGGACTGAGTCCCTTAATGTTGTTACTTATGTGGAAGAGGGGAAGAATTCTGATGCACTCTACGCATAATTCTATTCCAGCTCTGCTACTTCCTAGTTCCTAGTATCTGTGACGATGCTTCCTTGAATATAGAAATATCAAAGCTTGATAGGTAAAAGACACCAGCTGAAGCAGCCAAGTGTTACTTTTCCAATTGTTGGGAAGATGATTTTGTCATCATCTTTATAATTGAGATATTTAGTCCTTTCCTTCCTGACATAAATTGTTTCCCGTATGAATTCTTGCTCTTCCACGCTAGATTAATAATGGTTCCACATCTTTGCTTATTGTCACAAAATTTCGCATTTCATTGCCAATAGTATTAAATATTTTGGTCCTTTGCAGTTCCTAATTAAACACGAATGTGGTCTTTCCGTAAATTCTGAATATTAGTCTTGGTTTAGCACTGTTTACGTTATTTATTAAATTGATTTCTGAGTTTAACCTTGTTTGGAGGACTTGAATTTCACCGTTTTTCACGATGAGTGAACGGCTGCACATTGGATAAATTACAGGAAATTATTGCTAATCATCCCATCCATATGTCCATAGGAAGTGAAATGCTTAGCAATTGTAATCCAATCTTACTTAGAGTAGGATTCATGACTCCACGAGTTAGCTAACCTTTCGGGAATTTCCCGATATTTCAGGATTTTTTCAAAAAAAAAGAAAGAAGAAGAAGAAAAAACTCAAGAAATTAAACATGATGAGATTTGAAGAAATTTTATTTTATTCCCTTTAAAGCCTCTACTTCCAAAAAGGCTCCAAGTCATTCTTAGAGTGGAGGACTTTGGAGACTCGTTTTTTGTTCTAGACAAGCCCATTAGGACAAGGCTTGTAGGTACTGAGAAATGGGGATTTTCGAAATCTTACCTTTCGGAGTTAAGAAAATTGGAAAGTACAAGGCAACTGAACCGCACAGGTGATCTTTGACTGGCACTTAAGGCAAGCAGAAGATACCTTTTTTTGACCGCTGAGATTGGACTTCTTCAAAGGCGTATGGTGCCCATCTCCCATATAATGTGCAATCTCAGCCGATGATCAAGTGTGACTCTCACATGGGGCCCCTATAATAAGTGATTATGATGGATCAAGTCCATAGAGACTCGGATCCAGGCAAGAATTTTGCGCAAGACCAGTGGAAAACAGGTTAATTTAATTCCCATCCTTATGGAAACCAATTTGTACGTAAACAAGCTTGGAATATCAACATGGTGCGTGTCAAAGGAAACACCGCCAGCTAAGAGGATTAATCTAAAATCACCCAAGAATCACCGCAACATCCTCTCCAAGGAAGATCACCCAAGAGACATCTCAGAATCACCGCAACTTCCTCTCCAAGGAAGATCGCCCAAGAAATATCTCTCTTCATAGTGATTAATTGAATCAATCTAGGATTAGAATTGATACACCTAAATTACGAAAATATACTCTTTCTTTTTATTAATCATTCTTTGTATTATATATTGGTTCCTTTGTACAAAGATTCATAGCTTTTCCAACAAAAAAAAAAATCAAGAAATTAGACATGATAAGATTTGAAGAAATTTTCTTTTGTTCTCATTAAAGCCTCTACTTCCAGAAAGGCTCCAAGTCATTTTCAGATTGGAGGAAGTTTGGAGACTCGTTTTTTGTTCTAGACAAGCCCATTAGGACAAGGCTTGAAGGTACTGAGAAATGGGGATTTTCGAAATCTTAGGACCTGTTTGTTAACTTGCCAAACAATGATTATTTCTATTCTTTTGTTCTCGATAGTAGTTTTGGAACAGAATTGTATTTAGTAAAATTTTTGCTCCCGGGAACAGATTTGGAGTAGAATCAAGAATAAAAAAAAAAGAAAAAAAAAAGAAGTTGATTCTTTATTCCCACGAACCATTCTAAAATCAAGTCTACCTATTTTTTTCTTTTTCCTCCTCTTTCTTCTTGTTCTTCTTCCCTCTCTCTTGTTCTTCAAGTGCTGCCGCCACTGCCATTGCCGTTTGCCACCACCTCCGCCCCCCGCCGAAAGCCACCATCCGTTGCCCATCGTCGCTGGTCGCCAGCGAACTCGCTGAAAGCTCACCCAGCTACAGGCGAGGCTCAACCCAACCATCGCTGAGCAAGGCTCCACCTCGCCCAGATCTGGTAAGGCCGAGCTCGCCTAACCGCCGGTAGGGCTCGACCTCGCCGAGCCACCGTGAGGTCGGCGTCGCTTGGCCAAGGTGAGGTCAACCTCGTGGTGGCTTGGCGAGGCTCGGCCGACGAGGCATGGCCTCACCGAGGGTCGGCGACGCTTTGATGAGGTCGTTGGCCCTCGTTCGGTTGGTTGCCGATCATCCTAAGGTCGACGACCAACCACCTTGAAGAAGAAGAAGAAGCAGAAGAAGAAGAAGAAGAATGGGAGAAAGAAAGGAAAAAATGAAAATGAAAAAAAAAAGAAAAAGGAAAAAAACAATAAAATTATTTAAAAAATAAAAAATTAATTTGAAGTAGGAATTGAAACTTTGCTATATATAGAAAAATATTTAATTTTATATTTTATATTTTAATTTATTATTTAGTATTTATATTTATAGTTTAGACTATAGTTTATTATTTACAATTTAATAAAAATTTGATTAGTTAATATTTATATTACTTAGTATAAATATAATTAGTCAATAGAATTTCTATGATTTGATAGAATTTTAAATTCGAATTCTTTTGAAATTGAAAATATAATAAAATATAATATGATTTCTTCACTCATAATAAGATAATGATATTGGTGAGAGGTCTATGAGAATTCAATATCACATTTACACTCATTTAAAAATGTAATTGAAAAAGAATCGGAATAGAAATTTTATGTAATTATCAAACGCATTTCTATTATTTTTTCATTCTAGAATAAGAAATTTTATACAGTTACCAAATGTGTTTTTTTTTGTTCAGAAAATTATTTCCGGAAACAAAATAAAAAAAATCATTTTTTATCAAAAATTATTTTCGAGAGCAGAATGGTTACCAAATACACTCTTAGCTTTCGTAGTTAAGAAAAATTGGAAAATACAAGGCAAGTGAACCGCACAGTGATCTTTGACTGGCAATTGAGGCAAAGCAGAAGAAGTCTTGTTTTGACCGCTGAGATTGGACTTCTTCAAAGGCGTATGGTGCCCGTCTCCCATGTAATATGCAATCACAGCCGTATCAAGTGTCTCTCACATGGGGCCCGCATAATAAGCGATTATGACAGATCAGGTCCATAGAGACTCAAATCCAGGCAAGAATTTTGCGCAAGACCAGTGGAAAACAGGATAATATAATTCCCATCCATATGAAAACCAATTTGTACGTAAACAAGCTTGAAATATCAACATGGTGTGTGTCAAAGGAAACACTGCCAGTTAAGAGGAATAATCTAGAATCACCCCACCTAAATTCCTCTCGAAGGAAGATCGCCCAAGAGATATCTCAGAATTACCGCAACTTCCTCTCCAAAAAAATCACCTAAGAAATATCTCTCTTGGATCTTCATAGTGATTAATTGAATCAATCTAGAATTAGAATTGATACACCTAGATTAGGAAAATATACTCTTTCTTTTTATTAATCATTCTTTGTATTATATATTGGCTCCTTTGTACAAAGATTCATAGCTCTCAATATAATAAAACTTTCCCCAATGTAATATTCTGCCAAAACCTACTTCTCTTGAATTTTCGTAGTGTGAACCAATGATGACTCGTAAAATCATGGCCTTCAAGACTGTTATCAAATGAGAACTTATATTAGAACCGACCATTGACTTAGTCTCTGACAACAATAGAATAGAGAAACGATCGTTCCATAGCAAGCTATTGTGCTGATGTTGACTTATTTTAGACCACAAGCTTCTTGGTGGTCGGCAGCCACTGAGCTTGGCCGGGTCATTGGTCTCATCCTCGCCTATTGTCCACGAGATCAATGATCTCGCTATTCATCTGGAATCACGAACCTGTTTGAGGAATGAGCGCAAGACAGGGTTACCTAAATACCTTTTTCTTCTGTTACTTGTTGACCCTAGCATGTCCGAGGCTGCTTCCAAGAGCAGAATTGTCAGCTTCAGATCTTCCCTGGAGTGGAAGATTCTCCACTGAAGTGGTCGCCTATTTTAGAATGTGTTCTTTTTAGAGAAAATGAACAATCCACTTCCCTGTATGGTGCCCTTAAGTACGGAATGGTATATCATGAAGTATGTTACCTTGGCATCCTTCAGTAAGATAGGGGTTACAACTATATCCCCAGCTATAAATGGCATTTCACTTAAATACCGTCCATAGAGGCTGTATCTGTCACATGAGAAGGGATTACGATAGCTGCAGCCTTGCCCGATAAGGTCAAGTGCATAATTGGTATTGTTTGGAGTCCCCCATTCCAACACCACTGAAACATATCATTCAAACTCAAATCATATAAACCTGTAACGTTAGACCTCAAGAACCGTGATATATCTGCCAGGAAAACATACTGGCGTTCCTGAGATCTACCTTCTTTTTTTGAAATCCACACTAAAGCCCCGAAGGTTAAAGGGGAGCGTAGTCCAGCAGCACCCATGCCTCCCAGAACAAGCATTATACTGGCTAATGCTGGTGCTGTTGCCAGCACATTTCGACCAACAACCAACAACAACTGACTCTGTACTATTCATTGTTGCCAGGGTGTTGCAACTGACGGATGTAAAGATGTTCCATGTCTGGTACAAGATAAATTGACTTCCTTCTAGGCTCACTGGCACGCTCAGTCCTTCGCCACCACAGCTTGCATTTGAGTAAATTAATGGAAGACTCACCCTAATCATGCCGTTCATGGATCCACCATAATCGGGAAATGAAATGTTGAGAACTACCAACTCAATCTTATTTAGTATTGGAATCGTCCTTAGGCAGACAATCCCATACCAATCATCCCAAAAACACCCGGCTCCTATTCCGAAGGGGAAGGGAACGTTGACGTTCCCACATGTTTCAGCACATTTGGGCCTTGGAAGTCCAGCTGCAGCTCTTGGTGCCTGTACCGTGAGGGAAGAATTCGAAACACCGATTTCGACGTGATTTTCACGTCTCGTGTGTGCATGGACCTGAACTTATGGAGAAAGGGGATATGGACTGAGTCCCTTGATATTGTTGTTTATGGGGAAGAAGGGAAGAATTCTGATGCACTGTACGCGTGATTGTATTCCAGCTCTGCTACTTCCTCGTTTCTCTGAAGCTGCTTAAATATCAAAGCTTGATAGGTAGAGGAGACCAACTGAACCTGCCAAGTGTGACTTTTCCAATTGTTGGGAAGATGATTTTGTCACTATCTTTATAATTGAGATATTTAGTCCTTTTTTTCCTGACTTAAATTGTTTCGCGTGCCCGTCAATCCGTTATTATTTATCCTAGACCAATAATCCATGAATTATTCTTCTTCTTTTCCACGCTAAATTAAATACGGTTCCACGTCTTTGCTTATTGTCACAAAATCTCACATTTCATTGCCAATCCTTTTGTTTAGTATTAAATATTATTGGTCATTTACAGTTCCTGATTAAACATGAATGTGGTCTCTCCGTAAATTCTGACTATTAGTCTTAGTTGAGCACTGTTTGGGTTATTTATTGAATTGATTTCTGGGTTTAACCACGTTTAGAGGCCTCCAACTTCGCCGTGTTTCACGATGAGTGAATGGCTGCACATTTAAAGGCGATTATTATTGCTAATCATCCCCATGTTTCCAGAGGAAGTGAAATGCTGAGCAATTGTAATCCAATCCTACAATTTAGCCGATCTTTCAGGAATTCCCGATATTTTCGGGATTTTTCCATTGAAAAAAACTCAATAAATTAACATGATGAGATTCGAAGAAATTTGCTTTGTTTCCATTAAAATGTCTGCTTCCAGAAAGGCTATAAGTCATTTTCAGATTAAGACTTTGAAGACTCGTTCTTTGCTCTAGACAAGCCCATTAGGACAAGGCGTGGAAGGTACTGAATATTGGGGATATTTCGAAGACTTAGCTTTCGGAGCAAGAAAAATCGGAAAGTTCAGGACAACTGGACCGCGTAGGCTATCTTTGACCCGCTATCGAGGCATTAATTCCGTTACGGTTGTGGAATTGGCGAAAAGTCCGAAGTAAACTGCTTTCCAGAGTCAAATTCTTCACTTGAGATCAGCAGAAGAAGTCTTGTTTTGACCGCTTAGATTGGACTTCTTCAAAGGCGTATCGTGCATGTCTCCCATATGACCATCGCCTCTTGGTTCTTCAAGCTGCACAAAAGGTCGAACGACGAAGAAAGAAAGGGACGCGCGGTGATACTCTTTTTGATCGCACAAAGGAAATCTGGCAAGGTGAAATTGTTGGAAACAATGAAAGATGTTGATAAATATGAGTTGTTGGAAAGGGTAAAGAGTATAATCTTGTTGAATCTATCGGTATGCGTTAATAGAGTTAGCCGAGGAGAATGATGTTTTATCATTTTGGGCAAAACTTTAGTCCCTTCATGTAATGAATGATTTAAATAATGGCTTGCACATGTGGAAGAGACGGTACTTCTATCATAGCCTACCTAATAGGGGTGAACATATTAGACCGCCCAAATTTGGAACCGCTCGAACTGGACTGGCTGGTTTGGTCTAGTTCATGAAGGCATTGATCTAATTCCCAGTTCCATAAAAATGGAACCAATAATTTTCAGTTCGGTTCTGGATTCCAGGGGGAACTAGATTGGACTGAACTAACAGATTAGACCGACTCTTTTTTAAAATATGTGTTTTAATTTCTTAAAAATAGCAATAAATCCTAAAATAGACTATTTTAATTCTTAAACACATATGTATAAATTAAGTTTAAACTAAAATCTTCATGGAATAAAAAAGTGCATCAATTGAAGACCTTTCTCATTGCAATTGAAGTAGCAAAACCTCACATGTGGCCAAGAGACCATCAAAACTCTTTTTGTTCCTCACTACTTAAAGAGGAAGCCTAGTTGTTAGTTTCTTTTTCCACCCGATATGAGACTAAGGGCGCATTTGGTAATGATTATGTTCCGATGAGCAATTTTTTTATGAGAAATGGTATTTTTTTTTTTTTTATCATGAGAATAATTTCTAAGTATAAGAACGTGATTGGTAACTGCAAAAGAATTTTACTCCCAAAATAGAAATGCGTTTGGTAAAATGGTATAATTTTGTTATTTCTTTTCATTTTTAAATATTTTTATTATATTTTTCATTTTTTTCTTCTTTCCTTTTTCTTTTTCTTTCTTCTTCCTCCTAAGTCACCGGCCACGGTAGCAACCGGCAACCGACTGGGTGAGGTTCAGCAGGCAGGGCAAGGTTCGGTGAGCTCGCCACAGCCTCGCCAGGCTAACGCAAGGCTCGACCTCGCCAAATCTGGGCAAGGCCGAGCCTCACCAGTGGCCTTGGTGGCCAGGCGAGCCTCACCAAACCACTAGCAAGGCCAAGCCTCGCGCTAGCCAATAAGGCTTGGCCTCGCCTTGGCTGGGCAAGCTCGGCCTCACTAGATCTAGGCCAGGTCAACCTCGCCTAGCCATGGCATCACCGGCCCTTGAAGATGCCAAGCCCCCGCGAGACTCAAGCCAACAAGCCTCGCTGTGGCTCGGCGTCTCCAAGGGCCGGTGACGCTCTAGCAAGGTCGCTGGCCCTCATTGTGTCAACCTTGCAGTGGCTCGGCGTCTCCAAGGGCCGGCAACACTTCAACAAGGTCGCCAGCCTTGGTCCAGTGACTGGCCAAAAGGAAGAAGAAGAAGAAGAAGAAAGAAGAGAGAGAAAAATTGATTCTAAAAATTGTTCTTGGGAACAAAAAGTTACTTTTTTCTACTTCTTATTGCTATTTCAAATATATTCCCAGAAATATATAAAAAATACATTTTTTGTTCCCGGGAATAAAATTTTTAACAAACACATTTCTATTCTTTTTTCATTTCCTAAAACAAAATAATATAAATTTTTGTTCCGAGGAACATAAATTGTTTTTAACAAACAAACCCTAAGGCTCCAAGAGCCACATCCTCATTCCTCACGCTCACTCTCTCCCCCCCCCCCCCCCCCCCGCCAACCTTTTTCTCTCCTCACTTGCAAAAGACAAGGCATCCGGCATCCTAAACCTCCAGGAGTTTCACATCAAGCAAATACTCATAGAGCATAAGAGAGATTGTTTATAAAACTCAAGCCAAGCATGACCTTTAGCCATATCATTCATAGCCTTTTTGACTAAGATTGAGTGTGAAATATGTGAAGTGTGATTGATGCTCACACAAGTAGACATTGACTTTATTTGTACGTGGGAACATGTGCAATCGGTTCAATTTAACTGCCAAAGAACTAAACTAGATCATCGGTCCAAAGCACAGCCACTCTTTAGTGGGGAAAAAAAAAAGTGGCTGGTTCCGTCGGACCGGACTGGACCGAACTGGAACTAATGATCCAATCCGGTCCAGTTCTCTATCCTAGGACCAAATGGTCCGATCTTCTTCCCAATTTTGGGAACCAGATCAAAAATTGATCACCCCTACTGTCTAGATGAGTTTACAAATTCATGATGAATTTGAACAACATTAAAGAGACCACTGATGATTAATACTGAGGCATGATGTTCTTAGCTTCTTTACCAGAGTCATGGAAGCACTTCACTTAGGGGCATACTAAGATTGCCTTAGAAGATGTTAAATTTGCATTATATTTTAATCAGTGGCAAAGGAAGTTGTGAGATGATGGTTAGGAATAGGATGTAGCGTGAAGGTAGAGAATCAACATGGAGCTCCAACAATAGAAAAGGCAAAAGGAGATCAAAGTCACACCATAGAAACTACGGCATACGAGAAGTGCTTTGATTATCGTGATGGGGGCACATGTGGAGTGATTGTTCGAAGTTGAGGAACAAATGATGTGTTTGGTTCAGCATTCCCAATGGGTTTTTAGCCTCTAAAGCTCATTGGGAAAATGATGGACTATTTGGCAATCATTTTGAAATAGCTTTCAAGTGAAAGTTAACATTGGGAAGGTTGAAAGCCCAATATTAGTAAGGATTAGCTTTGAGCTTTCAGCATTTTACCAAATGCTAAAACTGTTATTTTTTCCAAAACTATCATCACTCGTTCTTCAAATTTCTTATTTTGCCATTGTTATTATTTTTTAAAATGCCAAAATAATGCTAACAAAATTAAATATATTTTGGTCTTCTTAAAAAATTATTTATATATTCGATTTTTTTAGCATATATATTTGATGTTTTTAGCATTATTGTCGAAATTTATATTTAAAAATTTGCATATGTTATTTTTTTAATTTTAAATAAATAAAAATTAAAAAATTCCAACGAAGGGTTTGGTCTTTTTTTTAAAAAATATATATGTATGTATGTATTTGATTTTTTAGCATTATTTTCAAATTTATATTTAAAAATTTACATACATCATTTTTTCAATTTAAAAAAAATAAATATTAAAAAATTTCGACAAAAGATTTTGTCTTTTTTTAAAATTATATATATATATATATGTATTTGATTTTTTTAGCATTATTGTCAAAATTTATATTTAAAAAGTTTTATATTTTTTTTTTTCAATTTTAAGCAAATAAAAATAAAAAAAATTCATATGAAGGGTTTGGTCTTTTTAAAAAAAAATTATATATGTATATGATTTTTTTTAGTATTATTTTCAAAATTTATAATTAAAAAGTTGCATACATTATTTTTTTTCAATTTTAAATAAATGAAATGAAAAAAAAAACAATATTAATCACCCAAAGGGCTTTTCAAATGTGCTTTTTACCAAACGGCATTTCTCTCAAAATCGCTTCTCAAAACATAATTTATCAAACGGCCTTTGTATTTGCCTAAAGTCTTTTAGGCTTTAGGCTAAACTACTTTGCATTTTTGTTCTAAGGAACATAAATTGTTTTTAACAATCAGACCCTAAGGCTCCAAGAGCCACATCATCATTCCTCACGCTCACTCCCCCCTCTCTGCCTTGGGCCCCTCACCTTTTTCTCTTCTCACTTGCAAAAGACAAGGCATTCTAAACCTCCAGGAGTTTCACATCGAGCAAATACTCATAGAGCATAAAAGAGATTGTCTATAAAACCCAAGCCAAGCATGACCTTTGGCCATATCATTCATAGCCTTTTTGACTAAGATTGAGCAATAAATATGTGAAGTGTGATTGATGCTCACACAAGTAGACATTGACTTTTTTTGTACGTGGGAACATGTGCGATCGGTTCAATTTAACTACCAAAGAACTGAACTAGATCAATTGGTCCAGAGCACAGCCACTCTTTTGTGGGGGGGGGGGGGGGGAGGGAAAGTGGCCGGTACCGTCGGACCGGACTAGACCGAATTGGAACTGATGATCCGATCCGGTCCAATTCTCTATCCTAAGACCAAATGGTTCGATCTTCTTACTGATTTTGGGAACCGGATCGTAAATTGATCACCCCTGTTGCCTAGATGAGTTTAACAAATTCATGATGAATTTGAACAACATTAAAGAGACCATTGATGATTAAAACCAAGGCATGATGTTCTTAGCTTCTTTATCAGAGTCATGGGAGCACTTCACTTATTCATTATTATAGGGGCATCCTATGATTGCCTCAAAAGATGTTAAATTCGCATTATCTTTTAAGTAGTAGCAAAGGAAGTTGTGAGATGATGGTCAGGAATAGGATGTAGCGTGAAGGTAGAGAATCAACATGGGGCTCCAACAATAGAAAAGGTAAAAGGAGATCAAAGTCACACCATAGAAACTACGGCACACGAGAAGTGCTTTGATTATCGTGATGGAGGCACATGAGGAGTGATTGTCCGAAGTTGAGGAATATAGTTGATAGGCAAAATGCCACAAGTAGTGTGGCAAGCTTTGCCAAGAAGAGAACCGATGATGTAGAGGTCATCTTGTGTGTGCCTAACGGGGTGTCAAGAGACAAAAGAATGCTAGATTCAAGATGTTCTTATCATATCACGCCACATAAGAACTAGTTCATTACATACCACATTGCATATGGTGGTAGAATTTTGATTAAGAATAATGCAGTCTATGAAGTTGTGGGAATAGGGATACTTCAGATTCAAATGCACTATGAGTTAGTGCCCACACTAACAAAGATGAGGCATGTATTGGAGCTCAAGCAGAACTTTTTTTTGGGGGGGGGGGGGGACACACGACAACATCAGGTATAAGTACATCATTGAAGGTGGACTGTTGAAAATATCTCGAGATCCCATGATAGTAATGAGGAAGAAGAATGTGAATAGTCACTAACATCTACTAAAAGAGACAGTGACGGAATCTGCTGCAATTTTATCAGTTAAATCATAATCCGGCTTGCTATTTTAATCCAAGTTCAACCAAAACTGGAAACTAATCGGGTCCAGACCATTCTTGGCGATACATAACATCGAAGGGGAGTTACTTGATGGTATTACAACCACTGAAATGACAAATTTATGTTCATGTTTAATGGATTTTTGAAGATTTGTAAGAATTCAGTGTTTCAGTTGGTGAGTTTAGTTTCTTGAGATCTTCTGTGTTTAGAAAGCAAATTCAAGTTTTACTCGAGGATTGAAACAAATCAACCAGGAAAGAACGAATGTCCCGGTTCAAACCTCAGAGCAGCCAACATACGTGAGCGATCCCATGATCCATGTGCAAATATCCGTGCATGTCCTGGTTGAGTGATTTGGACTTGCAAGCACCACCTGCCTCTGACATGTGTTGTGGTCTCACTGTGTTATTCTTTAGTTGACCATGACAGGACAGGAATACCGAAGCAATGTACTGGTTCAAACAGAACAACTGTGCATACGTACAGCACCGCATTGGCATCACAGCGAGGAGCTGATATTCCACTTCTAAAGAGAAAAGGATAGTCGAGCGTTCGCCTCTATTTATGTCTAGATGCCGTCTTCTCTAAGCGGCGCATGCTTCTGTGAACACAATTCAATCTAATTGCGACAAATAAGACATTCCACTGATTTTCAAGAATAACTTTCAACCCAATATCACGTTCAATAAAACACTGAAGTCCTAGTTTTATTCAATCCCCTCTCGTATGACAAAAATCCCAGGAGATTTAAAGTGACACACACTTTCGGATGCGAATTGCTCCGGGAGGGGATTGATTGTATTCAGATAAGGTCTTCATTCTCACAGTTATAAGGAAAAAAAAAAAGAGCATGCAAATCACTACTATTAATTTTTCCTGTATCTCATCAGTTTGAAACCAACAAAACCCGTTTGCTCCTAGTGATGTGAATATGACAGAGAAAACATGTCTGCATTGTTACACAAATCATTTTTGACACCCAAAATTGCCCAAATCTGACCGTCTGTTTGAACTAGATAACACTAAGCAAGATATGGCTAAGATGAAGTTTGTGAAGTCCTTTTGGTCGGCAACTATAGACAATTGACAAAGGCAATGAGGACTTGCCTGTTAGACAATACAAGAAAAAATTACTAAGTGTTGAGCCACCAAATGTTGGTAAGTGAAACTTGGTTGAAGCAAAGATCAACGAATCAAGAGGAGATGAGTGTTTGAATCATAAGGCCAACATTTTAGTTAGCACGATCACCAATTCGTAGAGCTGTGGATCTCAAATGCCACTAATGATAATGGCCAAGAATTATGGGCTGATATAGCCGCTAGGGAGAGAGTTTGCAAGACATGAGAGAAAAATGTTAATGTGGGGCAAGTGATGAGGCCATAGTCATCGAGTAGTGGGTTTTTGGTAACCGTTTGTAAATGCATGTTACTGAATTCAATGAATCACATGTGTCATTATCTGCTTTCTTTGTAATGGTTGTTAAACGTTTCTAGAAGTTATAAACAATTAGGAAGCTATTCGAGCAAGAGATCTCCAATCAATCAATAAACACTAGTTATTCTATTTTATCTTCTTGTTATCTTAACATTTTGTTGAAAAAACAAAACCTCATAATATATTTTGAAGTTGACAAAACTATTCATAATTTGTCTAGATAAATGCAAGAATTGTTTGCATTTCGGTAGGACCTTCGATATAATCGGTGGAAGTATTCTAAATGATCGGAAGAACCTAGGTGAATAAGTCTAAGAGAATGGGGAGTCCATTTAGACTTGGAAGTACTCAGGTATTAAGTCGTCAGGGGATGAAAGGAGAGAGATATAGAGGGACCGGAGGAGTTTTCGATACTTTACACATACAAACAGCGAGAGGGGAACGGTCACAACGTGAAAAAGATCGGGAGATAGGGGGAGGATTATTTGACCACTTGGTCGTGAGTAATCGAGAGAGGGAGAGATGGCAGAACCACTTGGATTCATGGCCGTGAGCTTCGAAGAAAGGGAGGGTGTTCATCAGAGTTCAGGAAGGTAGGATGGGCCATAACGCAAGAAAGAAAGAGAGGAACGGAGTCGAGTGAACGGGGGGTGGCTCGCTCTTTCACTTTCCAAGGATTGAAATTCAAGTCTCTCTCCGCGAGCTCGCTGGTTTCCGAAGGCGTAAAGCGTGAATGCGAAGCCAATAGTCTGTCCTTAAAGATCCAGCAACAGTCCCTGTGACGGGCCCCCCACTGTACTCTGCTTTCCTCCTCCTCTGCTCTCACCTGCTCCCTGCTTGCTCTCTCGAACGGGGACGAGCAGACGTCGGCGAGTTTAGGTTGCTGTCCTGAACAACCCAGAAGCACCATCGCATCATCATCTCGCACTCATCCCGACTCGCAGACTTTGACAACAATCGCTAAGCCAAGTCTAGCTTCATCTACTTTTGTTTGATCATGTGCGGTTTCGCTTTGTATTTGGTCTATCGTGACCATATTCCCGCTTGTTAATATTTTCTGTCCAGGTTAACTGGAAGAGACGAGTGGGAGTGGACTGAGCCGGTGCTTGGCCAGTAGAAACGGAAGCGGTGGGAGCCGTATACATGCTCGGCAAAGACTAGCCCACGACCGAACGCGAATTTCCGGCGAACGATGGAGAGCTCGAGACTATTCATAATCGCTTTGAAGACTGCATCGGTGAACCTTGCGCACCGCCACATCTACCAGGTCGTTTCTTTCCAATTAAAACTGCGATCCGTTCTACATTTCGTCTCTTGATCTTTCCTTCGCTGGCTTTTACTTCCGACTTTGCACGTCTTGTCGAGCCATCGCTTTGCCGCCACACCGACCATTCATGAACCGTCTTTGTTACTGGAACGGCCGCATCTCGTCGCACTCGTGCTGCTGAACCAGATACCAAGTTGACGCTGCTATTTTCTCGCGCTGTTGCCGGCCCCATGCTTTCTTGCATCTATTTTCACTGCTGGTGAGCACGGACTTTATCACTTTGCTGGCCCAAAACCCCGTAGAGATCAGACGACTGAGGCAGAGCTTCCGATAATTTTTTCATTAATCTAATCTATGATTCTTGCCTTCTTGCATTAACCGAAGAAGAGGAGATACTGCTCGCCGACTCTGTACAAGAGTACCTGTTTCGAGCCTCGTTAAGTAGTAATTATTGGAAGCCTAACAAAAAATTGGGGTTAATATAATGAAAAATTAGAAACTAATACACATACGATAAATTTATCCCAAGCTAAATCCCAAACTAGTACACCTATGACAAATTTATCCTTCATTAATTTTCATTATTTTATCATTAAAGTGTTAAGTTGGTCGACACGTAATAATTGACCGGTGTACTGCTTTGGAGTTTCACCCTATGTTTGTCATGGATATAGCAGTTTGTGATTTTTTGTGATATTAATCCAATTTAGCGAAAATTAACGAATGGTAAATTTATCACAAATATATCAGTTGGAGTTTTTGGTGGTCAAAAAATTAGTTTGGGGTAAATTTATCATAGGTGTACCAATTTGAATTTTTGTGCTCAAAAAATTAATTTAAGGTAAGTTTGTTATAAATTTACTAATTTAGAATTTTTCGTGATATCAACACTAAAAATTATAATCACAGATGAGCCTGGATTGACTTGCAAAGATTTTGTCTCCAAGAGGATTTGTCATAAGTTTATTAACTTAGAAAGTCTCCTCGAGAATTGGTTTTGTCGATATTATTGGGGGTTGTTTAGTTAGTTTCATATAGCACATTGCCTTCTTCAGTCATAATTAATTCAATTATTTGTCCTCGTAAACAAAATTTTAGGTAATGCATCTTGTATTGTGCAAGTTTCAATTAATGTTATTTGCTGATCAGTTTCATCAGTTGATTTAGGTTTAGAAACATCTTGATGAACAAAAAGCACAGGAACAGAAAAAATTTATTTGCATTAGTTCATTTTTAAGTAGTTCCATTAGTTTTATTTAGTTTTGTCTTTCAAATTTCGCTAACTCTGAATGGTCAAGTGCATGCAGATTTAGGAGAAGTAGCATCCGTCGCATTTCCTTGTAACCTAATTCATTATATTACTTTTAACAATAATTGACACTCAAATAATCCATATTTATGATTTTTTTGGGGGAGCCACATGAGACTAAGAAATTAATAAAATATGGTCACGTTGGATTTTTGACAACTCAAATCAAAGTTGGCATTTAAGTAATCATTTTTTTAAGTGATGTTTAAGTAATTTGAAAAAAAAAATGGCACTTTTTGGCACTAAAATGAATGCCATACATAATTTTTGGTATTTCTAATGTCTTTCTCCCAAATTTTTTAGGGTGTAATTCACCCAAAAAAAATCGCCACTACTCTTCACAAAGAAGACAATTCTTATAGATAGACTAAAATTGGATCTAAAATAGGAAACCCCGAATTAGGAAACCGACTCAAACTTAAAAGAGCCACTTAAAGCCACTTAAACTTAAAACAAACTCAATTAGGAAAGTTTCCTTTTTGGATCAAATTCGAGATATATTTTCAATATAGATTTATAACTAAACAATTTTTGGTAATTGATCAGAAAAAAAAAGTTCACAAATCATTTAAATAAAAGATTTATGAATTCTAATAAGTAGGTACATTTAGAGTGTTGATGTGAAAAGCGAAAAAAAAAAGAGTTGGTAATTTGCAAATTGTCACGATGAGTTGGTAATTTTATAAAAAAAAAATTAGTTACTATTAAGTTACCGAGAAATAGGTGACTGGTAATACTTGCTACCAGCTATTTTTTAAACTTACCAACTTTCAAAAACCTAGCAGCACGAAGTAGAATTGGCCCTATTTATCAGTAGGAAGGCCACGAATGCCTAACAAGTACTTGTAGAGAAGCCACAAATTAAACACCTGAAAGAATTGGCTGGTTACGACATGAAGCATCTGCTAATCTTGGCTCAATGAATTATTGAAGTATGGTTTAAGGTTTTAAGTTTTTACAAGAATCGATTCTGCCTTTTAGGGGTAAGCATAAGTTGAGAAGTGTACTTACCTCCACCATCTCCTCCAAAAGTGGCTTCCCCCCGAGCCCAACAGGCACTTCTGTAAGACTTGAATCTGTTAGGGATCGAATAACAGGGATTGCCATCTTGATATTCCTCAGATAAATTATAGTGAGACCATTTCGGCTTGCCTTTTCGGATTAGAAATGCACTGCAAGTTCTCATTATTTTCTTTTATCTTTTTGCTCAAGTACATGGACTCTTGCTTGACAAAGTTCTGGAGTTTTCCCATGTGTGCAACAGAGTGGAACTTTATCTGCATGTTGCAATGATGGTCTCTATCCAGTAGATTGGTTTTTCATATTATACACGCCTTGATAATAGAGAATTGCATGATGGTGCACACAAGAGTAAAGAAAATAATAATGCTCAGTCACTGCGGCAAATTATTCAGATTATATCAAGATTACTATTTAGAATTCAGTTAATTGTCATATACCTTCGTTGTACTTAAATCTAAAGCTGCATTTAATCATCTAGATTCGAATTAGAATAGGATAGGATAATGGAGGATTTGAAATCCTCCAAATATCTTTTGAATTATAGAAATATCTTATCATATATTTAGTGCAATTTAAGACAGGATTTGAAATCTTTGAAAACCTTCAACATAATAAATATTCCAAGTGTTCTCAAGCCTCCCAGAGTCGTTGACTTTACCTTCAGCAGCCGCCCCCCCCCCCCCCCCTTTCAAAAAAAAAAAAAAAAAACCCTAACATAAAGGTTCAAATGCTCAGTTCTTTATCTCTCAAGAAAATTGTCACACACTTGGTGAGTGTGGACGTCAAGATGGAGCTTCTGAAATTCTGAACTAAAGGCAAGGAGAATCTCTCTTCAGCGTTTCATCAAACATTTGGTGAATGCCTCATTCAGAGTCCACCAAGAGAGAGATTGTGTAACAATGGAGGCTGAGAATAGGTAATTAGTGGTGAAGTAGAGAGGAACCTAGAGATGAGTTGGTGATGATAAAAAAAAAAGCTAGAAAACCAATTGAGAAAGAGAGGGAGCAAGTGAGCTCTGCGTAGAAAATTATTTACATAAACAGCTTATTAATAAAAAAGAATCGGCCTGTAAAATACCGGAATCAAGCCATTACTTCACTTAAAGAAAAATAGATCACTCAAGAGTTTAACAAATATTTGAATATCCATTAACCCGATTATTTAAAATAGAAAATCAATCAATTAATGTAAGTTCATATTGTAGGAAATTTCCAACATTATTTCACTTGGGTTACATTAATTATTTTATTTTTATTTTGAAAAATAATTTATATTGAAAACAACACTATTGAGTTAAAAATTGAAAATTTTGTTTTATGTGGCCATAATTTTAAAAAATAATATTCCAATGATGGCATTTCAAAATCAATTAAATATTATATAACCTCAATATAGGACTATGGAGGTCAATGTGTTAAGAAAATACTACAACACATAATCTTTCATAATCACATATAATAAGTATTTTATTTTCATAGATCATGGGCCTAGTAATGTAGTAAAAAATAGTGTCAACATATGTATCGGTCCTCAATACAATTTCTCAACGACATGAAACTATATTAACGTAATTTCTAAACAACATGAAATTGCATGATTACGTCACAATTCAACATGAGATCTCGTGACATCCAATCGTCTTTAAACTAAATTTGTTTAAAAATATTGTTTTACACTTCCATTTCTAAGTCAATAGGAGAAAAGATAATAATAGAATCAACAATAACGATCATTAAAAATAAATGCTTTAATAGACATATGAAAGCATTATAATATCTGGAAATATAAATTATATAGCTCACATTAACAAAAGAAATCAAAAGAATTCAAAACACCCATATTCTTTACATGTTCTTTAAATAAAATGGGTCGTAAGCCTTTCGTTAGAGGTTCAACTAATATTGACTCAGTTATGATATTCTCGATCACGATATCTTTCTTTTTGACCAAGTCTTTAACAGTATAATATTTGATCCAATTAACATTTTAATCGTAACATTATTGTTTTTTACAGTTAATGTAACTATTTGTCACACATAATACAATAAGATCAATTATGGGCAATAAGCAATTCAACAAAAATAATTAGTACATTATAAACTCCCCTTTGAGCAGAGTGTATAATGTACAATTATTTTTTACAGCATGAAGTTTGTAAAGCAACAATAAAGAGAATTATATATAATTGTCTAGAATCCATTCTTTTTGGGCGGACAAATCCTTTAAATTATACATATCGATAATATCAATATAGAGGGGAATTATATATAATTTTCAAAACACGTATCCTCTTTAAGCAGATAACTATGTTTCAATTATACATCCCCATCTTTTAAATTCGGGAATTAATCTTCATGTTATTTTCCAAATTAATATACACAATAACCATCTTTGAGTGAGTTATTGTATATACTAATTTTATTAATAAGAAACTCCAAAAAATTTATGCACAAAATTTATCGAAACAATATAAAGCACTTTACAACATGTGCTTCCCAAGATCATATTGCATTTTATCAAACAAAAATTTGTGCCACAATTTTTTTTTAATTAACTAATTTATTTATTTATTTATTTATTTATTTATTTATTTATTTATTTATTTATTTATTTCAAGCAAGTTGGGCTGGAGTGCCCAAGCTGGGCTTGGTTCATGGGCGTGAGCCCATGAACCATGAAAAAAAGAAAAAACAAATGTTTATGGGCGTGAGCCCATAAACAAGAACAAAAGAAATAAAAAATGGGCTTGCGTCGAGCCCAGAATCAAAAACATAAAATAAATATGGGCTTGTGCCCATATTTTGGTCTAGGCCGGGCTGGAGGTTTTCTTCAACTTCCGATTAACTTTATTTTTGATAAAATCTCTTCATGGATCTTGCATCTAACATCAATATAATTTACTACAATGAATTAAACGAAGAAAAACGAGTAAATCTTCCACATTCAAGCTTCAAAGTTTCGGATCTAAGCCTCCCATGGCCGAATTTTGGATTTCTTATGTTTAAGCCAAAAAAAAATTATCTTAATGCAACAAAAAAGATCTTAAAACATATATATATAGAATACTCATGCAATGATTTACAACAAACATCAATCAATTACAAGTAATTTGAAAATTCTAGAACTTTTTTATATATAAACCCTAGAATTTCAAATTTAAAATTCTCACTCAATTCTCAACAAAATTATACAAATGATATATGGTTGGAAAGATATCAACATGTTGAACAAAAGCCCTAAGGTTTCATAATCAATCAAGCAAAAAAAAATCCATACAAAAAACAACGCCCATATTATGCTCAAAGAGGAAAATTTCGAATTTTGTTCATATATATATTACTATTATATATGATTTGCTCTGATACTACATGTTGAAAATTATTTACATAAATAGCTTATTAATCAAGAAGAATCAAATCCATATATGACTGTAAAATATTGAAATCGATATGCACAACGGAATTAAAACGCACCTATTTGAGACACTGCTTCACTTGAAGAAAAATAGATCACTCAAGGGTTTTACAAATATTAGAATATCCATTAACTTGATTATTTAAAATAGAAAATCAATTAATTAATGTAAACTCATATTATAGGAAATTTCCAACACCCCGACCTTCAAAGTGAGCTGTGAGCAAGAGCATCGACAAGGATTCTTAAGGATGTTAAAGAGAGTGACAGTCATGGTGGATGGCCACCGAAGTGGTGGTGGGGGTGACACTGATGAGAAAATGGTGAGTCTTGCCTTAGGGGGGTTTTCTTAGTGTGTGAGAATTGATAAGTTAATTTTTAGAATTTTATATTCAATCCGACTTTATCCCACTTCCTACACCGGATTTCTTATTCAGCATTTATCCGTATGTATTTGGGTTTATTAGATTTAAAGAACATCACCAAACACCAGATAGGATAATAAATCCTTTATATACTTAAATGCAAACCACTAGACGTAGCTTAAATGTATTATCACATTTTAATTGTCATTTACCTTCATTTTACTTAAATCTAAGTACTTAAATGTACTTAAATCCTTTGGTTTCTTTAAAGACTCAACATAATGAATTGCTTTGTTAACATATCTTCTACCATTGAATCTCTTCAAAACGTCTCAAGAAAACCTTTTTGGCATCATACATTTTAGAACAAAATTGTTCCTAAATATAGTGCCTTTCAAAACATTTGACACCTAGTCAACTTTCGTGTTGACACGTTCGTGTCACGTTGTACACTTCGACACATGTCCGACATTCTCTGACACTTTCATACACTCTTCAACAGTTTCTAACATGTAATTACGATATGAAGGTCAATTTTAAAAATTCAATAAATGAGAGATCAAAATATATAAATGTGAAAAAATAAAACACAATAATAAAAATAATAAATGGAGAAAGAAGAAAAATATAATATTCTTTCTCTTCTGACTCCCACTTCTTGTAATACACAATTCAACCCTTAAGTTTTTTTCTCATCTTTTAACATATCTAACATGCGAGTCCAAGAATATGGATTGCTTATTTTTTCTCCAAGTTTTATGAATTATTGACATAGAGTTGAATTTGTTAAATTGAAACAATGAATGATATTAATAAATAGCGGATTAATGTTTTTAATAGCAGATTAATGTTTTTAGTGTATGTTCATTCTAAGCTTATTTATTTATTTATTTATTTATAAATTTGATTCAAATTAATTTGATTGAAATAAGCATAAAAACGATAACTTATTTTTTTATATATAAAAATATATATTTAATATACAACGTGTCTCAACGTGTCAGAATTCTCTGTTTTTTGATAAACGACGTGTCAACGGGTCGTATTGTGTTGTATCGCATGTCGATATCGGTTATACTTAGACAATAACATCATTTCACTTTCGTAACCAATTGAGTTATTGGTCTAAAATTGACCAACCCCATCTTTCATTTTTCTTCTCCTCCAGAATACAATGCATATGAACGTTATTGCAAATTCAGGTCTGTTTTACGCGGTGAAGGAGGAGGATAGAGCTAATACTGCATGGGTTGGGTTCCCAATTGATATGATTACTTGTGGGCGACGCTAGATGATGTAACGTTTGCCGTCTAAATTCATGAGACGTCAAGTGTAATTAAGAAAATTTGAACATGGATTGGGCCTATTCTAGCTGAAACGTGAACAATTTGACAACCCCCCCAAAATTGCATCAAGTTAGGCTCAAAACCATTCTCCAACGAATCGTGTCTGACCGGCGGAAAAATCAATTTCGGGCCGGATAAACTAATGGTACCTCAGCATTTTTAACTTTTATAACGTAGAAAATGATTTTTCTCTGTCGATTGTAAATCCTACTTAGAATGGTTTTCTGGGTACATCCATCTTTGACCAAGCATATTTAACAGCTAAGCATTTGACGCTCTAGTTATATATATTGCTATCCCTGATTCTGGGATTCAAACTATAGTAAAATAATGAGAAGGCCCAGCATAATATATCCTATTTTAAGCTGCTCATTTCGTCGTTAGATATGTATAAATTTGTTTATTATATTGTACAATTCATATATGTGAGAATAATTGGACGAATGACTGATTCCATCAATCCGATTCGGTTTGGTCCATGGATTCTTTCTTCTTTATTAAATTAATTTGAAATTTGCGTTCCGATGCGGTCAAAATGCCGACTAGAATGGGTCATAAAGATTGATTACTTAGAACTGGTACTTGTTTAATGTTTTGACTCTTTGATTATTTCATTTTGTTATTGAGGTTTTACATACGAGGAAACATGAGATTTTATATCAGATTTCTGTCCGGCACTATTTTTTAAGTCTAGACAATGGGAAAGCAGTTTTGCATAACAAAATGAGATACTAATATTGAAAATCCTAAATTTGTATTCCATGGCACGTTTACCTCTGATTAATTTTTGTATTACAAAAAATCCTAAACTGATATTTATAATCCACCCTCCACTTTAGATTCCAAGCTATTAACGGTGGGTAGATTTGGTTAAATGTGTCATGGGTACTGGTTTGGAACTTTTGTGAGAGGAAAATTAGTTTAGGATAAATATTTACCGATGTGGGGTTTCAAATGGGATTAATTCTACCAAAATCCTGTTGACATAATCAAACTCTGTTGCATTAGGAAGTTGGACTAATGAAAGGAAGCAATGTTTGGTAAGCTCAAATGGGAAATTATGCGGGAATTAAATGGAGAGGCCATTTGCTCTTCTTCTTCTTCTTCTTTTTCACTATATATAGGATTTAAGAACATGAATATCTTCTTTCTCATTGCAACCTAGTTACCCATGATGAATTTCGTATTTAAGACTTGGACTTTCAAGAGAATTTCTAGCAATGAATGGACATTATTCTCTTTTGCCAATCCTATCGGCCAGCTTTTTTGCATGTAAAATAATTCCCATAATACATGGGGTTGGAAATCTCAAAAGGGTCATATCCAAATCCCCAAATACAAATAAATCTTATAAAATAAACTTTTTGATGATCGAGCTGAATAGACAATTTTGTCCTGTCTTCACAATCTTTTGGGTATGATTCTCTTAACCAATCGTTATCGACCTCCTTTAAATTACCAAAATAAATCCCCATCATAAACATAGTTTGAAAAATTCAAAATGGTCGTATCGAAATCCTAAATACCAATCAATCTTATAAAATAGACTTTTTCATGATCGAATTTCCAGCAACTTAGCCATTGACCATTGCACTAAATAGACACTTTCGTCGTGTATATGATTTTTATATACGCACATATTTATTTGGTGAAGTTATTTTTGTTTCTTTTTGCAATTTTCCCCGTTCTTGCGTGGCCGTGGAGGTGCACGGAAAGACCAAGAAGCGATGGAGGACTTCGTCTTTGGAAACGTAAATAATTAAATAAATATAATCCTACCAATCGATTATCCACCTTTTTTTAAAAAAAATTGGTGCACGTGATTAAATTGAAGATTGGGATGGATAACCCACGTCAACCTCGTATGTAGTGGAAATCTTAGTAAATTTCAATATTAGTTTGCATCACGGACGACTTATGCATCTTCGGTGCATGCCCTAGAGTTAAAGATAAATTGAAAGAAATTCTTAGGATGGATAATCACCAAGACCCAAAAGAATTGTTTGGATCATCATCATCATCTCTATAAATATAATATAAGCACATACTCCCATCACAAGTTCCTCAACAAACTATGTCCAAGTGCTTTCACTATATGCAAGAAATTTTCGATGCAATTCCTAATTCCTTTTCAATGAAATGCTGCCAAGTTCTGGACCTTTTGATTGGTGCGCTCAAGTCAAATCATTTTCTAAAAGTGAAAGCAAGTCACCATGTATTTAACCTCAGACCAAAAAAAAAAAAACCTCAGAAGTTAGTTACACAAGCAATCAAATTGTCGATCTGACGGCCTTAGATTATTACATTTCTCGTTTAGTGTCAAGGGCTCGATCGAAAACTTCAGTTAAGATTTAGAACTTTATTTTACCAATTTAAAGGTTTCAAATTCAATAGGAGATTGCCTCTGTAAGAATATGGATTTCTAAAATATTTCTTATTGCGACAGTATATCTGAATGTTATGATATAAGCAGACCATGATACAAAATTTAGGACACCAAACCTCTAATTTACCAACGGTGTTATCAAAGGTTCTCTGTGATAAATGGGAAGAAAAATTAAAAAAAAAAAAAAACAATTGATATTGCCGAAAACTCTGTGAAGATGCGATTCATTATGATCTTTTTCTGTTAACCTAAAGCCTCGCACTTAGGCAAGTCTTGATACGACCAACAAAAGACTTTACCACTTATAGAGTTTGTTGCCGACATCTTTCTTAACTTAAAAGTCCAAAGTGAGCAACTTATGGATTCCCACTTGACATCACCACCAAGCTTTGCACGATTCTGCTTTAACTAATCACTTTATTGGGATTAAGGACAAATTGGATTAGGTAGACACTTCCAATTAAAAGATAGGCGGCTTGAGCTAATCTGATGATTATCTAAATCTTAGAAGAGGATGTAGAGATTTTGGTTTCTCTTGCCCCGCTTCGTTGTCCTAATGCAACCGCCACCGTACCTCCTCGATCCATCCCTCGTGGAAAGCAGGAACAAAAATTCTCATTGCATTATCCACTTGAATATTCTTTTTTTGGTATCTGTGGAAACTCCTACACAAAGTATCATATCATGTAATGTACCCTACACAAAATATTATATCATGTGACGTGCTAAAGAATAATATTATTAGGGTCTACACGTATAGTTGAAGTCAATTTAGATGTGAGATGATTCATGGGAGAAATGGACGAGTAGTTTGAATGCATCCACAAATAACTATCTGGACCCTCTAAAGTCAAACCATAGCTACCCCAATAGATTAAAATACACTTGTGCTTGGAAGAAGTTACCTCGGCCAACCCTAGGTTTGAGGTTGCTCTAGCTTGAGGTCGTCATACCTATGGTGAAGAATTACTTCGATGTTGAGAGAGAGAGAGAGAGAGAGAGGTGATGCAAAGAGAAGAAAAACGAAATCTTGAGAGTAAGTGAAAGCATAATTGCACTCGACTCTCCCCGAGGAGAGTCCAAAAAGTCCTCCTTTCATTAAGTTTTGAAAGCATCTTTACTAATTGTAAATGTTTTAATGAACTTTTACGTATTATCAGATATTTAACAAATTAGTCATGAAACAATTTAATGAAGTTAAAAGTAAAATTTCGAGACTAATAATTGACAAGTATCAAATTTTCTTGCTGCTTGATTTGTTATATAGCTTACAAACACGCAAATATTTTAATAGATGTTTTTAGATAATGTATTTTAATTTTTTTTGAAAAAGTAAAACAAAAAGAAGATTCGGATGGTTTTTTAAAAAAATCTTCTTGGAAAAGACAATGGGTATGCAAAATATATACAATTGTGGCATGGATGACTATCACTTTAACAGGGTGTGGACCAATGAGGACTTAGTGAAGAGGAGCACGTGTCTAGAGATTACCTGAAGAGGATTGAGTGGCATGACATGGGATTAGCCTCGTTCGTCTGCTGCTCAGCCGCCATCTCTTTTTCTCTGGATTGATTCTCCGCGCAATCGGGGGAATCTAAAACGAGTCGCCCACATGCCGAAAGGAGTATTTTAGGGGGACATTTGGTAACTTATCAAATAATAATAATTTATTTTTTATTTTCATGAATAGATTTGAAACAGAAATTTGTTTGATAAATTTTTTATTCTTGAAAACGGATTTATTCCTGAGAATAAATTTGGAATAGAATCAAAGAATAAAAAAAAAAGTTACTTATTTATTCCCGAAAATAATTTCAAAATCAAGTCAATCTAAATTTCTTTCTTTTCTTTTTTTTTTCTCCTATTTTCTTCTTGTTCTTCTTCCTTCTCTTTTCTTCTTCCACTGTCACCACCACAACTGTCCACTACCGTCGATTGCCAACAACCGATTAGGTGAGGTTCAGCGAGCTTGCTGAAGGCTCACCTAGCCACTTTGCCGATGGCTAGGCAAGCCTTGCCTAGTTGGGTCAGCCGATGAAGTGCGGCCCTGGCGACCCTCCAGTGAGGTCACTAGTCCTCGTCTAGCCAATCACCGATCATCCTAAGGTTGGCGACCAGCCAAAGGTTGAAGAAGAAGATAAAGAAAAAAATAGTTATTAAAAAATTTAAAGAAAATGGTTTGGATTAGAAATTTTGAGAACAATGCCTAAAACAATTTTATTCTAGGAGTAGAAATTTTGGGCAGTTACCAAACGCCTTTAAATGTTTAGAAATTATTCCTAAAAACAGAATAAAAAATAATCATTCTTAATTAGAAATTATTCTCGAGAACAAAATAATTACCAAACGCACCATAAGTATTTAATGTTCTCTATGAAGTTACAATAAGGGTGATCAATTTTGGAACTTGAAACACACCTTGTTTTCCCTCGAACCCATCCTCCTTTTTCAATATGATTCTAGAGTCTACCCAAGAACTTATTTTTCTTTCATTCCTTTTTTAAGTCTCATTTTTTACAACAAAATAATATGAATAAAAAAAACGATTCAAAGCAAAAAAAAAAAAATGAACAATAGAATTCCCTTATTCGCCAAAACCAAAAATCCATAAGATGAACATGTAGTCACATACAATTAAAAACAATAGAGAAAAATAGACATATGTTTTATAAAATTGATTCAAAACTGGTCCAGTTGGTCTGATTTCCAGGTGGTTTTTTTTATTGGAAACCAAGAATCATACCAATTTCCACCAATGCCAAAAATTTCGATTGAGAATTGAATATGTTCCAGTGAAAACCCGAAACCTGACTAGTTTTCAAGGCGGTCCGATCCAACTCTCAGATAGAATCAATCAG
Source organism: Eucalyptus melliodora (assembly GCA_004368105.4). Lineage (NCBI taxonomy): Eukaryota > Viridiplantae > Streptophyta > Magnoliopsida > Myrtales > Myrtaceae > Eucalyptus > Eucalyptus melliodora. The sequence continues at coordinate 17,929,889 of CM023412.3, forward strand.
ATTGCACATCCTTAATTATCAAGTACCCTCGGACATTTGTTTTTCAATACTTATCACAGAACCTTCGGCATTTATTAACATGACTCCTCTCACCAGAAGCTCTTCAATATCTATGAAAATTAAGATTAACAACCAATTCATTTCGTGCATCATCTTTGTCCTTGTATTGTATCATTATAATAATTATCCATTTACGACACGTGATTAAGATTTCATATATATGAGCCTTTCTAAAAACATTTTTTATCCCTATTATTATCTTTGGGCTACTTCATTCTTAATTAGTTTTGAAGGAAGTCAGTTATGATAAATGGATCTCATCAAAAGAAGAACAATACAATGATCTACGGTGTCTTTAGGCCAGTTTTCACGTTGGTGGAGCACTCCTCAGAAAACTGATTAATGTGGAGTAGTGCACCTTTGTTATCCCACTCGCGGAGATGAACCAATCGACACAAACGCGGATTGAGACATCACATGATTGTTAAACAAGAAAAAAGAGAGAAGAATATAATGCACAGTCTATTATTGGCCGTCAACTTAGGTAAAGCAAAAGGTACTCTTTATCACTTTTCCGCCAAAATATAGATATTATTCAAATTGTAAGAAAATTTGAGAAATTGTACGTGAATCTATGTAGCGACATGTACATTTTTATGGAGTCAAAGTGCCTTAATGACAAATTTTTGACTAAGTAAAAGTAGGTAAGGGTTTGGACACGGGATATCTGCTCCCCACGGTGCCTCACTTGAAAGAGGTCCATTTTCCTCGTGAAAATTGCCCCATAGGGCACAAGGCGAGGCCATTAGCAGGGCAACCATCGAACTGGCCCTGCCTTGCAAGTTAATCCAAGCAATATGTCAATACGATAGAGTAGTTTGTCACATCATCAAACATGTCATCATCCGCGTCAGCGCCGCATTAGCTCCACGAGGGGTGGCAACGGAAAGCTCCATCTCACGAGGCTAGACATGTTCACCCCTAGGTAAAAGTCAATCCCGCTGTACAAATCTTTGCTCAAACATGATGATTATATAAATAAATAAGTCTTTAGTTTAAAATAAGTTAGATTAAGGCGATAGAGATGAAGTCTGCATAACAATAACTAAAGTTTTTCAGTTGATTTCTTCTCATCTCTTGTATTGTCTTTCCATGAACATGCTGCCACAACTATAAAAGGGGCTTCCCACCTTCTGCCTCTCCCAATAAGAAAATCAGACTTGTCTTTCTCCTGACTAGGAGGATTACAGCTTAACTTGTCCTGATCATAGACAAGCTTGACATCTTGCAATATAGTTCTTAAGCTCCCCCCCCCCCCCCCCCAAAGAAAAAAAAAAGGGGGGCCAAGGTTTTGAGATTTTGCTTCATCAAGAATGAAGAATTGCCTTCGACCAAATCTCCAACCAGGTTTCAGGTTTCATCCAACAGATGAAGAGCTCATCCTTCATTACCTCAGAAAGAAGATGACCTCCACTCCTCTTCCTGTCTCCATCATTGCGGAAGTTGATCTATACAAGTTTGATCCATGGGAATTACCAGGTAGCTTTATTTATTTTTTTCTGGGTAATTCTTCGCATATATACACAATAACATGACTTTGAGCGATGATGGTGAACGCTTCTGAATGTTACTAGGCAAGGCAACGTTTGGGGAGACAGAATGGTACTTCTTCAGTCCTAGGGACCGGAAATACCCAAACGGCGCGAGGCCGAATAGATCGGCGGCGTCGGGATACTGGAAGGCAACCGGGACCGACAAGATCATATTGGACTCATCCACCGGCGAGAATCTCGGTGTGAAGAAGGCGCTTGTGTTCTACAAGGGGAAGCCTCCTAAAGGAATCAAGAGCCAGTGGATCATGCACGAGTATCGCCTAGCGAACTCTCCCGTTCCCATCTACAGCGACAAAGCCATCAAGCTTAAAGAGTTGTCCATGCGAGTATGTACATCGATCTCTTATGTTGACATATACCTTACGCATGCTTAAGACCGATCCATAATTTTTCAAGTCGGCAGAGTACTTTAATTGGAATTGCCCTAGGTGTGAAACTACAAAAGTTAAGAAATTGCGAGATCATGTCTAAACACATAGTATGAATCGGCTTCATTATGATATGCAATAATTAAATAACTATACGCCTAGCGCCGTTAATTTATTGTTCTTTACATGCATTATTGGAACAAAACCACCTCGGAACTAGACATGAGAGTTTTGTCTTTAAAGAAAATGATTACTTTCAGAGGGGACAAAGACATGTCCCTGTTGTGGAAGCATAACTTCTGATCCCTTCCACACGAAAAAATGTACAGAAAAAAAGAAGAAAAAAAAAAGATAATCACCGAGCCAATAAGATAACAATATTCTCAATTATTAGCTTAACCTTACTTTATGTGGGCAAGAGGATAATTAGCTAATGGACCACCTTTTTTCTATTTCTAACTACTTGCTTTCATCACCAGCACCTTCCGGGGACCATATGGTTTAGTGCTAATCTCACTGCCTGGAGCTGACATGAGCCACATCCTTATCCTAAATTTCTCTTCTTTTTAAAGGAAATTATTGAAGTGATGATTGCTGTAATAAATTACGTGCGAACGCGCTCTCATAATTGAGGATTTTTCTAATGTATGACGATTGAAACTCTCTTGCCACGTGACTTTGATTCTTGAATTAATTAAAATTACACTAATCTCTGTCTCAGTTGGACGAGTGGGTTCTCTGTCGCATCTACAAAAGATCAAGTGCAGCATATTCCATAACACCGATGGCGACAGCGAGCGATGATCCGGAGGAAGAACAGCGCTTGACTGGAGAAAATATCATTAACGACAACAGCACCGTCGATGCGATCAGGCCCATGATGATGATGAACGGTTCTTCATCCTTCTCCAACTTGTTTGATGCCGTGGACTTCTCGACGCTGAGGAACTTCCTGTCGGACGATTACAATGGCCAGTGCAGTAATGCTAATGATGTCAGTGACGTTTTGGTCTCAACTCAGAGTGCGAATCAAGCGAGTTTGGACCAGAAGATGTTTCAGAGCCTTCCTCAGTTGACAAGCTACTCGGCGGCATCGCAGAATCCGCTCAAGCGCAAGTATTCATGGAACGAAGATTCAGATGCGGTGAATTTGGCGAAGAGAAATTTAATGAGCCAGACGTTCTTGGATCAGCATGTGCTCTTGAGCCCGCATCTTCATCATCAGTTTCAAGGGTTTTGAATTGTTAGATCTCCGGAAAATTGAGGGGGAAAAAAAGAAAAGTTGTTGTGAGGTGATTCAGGGGAATGTAATTTATTTAGCATATTGTCAAAGTTCACCATTAGTGAAAATATATCGTACCTCATATATATGAGATTTTATGATTGTGAGGTTTCATCACCCAGCTCTTAAAATAATTTGATTGAAGATCGAGATATACACACACATACATATTACATATATAAAGGAAGCGACATCATGGCTGGCTTGGTCATGACTTAGTTGTGGCATGGCCTCATCATGATCAAGTGTTGGTTCAAGTCGTACCTCGATCATAGACCTATCAATATGGGTCATAAAAACATTTCTTAACCTATATAAGATGTTCAACAAAAAACAAAAAAAAAAACAAAAAGAAAAAGAAAATATCCATACTTAATAAGCAGGGTTGTTTTATGGATTAGTTATATTCGGAAAATGTTAGACTCATCTCTAAGGATCATAAATAAGTTTAATATACGTGCTAAATGGATTCACAACTTATTTAAATCCAACCTACTTCTATAAATCTCTCTTCATTCTCTCTTGATTTTGTGCTCACTTGTTCCATACTTTCAACTTAGTTTGAGTATGAATTCTTCTAAATTTGGTTAAATACAAAAGTGCTTTAATAATATGAATCTAGTCAGATATGGATTGAATATGAATCGAATCAAATATGGGCCACTAAATTTGTATTACATGAAAATAGATCAAAATAGATTAATATGATCAATATGGGTCAACCATTTTCATCCGACCCACCCATTTGATATGTCTACTCAATCATAATTTTGCTAGGACCTAGTCATGCCTTGATCGAGGCCCAAATTGTGGCCGAGTGCATCGTATTGTGGCCTGGGCATGGCCTGGCCTAGACCGAGCATGTGGCAAAAGGCACTTGATCGTGGCCTGAGTGCACGATCATGACGAAACGTTGTGGCTGATTTTTCCATGAATAGATGCACAAGACAAGTGTCTCTCGTTATAAAGTATCATACAAGCTACATCAATGGACCTCGCATGGATGGCCCATATGGAATTACAATTTCTCATTATAAAATATCATACAAGCTACATCAGATAGGCCTTAGAAGCTTAATGAAAGCAATGGACCTCGCATGGGTGGCCCATATGGCCAGAATTCTGGCCACTATCTTATTATTTTCTTACTTGGGGATCCACCAAGGGACAACAGCAAAATCTGTCTCCTGTAAATTGATAAATCCGAAAAAGAAGAAAGATCGCCCCCAGACAAGCTCAGAATCGGTCCAAAAAAAGAATCTTGGCATCTCATAATGTCGACAACGCAGAAGTCAATTATTGTGCCAAATCGATTTCGTACGTGTTAAACCTCTTTCTCGTCACGTAACCTTTGTAAACAAATAATTGAACGTGTGTTATGGTCCTTAGAATGGCCGTAGCTAGCTTTGACCTCCCTTGGGCACAACGAATGTCCATCGGTTCGTTGCATTCGAATGCAAGTTTCGTGCATCAAAGGTGGATACATTGACACTCTTCCCAGATCGTAAGCAATGCCCTTGCCGTGGCTCTTTGGAGCTTATTTTACGTAACGCCCGAGAGATGCCGAGGTGTTCAAAACCCGAATGATTCGCGGGATTTATCGTCGACTCAAAAAGAGCGCAAATTATATTCATACAAGCACGAGAATGAGCTGCGTAACTTAACCGTGATCAAAAGTTATGGCCATGACAAGAATTCTTGCTTCGAGCCTCTTGTGAGAGTTTTGTGTGTTTCTGAAAGCTCCAATTTGATTGATAATCGAAGGAGAATAAATTTGACAAAATCAGAAATTGGCACACGAATGAATTTGCATGATCCGGCCATCTGAAACAACATGAACGGGCAAACGAGAAGTAGAAAATACACGTACAAATAAGATTAAACTGTATAAATATATGAACATGAATTTGAAGGGAAGTCTATCTAAAATGAATCTAGCTTTAAGTTTTTTCTCCCAAAAAAAAAAAATTTTGAATTCTTGCAGCTATCAGAATTTAACTTTTATTCACGCGAAAGACTTTAGATAATCCAACGTTCACGAGTATTGACATCTAAGATTGTGTATCGGTTCTTTTATGTTTTAAAATCAAACTATTTTTCCAATACAAAGTCATAGGTGGAGTTATGAGTAGGATTCAATCCATGCTAACTAGCAACGACCGGACTCCCCCATGTGCAACGCAAAAGTAAACGAGCGCCACGACGAATCTACACACGAAGTGGTAAATGACATGCAGCGAGGCCCACCACACCTACACTACCAGTCTCTGCTAAACCAAGATTTTTCTCGACGTTCATCAGATTGGGAAAACCTCTTCTTGTTCCACCGAATGGTTAAGCTTCAGACCTTGAAAACATGGAGCCAAACACAGACGTGGGACGGTGCGCAAAATCTCTCGTCCTTGTCTTTCCCCCTTTTTTCTCCCAAAGTGAAAACAACCTCAGCTATCAGGAAGATGCCACATAAGTTCACCCCCATCTCCTCGTTGCTCTGTCCTTTTGTTAGCCACTGTTAATTGATGTCTGGTTAGGGTAGTTAGGTGTAGAATAAGAGAGAGAGCCTACCAACTGGAAAAAAAAAAAAAGAAAAGTCTTGAATAATGACTTCTTGAATTTTTTTGTCAAAGTCTCCCTTTCCCTCAAATTAATCAAGAAAGAGATAAGATGGAAAAAAGGGTATTAAGAAAATCTCTTCTTTTTCAATGCGTGACATGTGACCAGCGAGCGAAGCTTTTTTTTATCAATTATACAAGCATTAAACAACTGCTTTCCCCAGTCAATAATCCCATCTGTCCCCGTTGCGGCCAACTGTCTCGGGTCTTGAAACAGTGGTGGGATCGATTGAACTGTTCTGCAAGGTTTTAAGAATGAGTCAATCCTTAATTAATCACCCATTTTTTCCACTCCGTTGAGGGTATTTTGAGGTTGTTTCGTATCATTACCTGCTCAAATACAAAAATACAGACAGCATACGATTGTTAAGATGATGGGATTCTCTCTCCACTGGTAAGTTTGCCCTTAGTTTATTTATTTGACACACGCATCGCGAGTTGAGTGCTTGTAATTAGGGAAATCTTTGTTAGGCAAAACCCTTTTTCTTAAAACATAATTTAATGTTAAAAAGAGGGCAAGGGATATAGGGAGTATTGGATTCGTGTGTGTGAACGGGCTTTACATGTTAGACACGAGATTCAGATGTCATCATGTCAAATAGACAAATCTAAGATGAATAAAAAAGGAAAATACGTACGAGATGACATGAACAAATGGATAAATGTGAGAAGGGGTGTTGACATCCTAACTCATAATAACTTTCATTGGTTTATATGAGAAACCTAACCCAACTAGAGGAAGTCTCTACGTATATCTGAAGAACACATAAACTGTGAAAATATACTTTAATACCCCTCACACATGAAATAAATTGCACCCCCTATATTTTAACACAATTAGGGAAGGACCAGGCTTTAATATCATCTGAGAAAATCTGACCCTAAAGATTAAGCTTACAAGCGGAGGAAGATCAAATGTACATCAAGAGTATATAAAACCTGTAAATAACCGATGTAGAAAATTATAATTGATTCGGTAGAAAATGTAAACAAACTTTCAAGATGTTAGGCAATGAATAAGCAAATCAATTTCTTACCATGGTTACGTAGTATAATTTCCTTCGACATGTATTTCCTGACTTGGTCCCAACCAATTAAATGGGTTTGAATCCTTTAGACACAATTCCGACATGTGAATTACTTATTATCACTCATTCATATGTCAAAATTGATTTTTCCAAAAAAAAGAAACACAATTATTGACTAGAGGATGATACGACGAGTTATCTTTCAGATTGATTTCCATGCCAACGTTGAAGAAGATGACCATAAGCAATTGAAAGTAATCCAATCAAATGATTAAATATTATGTCGTCATGATTTTCCCAATAAACAAATAAATATTAAAATAATGCCGTCATCAACTCGTCACCACCGTGGGCCAAACTCCAACTCCTTTTCATCTTTCATTTACGGCTTTCGTTGTGACAAAAAGTCGTCATGAGTGACGGTGATGATTAAAGCATTATTTTGTTACTTTTTTTCCCTTCCAATCCCTGCCATGTCATGTTACGGGTCCACGTGATCTTGTGAATTTCTGAATTGAATAACACATCATATCCACAGAAGTTTCGAAGACCTAAAACTCTTTATTTTATGTGTGTGTGTGTGCGCATATGCAACATTTGGAAATTTACTCCACGACTGTAATTCAAAGCCATCAATCGGTTTGATTATACGCCATTAAAACTTGTAATTTCTTCCTAATGGAAACCTCAATGCTAGGCGAAAAGAAATGGAGGGAAGCAGTCCAAGATCCAAAATTTCCCTTTTTTTTTTAATCTCGTAAAAAGTATTCAAGCTTTCAAGAAATTCCACTTGGGTTTTCCTAGCATAAGCAATGAGGAAACGGACTCGCCACGTTCGCCTATTATATCCTTCACACCTTTCTTGTAAGAAAACAGAGGATCAACAAAAAACACAAGACGGTGACATATTTAACCAAATCAAACGTGACCAACCTAAAAGGAAAACCATGCAAAATGACAAGAAGTAGGTAGCTACAAATTTGGGTCAATCAAAACAACGATGCCACCTCTCCCTTTTCTTTTGTGAAATTTTAAATTATTGAAAAACTAGGCCAATTTTATTAATGAGTGCCCTGATACACTTGTTAGAAATAACTCTCTCTTTAGATTACCAATCACGCATAACTCAAGACCATCGGTACAAAACCCGTGAAATTCTCCAAACTAGCTATTTAATAAGTGCGCCCGGGACATTCGATTACGTAAATTATATGTTAGAAAAATAAAATAAGAAGGTAATTAGGTGGTTGGAACTTGAGACGTGATCTCTAACCCTCCTTGGGAATTACAGAAAAGCATATTCCCCTCGAGAGGCGGAAGAAGGAGGGTCGAGACAAGAAACGATGTCGGACTCCTAGACTTTCGTTCTTCTCTCTCTCTCTATCTATCTATCTCGAGTATGATTACAACACGTGTGAATGATTCGTGGTGGGCCCCCACATGATTAACCAATGATTCGGGAGGGACGAAGAGATTTAATCGAGGGGGATTAGTATAATTTTGATTTGTTTAGAAGGTTGGTTGGGGTCGCGTCGCTCCCGGAATTCAAAGCCGATTAAAATAAAATAATGACAATAATAAAAAAAAGGTGCAATAGAGAGGGGAAGCGAGCTGGCGTTGGCGCCGCCTTTGGCGGCGCCGGAATGTTTACCTTTCGGGATTATGTCACTCCCCGCGTATGTCATTGCTGCTGGGGGGAGGCGCGGCGCGGCTCGAGCCGAGCCAAGCCGAGCCGAGCCAAGTGGCCCGGCCACGTTCCTTTGGAGCCGTAAGAGCTGGTGGGGGTGCGGGCGCGTTCCTAACTGCTTGCACTTCAATTGATTCTGCAGTCCCCCACCGCCCAATTTCGATTTCCGATTGCGAAGCAAAGATGAAGTATGTTTTCTTCTTTTCAGTTCACCGATCGAGGACGGAACCTAGCCACTCTAATTGCGAAAATCCTCGTGAATTCGGTAGCTTTGTTGTGGGGCCGTAGGTCGGGAAGTCGGGAATATTGCACCGGCACGACAGCTGGGAGGGCCGCGAGACGATCCCGAATCGATCGAGCGTCTCGAGTTGGGCGGATTTTTTTTTGGGTAGGATTGCGGTGGCGTCGATCGTGCTCGATGGCTCGGCGTGCTTCCTCGACTGGAGAGAAGAGTGAGATTCTCTTCTCCTCTTACCCGCATGCGAGCAGGACGCGTGGCGCATCAAAGAGTCGCTGTCCCGAAAGTATTTTCCTTCCGCTTCCTCCCCGGGGTGGGGAATTGGGGGAGATTTGAGGATTTGTATGTAAAATTTAATGAAGTGTGGTTATTTTTTTTTATATAAATTTGAAATATGCATCGATTGAAATAGGTTTTGTCTTCCTCCATTCTTAATTGACAAAACTTTTATGCAATTAAACTTTCGAGTGGTGAGTTAGAAACACGTACAATCATCTATATGAAAATTCCATTATTGCCCGGCGCCCACTGATTGCCCTTTCGCTTACTAGCAAAGAAATTAAGAAAAAAAAAAAACCCCAAATTGCTTGTAGTCCCTTCAGAATTCGTCATTGAATATGATTACCATGACAAGACGCTTAATTAGTTCGAACGGCGCCGATCTTATGTTCAGAGTATTCGAATCACGTCTCTCATTCAACGTACCGTCCGTCGAAGGTCATGTCTATCAATCACCTATAAGTGGAGTCTTATTGGATGTCCATTGGCAGGGGGGGTTTGTCAAAGTTAAAAAGTCGAAATTCTCTATGTTAAAAACCTGTGGCAGTCATTGGTGCACGTTGTATTTGACCGGTGCTCATCGATAAGTCAGAACTACAGCCGACACATTCCTTTTTTTCCTTCTAGTCTGTCTCTCTTTGAGTTTCCTCGCACGAGTGTGCCCAACCCTTAAGTTAGGCCAACCATAAAAAAAAAAGTGCTAATAAAGTCAGCACGCGAAAATTCATACCATTAAGAAAGAAAAAGCGCAACATGGTCATGGTCAAACCAAACTAAAAGAAACCACGAGAACTGCACTGGCACAGGGCTGCATTGAGACAGCAATTATGGAGGTTGTTATTGAAATTATTGTAAAGGCAAATTTAATAATTGTCATTATTTTTTTATTTTCTTTAATGGGTTTACTTTTGACTTGATTTTTTTTTTTTATCTAAAATGTTTGGTGAGTGATTTTCTTGGCGTTGGTGGTGGGGTTGGCCTCTTGTGTACGTGTGCAAAACATGGAAATAAAGATAAGCTTTTTTAAGGAAGAGAAGAAACGGTCGATTTCATCTCTTATTGTAAGAGTAGGAAGTCCAAGATATTCATTTTGAGTCCATCCACTAGAAAAAGGAAGTAGGTTATCGACGTATATCGCCACATAGGTGGTCCTTTTCACATGGTGGTTGTAATTTCTATGCTCGTGATATCCTAAGCAAATGAATGGATCCATCTGGTTGAAATTTCATTGCACTCATTAGCAATCTTCTATTAAAAGTGTGACATAACCTGGGTGAGCAACCAAGCCAATTCAATTAGGAACTGAACTAAACCGGTCTTGCTAATCAATTCCAAGCTGGCCCTATTGAGAACCAGTAGATTGCTAAGTAAAAAATTGGGAACCAGCTTTGTCCAATTCGACTCCTAATTTTATAACTCAAAAGATATTTCTTTTCAAATACTAGCCTATCAATTTTGAACCGATTTTTGGCTAATGGGTGGCTAATGGGTATTGAAATTAGGAAATCCATTTGATACCTTAACTATTATGCCATAGATTGTCTGCAAAGTCCATTTTCCTAAAATACTAGTTACATTACTTATAGTTAGGTCAGGCTATCAAAGGTTTTGGATTTTCTTTCTGCAACTTATTTGCGTTAGGATCGATCACACTTATTGCTAATCAATGTAATAATCAGCTTAAACTCGGGACTTCACACTTGATACAGAATCTACTGGGCTACTAGCTCTTATGCGTATCAAGAAATTCTTTAAGAAATTGATATTGATAGGTTTTTGTTTCCCGACGGGGACTCGTCCATGCAAAAGCTAAGCTATCTTGCTTAATCTTACGGTACACGTGAAGTAAAAAAGTCACCCAAAAAAAAAGGAGGCTGCTAGAAAGATATGGACATGTGTCCCCGGCCGCAAAGGACCAGGTGTCCACGTGTCCTCGGCTGGCCAAAACCATGGTTTTCCTGTTCCGCGTTGTGCACGTGCTTCATCTCAGCTTCTTCACATGCGCGACAGACAAGTTAACCACAATTTTCTTCAGCATAACATGACATTTAATGACACAGTTAGCTCTTAATCCAAATTGCTTCGGAACCACTTCAACCAAGACAAATAATCCGAATCCCACTCGGTTTCTCAAGCCCAAAATTTATATGCAACATATGCTTCTTTTAACATATATTCAGATTAATCAGATTGATCAGTTAGGTCAAGAAAGTTTCAGAGTACACTGAGTACATATATTGTTTTTATTGGAAAATTATCAAGAAAGTCTTAACTCTATTAGACTTTTGCCAATTCAGTTATACATATTTTAATTTACGAAAAATCTGTTCACCTTTGTCATTATATTTCATTAAATCGATATTGGTCGAAACCCGTTGACGTAGATGTCAGCTGGCAACTGTCTCACATTGCACAATTAACATTGATGTAGAGAATTTTTTACAATCTTTTAATATTTTTTAAAAAAAAAATTTTCTTTGTTTGTTTCTCCCTTTTCTTTTCGCTAATGGCTAACGAAGGCTAGCCTTGCTTAGGCAATGATCACCCTTACGGTCGAACTGCGACGACAATCAAAACAAAGTAAAAATGGAACATAGGGTGAGCATATTCGGCATCTTGAGCCGGGCCTTCCACGCACCGAAATTGAATTCGTAGATAGCACACGCTACTTTACGGTCGAACTGCATTTGTATTTTCCTAACTCCACGCGTTACGTTCGGTCCACATGATACAACCACTAAATAAAACCTTTTCCTTTCCAGATAACCCCGTCCTTCAACTCAAGCGCACACATAATCTACCGATTCTCCCCCCTTTCAGACAATTTCCCCCTCGCGCGGCGCGCCTGCCAAGCCGCGCCCCGCAAGCTCCGGTCAAAGCCCAGCCGGCGGTCGGAAATCCGGTTGGGCGTTGACGGTTGACGCGTTTTCGCTTGGGTTGTTTGAACAGAGACCCGGTCGGAACTTAACTGCGCCTAGGGAAACGTGGATTGGGAATGGAATCATCTCGCTCGGGTTAAATTTTTCGTCGCAGGTGATTGGATGGCGGTGCGTGGCCCGAGAAGGGATAAAAAAAAAAAAAAGAAATCGAAAACGGACTTGTCATCTAATAATTAAATTCAATCTAGACAAAAAATTAAAATAAAAAGGGCCGGCTTTGATGTCAAAAGCAGTGCGAAAGGGGTGGGTCCATTTCCGCGAAGGAACCTGCTTTTTTAACCATTTCTTTTTGTGCCAAAAGTTCAATTTGGTACCGTTTTCAAACCATTAGAGATGGATAGACAAGAGACACCAGACTATTCAATACCCTTTATCCCGTAATTAATGCAAAGGTACAATCGGTCGTGTTAATCTCGAAGGATAAGCTGTCTTTTGCCAAGATTTCACCCGTGATTTTACTGTTGATCGAACGTGCGATCGGCTCGGTCTAGAAACTCTACTCTTTTTTCTTATTATGTTTTCGATACGAGATAGGGTTAGGTTGATGGAATGAGTACACGTCGGGAGATTGGATGGCAATTAGTCGAATAAAAAAAATTAGAAATTCACCAAAAAATGAAGAAAAAGGGAAACACACAGGCTTCGTAAAGAAGATGCCTTGCAGGCCACGGATCTTCAAGGAACGTGGGCTGTCGACGAAGCAGCTTCGCCTCACCTCTATTTATGCACCCTCTCCAGCCTCCTTTCACATTTTCGTTCCTTCAATTTCTTCTCCTCCTCTCTCCCTCTCCCCTCGCAATCTTCTTCTCCACTGAACTCTCTTCGATCTTGTAGTTTACTTTATTGGGTTCTCTCTCTTTCTCTCTCTCTCTCTCTCTGGTGCTGCAGAACCCTTCGAGAGTTCGTGAGCTTTTAGCTGCCATGGAAGACGAAATCGTAGAACTGCCTCCGGGCTTCAGGTTCCACCCCACGGACGAGGAGATCATCACTCACTACCTCACCAAGAAAGTCCTCAACGCCAATTTCAACTCCTGCGCCATTGGTGAGGCCGATCTGAACAAGTGCGAACCCTGGGATTTGCCTAGTAAGTCCCTCACCACCACGTCCAATCTCTCTTTTCCTTTTCTTGGCTCGGGTGAACGAAAGATCAAACGTGTGCGTGCTCCGGCTTTTTTCTTACCCGCTGCCTGTTTTCGAACCCGCGTTCCTTGCAGAGAAAGAGCATATGGGGGAGAAGGAGCGGTACTTCTTCAACCAGAAGGACAAGAAGTACCCGACGGGGATGAGGACGAACCGGGCTACGGAGTCCGGCTACTGGAAGGCCACGGGCAAGGACAAGGAGATTTTCCGTGGGAAGGACAACCTGGTCGGGATGAAGAAGACCCTCGTCTTCTACAAGGGAAGGGCTCCTAAGGGGGAGAAGACTAACTGGGTCATGCACGAGTACCGCCTCGAGGGCAAGTTCTCTTACTACAATCTCCCAAAGGTCTCAAAGGTACGCGCTCTTTATTCATGACTCGTCATCTCTTTCGATCGATCTGGCCCCTTTTTCGCCTTTTTCGATTCCTCTAAACTTTTTTTTGTTGGAATTACTATTAGATGCTTTCGGGGTATGATCGTTTTTTGTTAAAAAGGCGAAGGAAGACATTCAGAATTGGTTCTCGTGGCTTTTGGTCACCCCAAGAGCTTGTAAAATGAACCATTTTGATTCTTGTATCTGGTGTTTCTTTTATGGTGCAAAGTTCTGATCTTGATTCGAGCCCAGAAAAAATCTTAACTTTATGACGTGTTCTTTGCGCAGGATGAGTGGGTGGTGTCGAGGATTTTCCACAAGAGCACTGGGATCAAGAAGACCGAGAGCGGTCTGATTTCGGGCCCGTTTCCGGTCAATCCTTCCGGTGATGACGAGCTGCCGAATGCTTCTCCTTCGCTTCCTCCTCTCATGGATGACTCTTATTTCGCGAGGCCGATCTCAAGCTTCCCGAAAAGTGAGAATGATTTCCCAGGCATGACAAGCGCTTCTGCACCAAGATCGGCTGAAGGAAATTACGGGGACGAAATGAATGGGTTCCACAGGTTCAACCCAATCAATACCAACTACCAAACAGACCCAAGTAGCTCGGCCTTCAGCTCCATGTTCTCCGGGCAACTGTCGTTCCCCATCTCGCCGTATGACGGCACGGATAACCCGGACTTCTTCTTGGGATTCGGCTATGGAGGCAGCAACAATACTCAGACGATCATCCGAGGGATGGCGGCGAGCCAACACGAGACGCGGGGCCTGGAGGAGACGCTGATCAAGGGAGAGCAGTTCGCGATGTCGAACAACAAGTCCGTGGTCAGCCACTCGCAGGACACCGGGCTGAGCACTGACGCAAACGCCGAGACATCCTCCTCCGCCATCTCGAAGCATGAAGCCGGGAACTTCTCCGACTTCCTCGAGTACACATGGGAATAGCACGTAGCGCCCCCAGCTGGCTTTCATCACCCGCATGTAACATACGATTCCATTTCACAAATAGATCCAGCAGTCTTCTTTGTTTCGTAGAAATCTAGTTAGGCCATGAGTTGATTGTTATTTTTAGCTGGTTGTTGTACAGATTGATGATGAATTTCTGAACATTCTTCAGATTCTCTTTCTCACTGACAGATAGACTGCAAAACGAAAAAGAGAAAGAAAGACAGTTCGCACCGATAAATGTCAACTGTTCTTATCTTCACATCGTTTTTTTACAGCTGATGCGTAGGTGGAAATAGCTGCTGCAGGTGTGTACAGAATCTTCTTGCGTCGATCATCATTAATCCCTACTGATTCAACGTCAGATTAGCATCGAAGTAAGACTAGGTATGATCTGATCAGTGCTATGCGCACTGTAATCATAGGCAGACCCGATTGATATAATGAATCCAGGAGTCATCGAGACCACGAGTTATTCCCTGATCTTGTGCCGTATTAGATGCCACCTCTTGTTATTATTACTATACGAATCTGAAATAATCAAATAATGAATCTTGGGTCTTGGTCTTATTATTATTTTCTTGAATCATATGCAGCTAGCTGGGTGTAGAAGGTTAGATATACTACGCATCACGAAATTTATTTTTCCGATCGACACTAAAGACTTCAAGACTTGCAATTTAGCACTTTTCGAGCCTGGATCTCGAGCGAGATCTAGGAATACCCAAGTCAGGATCGATCTAATTTTCAGTCTGGAAACGTTCTTCTTAACTATTTCATTAGCTTTTTTTTTTCTTTTTTTTTGGTTATAAATGCAGCCAGTGTAGGTCCATTTATATTACGTAGGATGATGCAAGCGCTCCTATTCTAAGAGATTCAGGCTCGAGGCGAGAAAGGGATGTAACAAAGGGCAGAAGCGTATCGAAAATGAAATCGGGTTTTGATTAATGCGATGCTGACACATTAGGGGAAAACCGGTTCTTCTTGATTGGGTTTTTTATCAAGAGAAAATTTAGCAAATTCTTCGGGTCAAGCAAGGCGAAGAAGCAATCGAAACGGCATATTCCATCTCGTTGCTTATCTCGAGCGGCAAGAGACCCAGATTTGCTGCATGAAAATTCGGGGAGCTAAGGCCACCCTCGCAAGCCACCCCCACGTACTAATTACGTACGAGCTTGCATTGGATAAGCAAAAGCAAATTTTTTTTCTTGCCCCATGATGGCGAAAGATTAGCGCACACACATCGTCTAATCATGTTCATTGGGATGGTTATTCTTCATTCTTTAGTTTGATTTGATCTTCGAGTTACATTGCTTTACGTTTGACGGGACGCTATGATGCGAAACGAGACCGAATGAAAGGGAGAGTAATCGAATGTTACAGGATGGGAAATGTTGGAATGCAAATCTTGTTTCGAATTGGAAAGTGGTAGGAATCTAAAATCCAAAAACTTGAGTTAACAGGTGAAGGAAGACCTCATGTATATAAATAAGATATAAATCCTAAAAGTAAATTAAGCAAGATATCCTAACACTCCCTCTCGCCTACAAGCCGGATTAAGTATTAAAGTGTGGAATTTGACGATTAGACAAGGTTGTACTCGTAAAATGAACTCAGGTATTACATGGTTTTGATACCGTGTTAGAATATTCATCCCAAAAACTTAAGCGATGCAAGATATTTTAAGGGAATGTTTCAATTGGCGATCGATAGCGAGCGATGTCAAGCAACCATAATTTAATTAATAAATTGATGCTAATTGCAAATACTATGGGAATACATACGCAACTAACAAAAATCATTTGTCGTCGTTCACAGCTTACCTCAACCTCGTGTCATCTCTTTCCCTTGTCGTTACCTTCCCGTGACACCTTCACCACCAACATTAAAGAAGATCATATATTATTTGAAGAAATCTAAAATATGGCGTATCCTCTAGCATCTAGAAGACCCGTTCGTTGATGATTCTTCCAATCTCCCCGAAGGAGATAGAGAAGGGCATCAAGATTTCTGTACACACATTTATTTATAAAATGATGTGTCAAGTAAACTTGATCATGGGTCGGCCGGTCCACAAGTCTACTCAAATTGCATGCCTCATCACAAGGACACCTCTAAATGGGTAGAACAGGCTTATCTAGTTACAAAGTCTAATCTAATGATTGAGGCTGCGGTGGTCTAGCTCGACTGGAAAGTTTTTTTTTTTTTTTTTACATAGAGCTAAATGACGAGATCTAGTAACAAATTAGGCCTGATTTTAGGACCCTACAAGACCTGAATCGACCCATCGATCACTTCTTGTCAAGACACGCATTAGGCTCGACTTTTTTTCATAAGTAGTTCTCGGTTGTGAATACGAGCAATTCATCTTTTATAATACGTTTGTCGAACAGTTCATGGTCGCATCACCTTCACTACAATATTTCTGTTTGGCATGGTTTCGTACGAATTACAAAAGTACTGCGAAGTAATTTGTATGTTTGTTAATAAATTATATTTTAAAGCCCCACCCACGTTAAAACCAGGTGAGGCAGTGTCAAAAAAAAAAAATAGTTGTGACCTACAGTAGCTGTGGGGAGTCTGTCAAACACCTGAAAAAGCCGCCACGTATACAAATTATACAGCTAAAACGTGACATTTATTACTATAAATCAAGTAAAACCGGATAGATTTTCAACATTGGAATAAGCTAATAATTACAAGAAAAAATAGGCATTACCAATCTTCCTTTGATATTACCAAAAGAGAGATGCTTTGATGAGTGTCACGCACGATTCTTGAGTGTCACCTCAGCCTATATGTTCTGGCACATAGGCTGATGAGGTGATACAAAAGCTATGCAATGCATCCTTTTTTTTTTCAAATCCACATCACTTTTTCATTCAAACTGTGCATTATTCTCTAGGTAAGCAATCGCATTCGTCCCATTCAATTGGTCCAAAAGGGACATGTAAAGTTCCCAAAGGACGTCCTTCGCCCTGAGGAAGATAAATATTATAATATTAATGCATTATTAAGCTTGACGATACGGTTAACCTTATAACGAGTTCGATAAGCTTTAAATTATTCGATATTTATTAGATCGCGACTATTGGCAATACGCGTAATCTCTCCAAAGATCAAGATACTTATGCTTGAAGATACATGTCCATAAGAGAGTGAATTAGTTTCGAAATCGTGACAAGATTGGTCGTATGCATCCGGTCATTTCAAAAGACTCCTATGCATGAAAATTTATTCATTTCAACTAATACTAATGGCTCATCCTAGACTTTGATTGTTTCGGAAAAATTAAATGATTTGTAAAAAAAATATAAAGAAATGGTATTTTTTTGTTAACAAAATTGTCATTTGTATCATTTGAATTAATCGGTCGATAAAAATATTATCAACAATAATTTATATCTAAACATTTTCGTAAAATTATGAAGATATATTTCATCCATTTATTTTCGTAAAAGATACAAATATATATTTTTAGAAATATATTTTTAAAATTATTTATTTTTCACATAACAAACACACCCTCAAACTTAGATTCATTGATCCCGCAAAATGATTCACGGCTCAACAAGTGAGCACAACTAAAAGTAGCAAAAATGAATAAACAAATAAGAGAGAGAATGAAAGGACATTCAAGGATTCGCCCGCGACTTTTCATGGCAAGTGTGAAGCTTCCTTGAAATTTCCCGGAAACAGATAGAAAATGTTCTGTCTGAAAAAACCTCCAACTAAAGTATTAATTTGTTCGTTAAGGATAGAATTCGGGGACGATCTTTTGCAGGACTCTTTCATATCGAACAAAGAGAGAACCACGAAGACAAAATTGCGTCCCGACTGAAATTTTTTGTTTAATTTGGATCGAGGTCGAACCAAATGGGAAACGTCGTTTTCAGGATTGATTAAATCTGTGAGGAAGATAATTCGGTAGAGACGATACTCGATTAGAAAGAAAAGAAAAGAAGAAAGAAATCGAAAGAGAGCTCTTGGAATTATTCGAAGAACCCGCGTGTCCTAAATAATGTTTTTTTTTTCTTTTCATATGGTAGATAACCCGTTTAAGAAACGGAATAGACAGTTAAATAGACGTGTGGGGCTTTATGCTAGAAAAAGGTAAAAAGAAGTAAGAATAAGAGGAAAGACGTGTGGGGCTCAGACAAGATCATTAGCCCGCGTAAGGACGCATCGCATTTTTCCTTACTGCATGGACAAAAAAACAAAACAAAACAAAACAAAAAACATGAATGATTTATTAATATCACCAAAAATTCCCAAATCAACACACATGTTACACATTTACCTTAAATTATGCTTAATTACGGGTGTATCGATTTGGGATTTTTTGTTATGCGAAAATCAATTTAGGGGTAAATACGATATGAGCGTACTGATTTGGGATTTTTAGTGATATTAACCTTAAGGTTGGTTTCCTTGAGTGGAAGAATTTGTTAAAATAATAATAAACCACTTCTTCATATAATAGCTTAAGTTTTAAGAACATTTGGCAGTGATTCTATAAAATTCTACATAATATTAGAGTTAGAAATCTTGAGTTCAAATATTATTAGGCTTTATTTACTAGATAGAAAGCAAACTAAACGCGAGAGGAAATATAAAAATGATAATAAACCACGTTTCATCGAACAACCTAAATTTTCAAAATAGGTGGCAGTGGTCCCGCGAAATCTCATAGAATTCTCTAACGAATTGAATTTTCTGAACTTTCACATGTTTGGTTCTCTAAAAATGATTAGTCAATGGAATATCAATTTATGATCACAGAGAGCATGCGTATCTAAAGTTAAGAAGAAAATGAATTCCCTAAGGGAGGGGGAAACCATTTTTTTTCTGAAAACAGGGTTTTCCCGGAGAGTAATAAATTCTTTACTCGAAACGAACGCGCTTTTCGGTGGGGACAAGTTCAAAAATCTTCTAGATAAGTTGACAAGGATAATATGAAAACGTCACCACCACTCGTGTGGGCTGAAGCCGCAAGCCACAAGCCACAAGGCTGGGAGAGCGCCGTGCGGTTGGGCCGTCGCTTTTCGAGAAGAAAAGGATTGATGGGCTAATTAGCAATTTCTTAGTGGGGGACCTCCGCCCTCGAGCCAATCCATCATTCACATACCCTCCTCCTTCTAATTTTAGAAGAAAATAAATAAAAACTATTGTACCCATTTTGATTTTCCAATTTTTAAAAATATTTTCAGATATTTTTTGGGGTATTTTTCTTTTTGGTGGCCCCCCCAAGAAATGGAGACATCTTTATCCAGATTCCCCCTGCGAATAATGATAACAATTCATGATCCATCACCTCGTGGACCCTTCCCAACCCGATTGATTCCTAAATCTTTGCTAACAGTGCTGCCGCAGTTAGGAACATCAGCAAGCATGATGGGGACATTTCGTCCTCTGCCAACTATAAATGTCGTCCATTCAAATTAAGGAAAACCGAAAAGACAAGTCCGGCGGGTCAGTGCGGGGCTGACACGCTTGCGTGCTGAGTTCGAGCCCGTCTTCTAGGATCCCGGCGGCAGTGGCGGGTCCCTGCCACCGTCCTAACGGAAGGCTCGTGACCCGTGATGATCAGCATCACTTGGGACAGCACGAATCTTTTTGTTTTTCTTGTACAAACAAATTCTGCAACTCTTTGCCAACATTGCACCAAGCTCTGATCTAGATCCATTGCTTGCTACGCCCACATTAGCACTGGTTCATACAACAGCAAAGGGTAACTTCCAAGTACGGAAGAACAAAACACAGATGAATCCAGCCTTCCATTTTCCGGCCTCAATGGCCGATGATCTCCCATTACCGTGTCAAGGCTTTTTCTGGAGAGATTCAACCGCGCGCCAGTGAGGCTAAAAGATGAAGATGAGATGCCTGCCATCTAGAAGGAGACAAGTATCTCATCTCAGTTCTTATCTCAATCGACATATATAATTGGAGTCGCATTAGGCAGTGTCCCATCCTGAGACTGGGACCATTTCTTCAACTTACTTGATTAGAAATAGCTTGACTGGCCTTATATTTTGTTACTTAAAAAATGCTCTGAGGGTACTCGTTTACAAAATCAATTATATTCGTTTGCCATTTTTGATGAAACTTCACATTCAGTTTGCTTTCTAGCAGCATATAGCTCTCTCTCTCTCTCTCTCTCTCTCTCTCTCTCTCTCTATATATATATTTTAAAGATTCATCTGAATGTGAGAGTCAAAGTTATAATTTTAACCGAAAGCTCCATAACTAGTTCCAAAGTCACAATTTTAACCGAAAGCTCCATAACTAGTTCCAAAGTCACAATTTTAACCAAAAGCTCCATAACTAGTTTTCTTATAGAATCATGCAAATTCATAAGTCAATGACCAGAAGTCAATACATAGTTAGATCAAGTACCTATCATATCTTAATGTTTCATCTGAATGTGAAAGTCCAAAGTTATATTTTTAACTGAAAGCTCCATTACTAGTTCCAAAGTCACAATTTTAACTGAAGGCTCCATAACTAGTTTTCTCACAGAATCATGAAAATTCATAAGTCAATGACCAGAAGTCAATACATGGTTAATTCCATTCAAAGATCTGTACATACTTCTCCTTCACGCAGTTCCTATTGGCTGAAAGAAAGCAACAATAATTCTCTCAAGAGATCTAAACAGCAAAAGAAAATGTACCAGAAATAGGTGATGCGCAGTTAGGAACATTAGTAGCATGATGGGGACATTTCATTGTCATCCAACTATAAATGTCTTCCATTTACATAAGGAAACTGAAATGACAAACCTGGCAGGGTGGGACGCCGCGCGGCTCCGCACTTGCGTGCCGATTTTGATCCTGTCTTTGAGGATCCTGGCTGCAGTGGTGGGTCCCTGCTGCTGCACTATCGGAAGGGTCGTTACCCGTGACTATCGACATAACTAAGGACGGCATGGATTTTTGGAAAAAATACCACCTCATTCGGTCAAAAGGTAAAAAATAAAAGGCCCCTCGACTTTTTTTATTTTTCTTGTACAAATAATTTCTGCTACTCTTTGCCAACAGATCACTAAGCTCTGATCTAGTTCCTCAGAAGCGTCATCCATTGCCTGCTATACTTACATTTGTGCTGGTGCATACAACAGCAAAGGGTAACTTATGAATACAGAAGAACAAAACACTGAGATGAATCCAGCCTCCCATTTTCCGGCCTCAATGCCTCATGATCTTCCATTACCGTGTCAAGTCTTTCTCTGGAGAGATTCAAGGGCACTTCAGCAAAGGCTAAGAGATGAAGATGAGGTGCTCAGCGTCTCGAAGGAGACAAGTATCTCATCTCAGTTCTTATTTCCCTTGATGCGATCGACATATATAATCAGAGTCGCATTAGGGAGTGTCCTATCTTGAGACTTGGACCATTTCTTCAACATACTGAATTAGAAATAGCTTGATCGGCCTTACTTTGTTACTTAGCAAATGCTCTGAGGTACTAGTTTACAAAATCAATTTTATTTGCCTGCCATTTTCCATGAAACTTCACATTCAGTTTGTTCTCTAGCATTATTTATATATACTCTTTTAGATCAAGTACCTACCACATCTTTATGATTCATCCAAATGTGAAAGTCCAAATTTATAATTTTAACCAAAAGCTCCAACTAGTTTTCTTATAGAATCAACAAAATTTATAAGTCAATGACCAGGAGTAAAGAGATTATTAATCCCATTCAAATTATCTGACTAAATTAAGGGGTCCACAATGTCGACCAATTGAACTAAAAATGCACATACATCTCCTTCATGCAGTTCCTATCTAGCCAAGAGAAAGCAACAATGATCCTCTCAAGAGATCTGAACCGCAAAAGAAAATGTACCAGAAATAGGCAATGCAAGCCTTGACTTGTTTTAAGGCGCTCGTTCGTCATTACTAGATGTGCTTAATGCCAAAGTCCTAAAGCAACAGCAACACTAAAGAGTAACAGAAGTGTAACATTTCCTCCTGGTAGAATCTCTGGCCTGCAAAATGCAAAGCTTGTTTTCAGATATAATTTGTCCATCTGTAAAAGGATAGCATGATGACATGTACAGTGGTGAGAAGTGAGAGGCACATGCTTTTGTTGAAAGCATTTTGTATACTTCTCCAAGAATGTTCATGTATACACCATTGGTTCAAACCAAGTTCAACAAAGAAGAACCAAACCATATTAATAATCATATACCTTCACCACCCATAAACTCGCTTGGAAAGGATGAAGCAGTTCCCATATAATCTGGATATGAGTAAATTACTATACAAGCAATACATATTGAGAATCATATTCTTTAGATACATAATGTCAGTAGAATCTTCCTGTTGCCTCATGATGCATATGCAGAGAGATATGAGAGATTATGACTCAATCAGGAGCTCGTTAAAGAGTTTTGTCTTGTGCTTTAATCAGAAATACAAAAAAAATTTCATCTCTGCAACTTGGCAGCTCTCACTAATGTCCATCTCATTATTTTATTGATTTGAAAAAACTGAAAGTATAACCAGATTAATCAATCGGTCCAGCAATGTCCAAGCAACATATAGAACTAGTGATTTATTGGTCTCCATCTGCCAACCTCTAAAGAGCCCGCCAATAAGACTCTTGGCTAACTTAGTACACTCCATTTTCATTAGTTAGACTACAGAGAATATTTTTGAACATCCTTGATGTTTTCCTCCAACCAAATATATACATCTAATCATCCGTCGTACTTGTAGCTTTTCCAAAGGATGAGATCAGCAAAATTGACAACTACTCAAAACAGAGGTTGCAATGCAGAAAATGAATGTGCTGGGTGAACCATGTTTCGCACCTAAAGATAACAATTGGATCCATGAAAACCATTAAATATAGATGAAAGTGGAACTAGCTTGAGATTTGGGGCTGTACCTGAGCTTCTTCCTGGATTGCTGAATGTATGCCATCAATGGAGGAAGGATGCCAAATAGGAAACAGTTAGCATATACCCCAGCAAAATCGAGTGCTCTAGAAAAAGCCGAGCGAAAGAAGGACACTATAAGAACTGAAGCACCAAGTACTACTGGCACTACAAGAACTTCAATGGAATCAAATGCCCTTTTGCTCGATGTTGCATAATTTTCTGGAGCTGATGAATGTTGTAATCTACTAAATGAGATGATTCCAGGATGACCAACACAATCCAACCTCGAATAACCTAGAGAACCAACTCTGCCAGCTCCATTTCCATCACAGATCATCGGAGCAGGACTCGGATTTTTCCCTCCATTGTTCTTCTGGAAAATCAAGTCTAAGGTATCAATGAGCTGTTTTGGGAAACTTACAGCATAGCCTATCAGGCTAGTAGCAAGAGCAGAAAAGGCAAAACCTTGAACCGCTGCTAGAGCGGAGGACTTGATAGAGAGCAAAAGGGATATGGGATCTCCAAGTGAAGCACCAGGATTAGTCCCAGAAAGCCCCAGAACAATCAAATTCCATGAAAAAACCATAATTAATGGAATGAACCCACCAATTAGAATAGCTTTCCTAGCATCGTGCACCGAATTTCCAGCAATCTTGCAAATGAAAGGGGTGATCACATGGAACCCCAGCGTCAGTACCATGACTGGAATGGCTGGCAAAATTGATGACACGCTCCAAGAGGCATGAGAAAAGGAAGCAACCACATTACTCCTAGCCACAGACAAACCAATCCCCACTAGTGCACTTATAGATATAAGCATAACAAAGCACAAGAGCCTATTTGCAGCATCTATTGCATAAAAGGGGAAGAACCTGATGACAACCCCAACAGCCAAAGGAAACAACCCAAAGGCCAGTGCAACATCCACACATGGGAACCACTGTGAGACAATGGAACCAATCCCAGAAACACATGCCACCAACAGAGAAAAGCTCAGAGAAGCATACACAATGGCCACAAGAGCCCCAAATCCGTTCCCCAAGGCCTTAGTAGCAAGGCCAGTGAAGCTCACCTCCCCAACCCCATCTTCCTCCATGGCTGCAAAAGTGAGCTCTGCAACAAGTACTATGGAGGACACAACATAAACCCATGCCAAGAGAATGGCAATGGTTGAAGGGAAAGGACCTGATTTGATGGTGAGGGCGGGGAGGCCCAGCATTCCTGGTCCCACTGCCGTGCCCACGATCAAGCTGACAGCTCCCCAAAAGCTCTTCTTCTGGGTCTGCTCTTGAGTTCCTGAAGGTTGTGAAAGATGCAGAGACTCGCTAGGGAATGCGCAGTTGGGGACTGAAGTAAGTTTCTGGGTTTTTGAAGTAAAGATTGGGTTTTTGGTCAACGATGGAGTGGGATTGTGAAGTGGGGTTTTGTCGGGGTTGAAGAGAATGGGGAGATTGGCGGCGGTAGTGCGAGGGTGATTGATGTTGTGTCTGGGGAAGTTGAATCTTGATGCTGTCAGAGTTTGTGAGTCTGTATGAAAGTGAGGGAGGCATTTTATGAAACCAAGGACTTGGGTGCCTGCCTTCTGTTCAATTAAGGTTCCCCTTTCGCAGAGAAGAATCAGTTGGGGGACTTTGCCCAAGATTCTAATGAAGCATGGATCTTTCTTTGGTGAGTAAAAACAAGGACAGAAAGTGACATCCACCGGGAAGATTCTGACGACTGAGGCTAAATGTTAAATTTGGGCTAGAGTCACGGGCCGGTTAATCGTGGGTTTTCTTACCAGTGTGATGTTAGGATCTTCTTCTCAAATCAGCATAGAGAATCTCTTTAGAAAGAAATTCTGAATTTTTTATTAATTTTGAGATATACAAATGAGGGAGAGGAAATCATTATATATACAAGAACTCATTTAATCACAATCGTGAATCTCCTTTTAATTTAATAGTGGAGGTTCCATCTCTCTATTTGCCAACTAATTACATTAATTACAGGAACTATTTAGAATAGTACACATTTCTCATATTGCTCACCCTTTAGAATATTCTAGAATGTACAATAAACCCCAGGACTTTAAAGCTCGCCATGTCTTTTAAGATGATCATTGTTCTATCGTATGAAAAACCTCTATATCATGACATTCTCCCCCATCTTATCTAGGGATGTCCTCATTGCATTTTCTGAATGGAAGACATCAATTTACTTCCTGAACTACCAAGGAGCTTTTGCAAATTCTTAACTTGCTTCACTCTCCAGTAGATCATTCCATTGGATCAAATACTCTCGCTTTAACAAGCAACACCATTTTTGTATAACTCGATCCACCATGATGCAATCAAAATCTCGATTATACAAGATTTTTGCCCCGAGAGGCACCTATTGTTCGTGAAATTCTAAACGCAAGTGCACGTATCGAACAAGTAATATAATGATGAGAAAAAATATCGTCCCACGGAGATCAATAATTAATAAACTAATTAAATACTAAAATAGATTAATTCTAAAATTTATCTAACAAATCAAAATATAATTTAGAATAAATTAAAAACAAAAATTGAAGACTAAATGCAGTAAAATCAATTAGATAAATATATTAGAGCATCTGATTTCACC
Organism: Eucalyptus melliodora; assembly: GCA_004368105.4. Lineage (NCBI taxonomy): Eukaryota > Viridiplantae > Streptophyta > Magnoliopsida > Myrtales > Myrtaceae > Eucalyptus > Eucalyptus melliodora. Next base: position 17,955,891 of record CM023412.3, read on the forward strand.
ATAACCACTAGATATGAATTTTAGATTGTTGTGAATACAAGAATGATATCAAACATGTGATAGCGGAATTTCCTAATCTATTTACTATCATATCTCTAGGTATAGCAAACTTACTCAGCTTATTAATTCACTATATCTCTATGTGAATTAAAATAAACATGAATGCATTAAAAATTATGAATATTCCCGGTTTACAATGAGTCTTTTGGATCACCTTATCACCGAAAGCTATACAAATAATGCGGTATATTTCTATCCACGTTTAATTCATGGTTATATATTATAATAAGCAATTGTATATTATCACATCTCAGTCTCAAACATGCACATCGGATCATTCAAATGGTGGACAGTCACTCAAAAGCATTAAACGCAATAATATATAACTCACATGAATGAAATCAATTGTAAAACATAAAAATCATGAAATTCATATCATCATGATTAGGCTACATCGTAACCCTAACAAAAGAAAATTAGAACATAGTAGAAGAAAAAATAAAAATAAAAATAAAGATCAAACCCAGCATCTTGAACCAAAAGACAAAAATTCTGTCACCACTTTTATCTTCTCTTCAAAATACTTGAAAAAACTCTAAGAAGAATGAAAAACGATCTAACTCCCTCTCCAAAAAAACCCTAGCTGCTCTCTCTGTCTCTATTTATAGGATATATCCAAGATATCTATCTCCCAACGCTTGCAGATAACATTAGGGAACAAAATCAAGAATTTCCTGATTTGATATCCATCTTCCACTGCTACTTTTATTTGAATTCCTGATAGTTGACATTCTTTTCTTTATCTTCTCCATATCTCATTATTCTACATAAACAAGGAAAATTCAAATAATTAGAAGGAAAACCAAATATTTTCTTATAGATAATGCATTAATTATTGCCTAAAATAGATAAAATAACTCTATTTTTATAGAGTTATCACCTATTGTGATGTTCCTCGATCAAGATCCTCCTCATCTACTTGTAGGGGTGAGCATGGTCCAAATTGGGCCGGTCCACCCCCTAATCCTAGGATCAACTCGCACAATGCCGGTCCTTAATTTTTGGGACCGAGGACCGACTCTATTGAGTTTGGGACCGAGGATCGGACCGACTTAATGGGTTCAATCCGGTTCTAAGGTCAACCCGGGACCAACCGATAATTTTTATTTCATTTTTTATACTCCTTAAAAAAAACGATTAAGGGTCGGATTGATCCAATGGGTTCGGTTCGGTTTCAATGTCAACTCAAGACCAACCAATAATTTTTTATTTCATTTTTTATATTCCTTGAAATGGCAACCGGGGATCATTCCGATCCAATGGGTTCAATGATGAGCGAAGTCAGCTAAGAAAGACAAGTGATGAATGTGAAGTGGGGTGAACATCAAACATAATGAGCATCGAATGTCGAGCGGGGAGCAACAAGCTAAGCGAGCATCGAGCGTTGAGCGGCACGAGTGACCTAAAGCGAGCGAGGCGAGTGTTGAGTGGTGAGCGGAGAAATCATTTCTTTCGATTTTGGAAAATTGAAGACTAAGAGGATAAATAAGATAGAAGAAAACGAATACTAGAGGAAGATGCCATAAGATGCATTTTTGGATACTGTGAAGACTCCTCACAAAAATATTTCCTCATTCATAAATTATAACTATCGACGCTGTAAAAGACATTAAAAACCTAAGTTATTAAAGAATAATGTAAAATTACTTGAACTCTTCACTAAATAGTTGTTTAATGTTATTGAGGTCGTTTATTTAAGATTTTCTCTATATAAAAAAATTATATATATATAGTCAAGATCGATCCGGGTTGGACTGACCTGAAACTCTCAGGACCGAGAACTGATCCACATAGTGCTGGTTTAGGAATTCCAGGACCAATGACCGACCTAGTCTCCCTAGGAATCAGACCAGGACCGGCAGGATTGGGCTGGTCCAGGGTCGGTCCAGGGTTGACCCTGGATCGATGCTCACCCCTATCTACTTGAAGTGGCTTGAGTATACTTACATGGAACACCAAATGTACCTTTAATTTTGGCGGGAGCATCAACTTGTTTGCTAGCTTCCTGACTTGTGGCAACACTCAGAGCAAACCTTCATAGCGACAAATAAACCACTTGTGCACTTCCCAAAATCGAAGAACCAAGTGTAGCTTGACCAATACTGAGTCATTGACTTGTACTCCACATGTCATCACTTTCTGTCGGCCCGTTTCTTCATGCGCTTCAAGGCCTTGTGTAGATAAGTTCCGCGCCAAGTCTGCTTATTTATGCCACTCCTTAGTGAACTTGTAAGCTGTAGGCTATTCATTCAATAGCTCATTGCAATTGTACTATGAGTGAGCAGTTGTTGCCCCCATCATGATCTCAAAAGGACTTCAATTCGTAGACTTCGTAGACTTACTCCGTTGTAAGTTATAGGAGAACTTGGCTACGTCGATTAGTTTTGCCCAATCCTTTTGCATTTTGCTCACATAATGTCCAAGGTTCAACTCTAGGAGAACATTTACCATCTTCGTTTGACTGTTGATTTGGGGATGTAGAATCATGGAGAAGTTGACATTTGCCCTAGCAGCTTAAAAAACTTGGTCTAGAGTCTCCTAATGAAACGAGGATTACAATCGCTCACAATCGTTTGTGATACACTCTAATACTTGACAATATGCTTTAGAAATAACCTTTGCCTCCTTAACTAGGCTATCCTTTGTAGCTGACCCAAACGCTACATGTGTGGAGAACTAGTCTACCATGACCATGAGAGTCTGACACCCTTTGGATTTAGGCAGATTCACAATTAAGTCTCTTAAGACATTCTCCCATGAATGCTTTGTGACAGGGAGTGGCTCAAGAAGCCTAATAGTGATCATTGCTACAATTTGTCTTGTTAACAATAAGACACATCCTCATAAAAGCTTCAACATCGTCACGCAAGTGTAAGAAAAAATACTGAACTTCTACAAGTGCCATAGTGTGGTGGATCCCTAGAGGAACACGTACCTTTTTTTGTAGCTTCCCATAGAGGAACACATATGGTTGTCACCCCATGGTGTAAAGTAAGTAACCCTCACACTAGAATTGTGGACTTGCCTATTCGTGCATACTCAAGAAGGGCCTCAGCAATTGAATCGTGTTGCGGGCGCTTTTTGATTCGCGAGGTCCATGGGCACTCAGGTCAACTGATGGTCACCAATTCAATCTTTCATCTAAGTGCATTGGCCATGGATTTGGCCTCCCAGGCTTGTATTCTAACACATAGTCAAATTATGCAAGTAAGTCTTGCCAACGAGCTTGCTTCAAACTCATCTTCTTCTATGTTTGGAAATAGCTTGCAGTTGCATTATCTGTTCTCATGACAAACTGCGATCCCAAGAGGTAGTGTTGTCATATACAAAGGTAGTCCACTACCACCATCTCTTTCTTTTGGGCCATGCATCGTTGTTTAGTCTTGTTCAACTTCCTTGATTTGAACACCAATGGGTATCATTCTTGTATTTGAACACTACCAATAGCATAATCCAAGACATCAATTTTTACCTCATACAATTTTGAGTGATTGAGCAAGATGAGCACTAGCTCCTTTGTCATTACTTGCATTGGCCAATAGAATGCCTTTTGGCATCGATTTGTTCGTTCCCACAACTTCCCTTTTTTCAGCATGTTTGTGAGTGGCATGGTGATACTTGAGTAGTTTTGGATGAACTGCCAATAATAGTTAGTGAGGCCAATGAATGATCCCAGCTTAGTCACATTGATTGGCGGCTCCCACCCTATAATGGCGCAAATTTTTGCCAAATTCATGCACACTCGTCCACCCTTAACAAGATACCCTAGGAATGGGACTTCCCATTACGCAAATGCACCATTCTCTCGCTTAACATATAGGTCATTCTCCCAAAAGTACTTGGAAGACTTGGTTGAGATGCTTGATGTACTCCCTGCACATTTGACTATACACTACAAGATCATCCTGGTAAGCCACAACAAATTGATCAAGAAACAGTTGGAATATCTTGTTCAAGAGGGTGCAAAATGTTGAGAAAGCATTGGTCAGACTAAATGGCATGACAAGGAACTCATATGAGCCATATCATGTCGCACATTCGGTCTTTGACTCATCTCCATCAACATTCCGTACTTGCTAGTAACCTCGATTGCAAATCAAGTTTCGTGAACTATTGAGCTTCACCAAGTTGGTCGAACAAATGGGCGATGAGTGGGATCAAGTATGTGTTCTCTAGTATATACTTGTTCAATGCCTGGTAGTCAATACACATTCGAAATGATCCATCATATTTCTTCTGGAACAGGATCAAGGTGCCTAACGGAAGTTTCGATGGTCAAATGTAGTTGGCATTAAGCAATTTCTTCAGTTATTTCTGCAATTATACCAACTCTAGGGTGCCATTCGATATGGTGTCATGGCAAGTGGTCGAGCATTAGGAGCTAGCTCGATTTGATGATTCACCTCCCTTTGAGGCAGTAGCTTCTTCCATAGCTCGGGAGGCATTACATCTTGAACATGTCCAGAATTTGAGCTACCTCCATTGAGTCATCGACTAAGCATTCCATTTTTCTTAAGAGTCCTTTCTAGGGAAGACATTGGGTTTTCAATGTATACATAGAGAAAGCCGTGTGCAATGAAAAATGCAAGCACAATTTGGGGAGGGATTTTTGCACTTGAGCTACCTCCATTAAGTCTTCATTCTTGTTGCCCTCGGGGTCCTCAGCCTTCGAGTTGCCAAAAAGGTTACCCATTTTCTTTGCTCCTTTAGAGACTTGCATCAATAACATCTTTTGATCACGTCCTAATTCATGCTTTGCCGAGACTACACATTGATCCCATGTGTCTAAGATGTAAATACTATTGGCAAACAGAACAATAAGAGCATCTATCCTATCAAGGAAACCTAAGCCAATGACAAAGTTGTAGTCGTCGAGTGGGATCACCTCGGGAGTATTCTTGCTCTTTCATTGCCAAATGTGAACTTCCACCTCCTTAGCCACGCCACATGTAGGGACCTTATTGGAATTTACGGTTTTGAGTCGCTCAGCTACCCTCAACCTGTAGGTTGAGCTTTCTTGTGACCTCCTTCAAGATGAAGAGGCTAGATGCTCTAGTATCTACAAGTACACTTGTCATGGCACCCACAATCATCACATCCGTGAGTATGAGTCATTTGTGCTTGTTTGCATTCTTCGCCTTAATGAAACTCATGATCCTTAATAAACCCAATCGTGTCTCCTACTCGGTCTTGTGGGTCTTGACCAACGCCGAGAGTTCCACTCCTATCATCACACCTACGATGCCACTACAATAGGGCATTGTCGGTCAAATCTATGACTACAGTACTTAATCGAAGTTTTCCATCAATAATCCTGATTGGTTGGAAGTACTACTCTATGTATCATTGGAAGTTGTCCACTTCCTTAGCCACCCTTGATCCCCTGAACTCTTTTGGTTTTAGGGGCATCCACTCGTGAACCAGGTTGCACAATAATTACCCCATTCACACGTACAACTTCTAATTCAACGAGTTTCACCTTGAATTTGATTATCTTCGTGTGCATAGCCTCCACCAAGGCTTCCAAGACATCATTTTACTACCGAAGTTCTTCGGCTGCAGTGCCCATGGTGCCCAACATGTCTCATCAAGGCTTACCCATGCTAGATTTGAGCCATTGCACCTCTTCTTAGAGCTCCTCCTTTCTTGTCGCAAACCCTTCAATGCTCTCAAACAACTCCTTGACCACTCCTTAGATGTCCCCCATGGCAATCCCCATCTTTGCCACATGGGCCTTCAACTCCTCAAACTCTTGCAACCCTTCTTTGACTTGAGGCATTGTTAATCATGGCCCTTCCACTTAGTTCCTCAACAGTATTCCCACCTTGATGATCTTCACCCTAGACGAATGATGTGTTGGAACATGGATCTATGGCACTTTGGATCAACTTACTGTGATACCACTTGTCACGAGCTAAATGGTCTAGCATTCCCTTACCCATGTAGCCTTAGAAATTTCTTCCCAAGTCAGCCTTTCTCACCACTCCTCATGAAGTATCTTAGAGAGGGAAGCTCTTCACAAGGATCGTACAGAGAGAAGCACTTTAGAGAAACACTCTTGGATTTTTTATTACTTGTGAGATGACATAAATGAGGGGAAGAAACCATATATATATATATATATATATATATATATATATATATATATATACAAAAACTCCCATAATCACAACCGTAGTTCTCCCTTCAATCTAACGATGGCAGTTCTATATCTCCATTTATCAACTACCCGCATTAAGGGCGCGTTTAGTAACGATCCTGCTCCCGGGGACAGATTCTGATTAGAAATTATCCTTTTTTATTCTATTCCCGGAAACAATTTCCGAGCAAAAGAACGTGTTTGGTAACTATATAAAATTTATTATTCTTGAATTAAAAAAGAACATAAATACATTTGGTAATTACATAAAATTTCTATTCAAATTCTAAAAAATTTATTAAATCAAAGAAATTCTATTAATTAATTATATTTATACTAAGTAATAAACATATTAACTAATCAAATTTTATTAAATAGTAAATAATAAACTATAGTATAAACTATAAATATAAATACTAAATAATAAATTAGAATAAAAAATTAAATATGTATTCTATAAATAGCAAAATTTCAATTCATACTTCAAATCATTTTTTTATTTTTAAAATAATTTTATTAAGTTTTTCCTTTTTTTTTGCTTTTTCCTTTTCCTTTCTTCCTCCCCTTTTTCTTCTTCTTTAAGGTGGCCAATCGTTGGCCTTGGGACAATCGGCAACTAGCCAAACGAGGGCTAGTGACCTCACCAGAGCGTCGCCAGCCCTCGTCGGCCGAGCCTCGCTGGTGGCCAGGCGTGCCCAGCCTTGCCGAGGCTGGGTTTGCCTTCAACGAGCTCACCAGACCTCGCCTTGGCTTGGTGAGCCTCTAGCAAGCTCACTAAACTGGTTGTCGACGACCGGTGGCGGATGGCAACCATATGAAGAGAGCGGTTGGCAACCATGACAGTAGCGGTAGATGGAAAAGAAGAAAAGGGAAGAAGAAGAAAAAAATGGCTTGATTCTTAGATTTGTTCCCAAGAATAAGAATCAATTTTTTTTTTTTGTATTCTTGATTTTGTTCCAAATTTACTTCTGGAAAAAAAAAATTTGTTCATGAGAACAAAAATTTTACCAAACACGATTCTATTCCAAAACTACTCCTAGGAACAAAAAATCAGAATTATGGTCTATTTGAATGATTACCGAACATGCCCTAATTAAAAAAATTCTCCTGAATAAGTCACATTTCGCATATTACCTGACTCTAGAGTACACAAGAAGTCCTAAGACTTTAAAGTTCACCCAATCTTCTTGGATAATCTTTGGTCCATCGTATGGAAAACCTCTGGACTGTGACCCTACTTGTGGTGCTCGGGCCGGGCCACTCCTAGATAACAAAAAAGCACTTTCCTCGTCCCATCAATTTGATTCAACAAGCAATGGAAAGCCCCCTTAGAGCAGAACAATATTGGTGGTGGATAGACTTTGGCAATTCATTTAATGGTCTTTGTGCTTGGCAGGAGACTGTTCCGGAGAAAAAAAGTTGTAATTGTGTGCAGAGAAACTCGAATTGGGTTAGGAGAAAATTTAAACAATTACAAAATTAGAGGATTAAATATTTTTTATTAAAAAAAGATATTTTCTTAAGATTAGTTGACAATTATCTTGACTACCGAAATTGTGATATCGTCCATCTTGTTGTACCATAACAAACAAACAAAAGGGCATGCGGGGGTGTATTGGAAGAACAATGACAGACGTGCCAAGGTTTATCAATCGAATGTACTTATTAAATTATCCGGTAGACTTTTATCGGGGGCTTAAATAGGTCCTCTATCTTGAATAAAAACTCACACGTACTAAAATTGAACCAAATCTAGCATTAGGGATTTTAGTATTTTTAGCATTGCCTCATTGCGATTTTCGAGGAAGAAATTTGACATTGAAATGTGCAATTCTGTTTACTTTAAGAAAATAAAGTAATTATGCACCTCAAAGTAACCAGATAAGATGACTATAATTTGCATTGCGCAAGCTATCATCACAAGCACTAGTCAAATCTAATCAATGCATAAGCCTAGATTGATCAGGTGTTGTACTGAATCTAAAAATCCTTTCTAAATTAATAAGATATTCAATCTTCATACAAAATCGATCGAGTATGGCTAAGCATAACTAGTTGGTTGACTAAGCTTGAAGGAGGGAATGATTTGTTCAGACTCGCTCATCCTGTCCTTTTGATTGATCAAGCTTAAGTGACCCATAACTACCTCGAACGTCGTGGATGTATATCTAAATATATTTGGTACATGTAATTCAAGCTCACACACTTCATGCAAAACGATATTGAGTGCCTATACTCTTATAATTTTTTTTTTTAAATGGTTCTTATATACTCTTAAATCATATAAGATCAATTGATTGCAGTAGCTCGATAATGTGACCATCATATACACATAATCCAATGAATCAATGGGATTAATTGGACTCACATCGATCATGTGCACATGAAAAATCTCTCTCTCTTTGCTTCCCTCTTTTTCAATCGAAAGAGGTGGCAAAACGAACTGTCGTCTATCACGAGTTTATCCGGCAAGAATATCCAAATCCAATTGCTTCCCCTTTCGTCGTCCTTGCCCACGAAACTTCAAATGCCGCCACGTGTATGATCCTCCGCAGCTCACGTGCACCTGCCACCGCCCCACGTAAAATCCTACCAATCGACATAGCGGGCCTTGTCGTGAAGTAAAAATCTCAACGTCCGCCTCCGCTGATCACCGCCGTCGGAATCACATCGTATTAACTGCCAACTGCCAATCCAACGGTCGCCTCGAATTTTCATTTTTCGCCTTGTTAAAACACTTTTTCCATCCATCAATAGCTGAAAAACTCTCTCTCTTTCTCTCCCTCTCTCTCCAATGCAGGAAAAGTGCTTTCAACGGGACCCTTTACCTTGTTGAACGAGCAAAAGCATTCAATCCCGCTCGTTTTCGTTTCCAGTTCGATCGACAGGCCGAAGGAAGATCCGGGTTTTGTTTCTTTTTCTTCGTGCGGCGAGGAAATGGCCGAGCTCATGAACAGATCGGGTTTGTTCTCGTCGCACCACCATCGGGTCGCCGGCGAATGCGGCGTCTCCGTGTTCCCCAGAAGCTTCAAGGCCGGCAAATTGGCGGGGTTTCAGCTCAGGCTCCGCCCCGTCGCGATGTCGAAGCCGCCGGGGCTGAGATCTCCCGTCTCCAGGTCGAGGAGCGGCGTTTTCGGCGACGGAATCGTGCACAAGCGGCCTGAGTGCTCGCCGAAGAGAAGGCTGTCGCGAAATTACTCCTCGAATGTGCAGGTTTGGCTTTCTTCCCCTCGCGCGATTCATCTGTTTCTTGGATATTGTTCAGGTTGTTCTGTACGTTTGGGTGCTTTTTTGAGGAGTTTTTATGCGTGGTCACCATTTAATTTATATCTGTCCAAGCTTGGGTATCCATTTATGGTGGTATTTCTTTCTGATGATCGTTTTTATGTTTTCTTTAAAAAAAGGGTGGTCTACAAAAGTAGATTTCTTGTTGGGTATCGAATATAATTATTTGATTGCTCGCTTACGGTTTGGGACGTTACTTTGTAAATCTGGACATATTAGTTAATTGTAAATTTTCGGTACTTTCTTATTGGGAAGAAAGTAATTGAGTTTCCGTTGCACTATGAAATGGCACAGGGTAATTTGAGAATAGGGAAGGCTCAGAAATGGTGGGAGAAGGGGCTTCAACCGAATATGAGAGAGGTCAATGGTGCGCAAGACCTCGTGGAGAGTCTGTTGAGCGCTGGAGATAAACTGGTGGTTGTTGACTTCTTCTCCCCGGGCTGCGGTGGATGCAGGCCCCTGCATCCGAAGATATGCCAATTGGCGGAGACGAACCCGGATGTGCAGTTCCTTCAGGTGAACTACGAGGAGCACAAGTCCATGTGTTATAGCCTCAATGTTCATGTTCTCCCGTTTTTCCGATTATATAGAGGTGCTCATGGCCGGCTCTGCAGCTTCAGCTGCACTAATGCCACGGTTAGTTTCACGTGATCCCTTCTATCTCTGCTGATGGTCCAGTTATTGATGCTTTTCCTTGGCGGTGGTCTGATTGGTGAGGTTGTGATTATACTTATTACTTCAGTCCTCACCCATCTGCTGAGTTCATATATGCTGTTTTATGGGTATAGAGAGTTCGAATTACAGCGAGGCTACAAAGTGCAAATCTAATGGACTGAGGGAACTAGGAAGACCTTGTGTCATAGCCTGAAGACTCTCCATGTCAGACATGGCTAGTGATACTGGATTATGTTGTTATCAAGTATCATTGTCTATGCTCAGTTTTAGGAGTATGGAGAAGGTTTCACGGTTGTCTTCTATCACTTCGATTGGAAATTTTTTGAAAATGTTTTCTGCTTCAAGTTGTCAATTTTTGAAAGAGACACTCGTCCTTTCTTTATCCCAGCAACATCGTTTTAGATTGGAAGTACATGATCGTGCTTCATGAAATTTCTTTCTCTTCTCAAGATTGTCAGAAAATGATGTGAAATAGATATCGTTGTTCTCTGGAAACAGCTCTTCATTTTCTTAACCAAATGCGCTTGTAAAGAAGACACATGACATTAATCAGCCTTTCTTTTCTAGCCAAAATATTAATTAGCTTACTCTTAGGATCATCTTTTTTGCCAATAAATCCTGAGAGTTCTGGCTACCATGTTGTTTTCATTGACTGTTGAATAATGGTACGCTATGCATACTATTTTGTTTTGTCCTGTTAAGTTTATTGCTGATGTGAAAAATTGGCTGTGTTGATGTTTCACAGATAAAGAAATTTAAAGATGCATTGGCCAAGCACATCCCAGACCGTTGTAGCCTCAGCCCGACAAAAGGTCTGGAAGAGAAAGAGCTGCTGGCGCTCGCAGCCAACAAAGATTTATCCTTCAACTACAAGCCGAAGCCAGTTCCTGTCACAGAGCACGAAGAAGCAGTGGCTGAACCTGTGGTATCTCCTGCTCATTCGGACCTTCCTCTCCCTGTTTCACTTCCCCTTCCCTCATCAACCTCTTCGGACCAAAAACCTTTGGCTAACACAGCAAGATGAGGTTGGCAACTATAGTATTTGGTCTTCATCTCTCTTCTTGTACAGGCATTTTTCTAATTTTCTGGGCTTGTTTCTCTCTTTACAGTGCTTACAAAGCAAGAAACTGGTAAAGACAATAGATAGGACTTAGATATACGTGTATAGCCAGTGATTCGCAAGCGGTGGATTTATGTTTTTTCGGATCCAAGCTTGCTGTTCTCTCGGTACCTTAAAGAATACCGGGTAGTTTGTGAGTGGCTTCTTGTTCCCTAGGGAAAAAAGCTGTCGTAACTTGAAGATCCTATCGTTTTATATTCTAATGTAACGTGCCTTGCGTGTTCATCCAGTGGCCAGAATGGCCGTGGCATGCGTTGCGGCTTGCGATATGTCGCTGCTTGTTTGTTTTAGGAATGAGCCACCGTTTTCTGTTTGACACATCCATAAAGAATCTCTGTACCTCGGAAACATTGTCGGGGTTGTTTTGGCGTACATGGACTGTGCTCGGCCTGGGGTTAGGAAGTTTACATCAGATGTAATAGGCTAATAGCAATCCCATGCACTCAAAACATCGACCATTTGAGTTTGTAAATGGTTAATATTGCAATGAGGAAGCAAGAACAGGGGACTTTTGAGTGAGAAAACTAAAACAATATAATAACCGCAATTACTCAAAATGGAGCAGATTCTTCTACCATTCTAATTCACTCCGACCTCGCCCAAGTGGTGTTGCTTATGGATAATAAGCAAGTTGAGTAAAATAAGGAACAAGTTTGTTGTATAAAACTCTATATAAAACCATTGAAGGCCCTTGAGCTAAGTTTTGATTTTTGGCAACACAATCGCAAAGGCTTTTGATGCAAAACTTTGCAAATGCTCAAAGCTCGAGGCAATTTACTATGGGCTTTGGCTTTTCCAAAAATGTTGATTCATGGGTTTAATAAATTATTTTTCTTTCAATCTTGCCCTCGCTAATATTTTCGTAATCCTATTTTGCTCATGTTATTTCTCCGGACACTATTCCTTGTCTCTCTCATATAGAGACTATTGTTGCTCCACATTTAGCTCACTAACCTCTGATCAATGCTCATCGAGGGTTGCACAAAGGTTGTTAAGAATTGATGTTCACCTTTGATCTTTAGATCTAGCTTGCATGAGGTTATTTGATGCTCACCAAGGATTGCCTAAGTGTCATTGAGGGACAGAGCTCACTTCCGATCTCCAAATCTAGCTCGCCTAAGGTCATGTGACCTCAATGTCACCTCGCCTAGGGCCACACAACCTCAAGAATTAGTATTGGAGTTACCGGCGGAACAGATCGATCATGCTATCTTCTTGGATCCAATTAAAAAATTCCTAATGAACCCTAGCAAATCAACTGACCTTTTCACATAGTAGGATTGGTCTCCTCCCTTATTCACCTCTCTCTAGAAAGTCCTATTAGTCAAGCTTGGAAGCAAGCTGCTAGAAGTAGCGCGCTATTTACTAATAGAATCTCAAGTCAAGGCTCTTCTCATCGAGAGTAGGTTCTCTTCAGGTACAAAAAGAAAATCAACATTGGATACCCCTTCTTTCTGACTTTCCGTTTTCAAACAGCAATTACACATTCCCTCGGCCTCTGAAACCAGTCGAAGTGCCATTGCCCATATATGAAGAACCTAGTTCTTCAATCATATTTGCACATAATTCTTCCTGGATTCGTCTGTCCTCAAGAAGTGGCAATAGCTAGAGAGTTTCATTGAACACTACTCCAAATGAAAGCAAAAAAATCATTAAAAGTCGGATCACAAGAAGTAATCGTAGAGATGCTTTTGCTGTTGATTAACATTCACATCATGGTTTCGTTTGATGGAAGACACTGAGCTCGTGTTTGAAATTGAAACTCAAGAGTCACGTCAGAAAGTTAATTTACCCTCTAAAAGGTAAGCGATCCTAATTAATTCACTGCCCGTCTAGACTTAAAAACATTTCGACCAAAAAAAAATCGTAAAAACATACACTTCACCAATCATTGCTGCTTGTTAAAGTACTGCTTGGCAGATATCTACTACCCAGCCCTAGATTAGCACCAATATACAACAAAACAAGGTTACACAATCTATAATCTCAAAAGCTAATTAGAGAATGCCAAAGGAAGGGGAAGTTACAACCATCTAAAGTTGTAAAAGTGTGAATTGCTAAACATGGAGATATCCAGATTTGCATACATGAGTATGATAGGGGTGCAAAGACAATGTATAAGATTCGGTTAGTAAAAGGATGAAATAAATGAGTTTAAAAAGAAGAAGAAGAAGAAGAAGAAGAAGTGATGCGACAAACTATGTCTTTGTAACATCATTTGTAGACCGAGCTTTGTTTTTGGCTCTAACAAGTGAATGCATTAAAATTCGATAGCAATTTTAGAGCATGGAAAGCGATCCCATTCGGCCGATGTACATTGCTACCATCAAGATATGGAGTAATTGAGAATCTCACGTACCCAGCTGAGGTGTTAAAAACGTCGCTTAGGTGGTTATAAATCCCGTCAGGAGGGAAGCAAATTTCCAGTAGGTCCACTAATGCAGGTAAAGAAAGGACTAGACCGAGCGTTCAACTCACCATTTTCCTATCATTCTATTTCTGTAGGGCCTCTTGGCTGGTGATTCACTTAATTAGCTCTGTACATAATGTACAGTGATATAGGAGAAAATTGATATGAAAGCAATTGATGACAATCTATATGCCATGGATATTGCTTTCTCTCTTATTGAATGTCCTAGTTTCACAAAAATACATGGTGAATCACTCACACATATCATCTATCATTGCAGGGAGCGCTCTATACAAGGAAAGGAGAAAGAGTGACTTCAAAGGCATGGAAAGAAAAGGTGACAATCAAGAGTAAATATCCCACACCCACCAATTACCATGGATTGCCTTCTCTCCAAATTCATTGTATAGAGCACGAAAGCAATGTACAAAGCAAAAGATGCAAGAGTTAAATTTACACAAGGCTATTTGCTAAGCAAGATGACATTGATATTAGTAGACAAAGATGTTTTACCGGTGGGAACTAACAATCCCACTAAATAGATACTGATTATTGTGTTATTCTGAGTCGCATCGATCGGCATTCATATCCTACTGATCATCAGTGAAAGCCAACAATGAATAGGATGATTGGTATTGATAGAATAAGACATGGACAATCTGCAATGTCGGCCTCTCAAAATTAATCAGAAAAGTACATTGCCAAAAAGATTAAGGGAAGAAGAAAGGTCGTTCAGACAGTAGATATAGTATGTAATGGCAAACGTTTCTCCCTATACTAATCTTCCTTCTCAATGCTAACTTTCAGATATATCTATATCAGAAGTCAATGTGAGTAGACCGCACAAGTATGCACTATTATCGGATCAAGCTTCACCTTCTCTAGATTGCGCTATTGTATTTTTTAACAAAGCATGCTAGGAATGTACAATTGCACTACTCACAAATTAGCATAATGAGTCGACAACACCCTAACAAAGTATATTTTCATGCCCGGCAAGAGAAAAATGACTTTTTGAATCAGAAAATCTCGAAAAGTTTCCATCTTTCCAAGCGATGCATCAGTTGGATAAGATTCTCCTTCTCGCCAGCAGGAGTAGGCTTGCGTTTAAATGAATATGAAATGTCTGAGCACGAGACAACATACCAAATGAAGAATCAAGAATCTCGGAGAAGCACCCGATGCAGATCATGACGGTGAGTAATTAGTAAAGATCACCAAAAGCCAAACATGAGGCTCAAGAAAGAAGCATGTAGCCAAGACTAACTTGCCGATCGATCTTCGAGGTATGTTCGAATGACTTGTCTGGAATCAGCTCAGAACCAGATCGAAAGACGCTTTTCCAGAAAGAAGGAAATGTAATTCGGCAAGTCATCCTTGGCTGCATCATTCTCTCCTAGCCAACATGTGAGGTCCTTGATGAGAGATGATGGGACGCGAAAACTCGGTCGCCGAAGAGCCAAAGCCTCTCTCTTCGTCCTTGCCTTTCTCTATTATCCAGAAGTGTCAGCATAGAGAGAGAGAGAGAGAGGGGGTGAGAGGGCGAGTCAAGATAAGGCCTTCAAGGTTCGAAAGAGGCTGCTCCAAATGTTTCTAAATAAAACAAAGCTGACACCTGTATATTCGAGCAACCTATTTTTCTCAGAAATATAATGTGATATTCTATCCGAGAAATCAATAGATGCATGCTCTCTATCCGAAAATGTCATTTTTACGATTGTGTATCAATTCTGATGTCTACATCGAAAAAGCTAGTCAATTATGATTGGTGTCGTGGGCTTTTCATCAGAGTTGGATTTTTTGCCTTTTTTGGCGCTGTTTTCTAAGGAGGTGATGCGGACGGGTCTCTTTGTATGCATCTTATAATATGGCCCTATAGATTGATGAATGGATAAGGATTGGTTGCATCACCCTTTCTCATTTCAGCATATTAGTAATAAATGCAGTGAAATATGTACAGATTGATGGTTGACTCCTCTCCTTTTGCTACTCGCCCATGGAGACAGCTAAAGATGAGCAATATTGGCACTTATACATGGGATGCTCATCTTCAATATCGATTCAGGGCTTAAGGAGAATCGAGCGAATCATTAGCAGTGAGAGAAATCTTTTCCTTTAAATTAAAAAACAAAGCTTGTTGAGGTATATATTATGTTGCCAATTGGATTTGTCAATTATATCACATGAATTGTATAATTGATACATAATATATTATCTTTGATTGAAAGTAAGAGTCAAGATCTATTATGATTTTTAGGTAAGAGTCAGAGGATCTATTATTAGGTAGAAAGAATCGGTGGTGTGGGTCAATGAAACATCGCAAAAATCTCCATCCAACCAACTGCATTAGACATCCAAAACCTCTTAACTTAATAATATGGGAACTTCTATATATAGACTTGGCCTAGCCATGACTCACTTTTCAATGGCGTAACTCGTTGCAGACGCTTCCCTGCGATGGCGCCTAGGGTTTCATCAACCATGCATGTTACTTTGAGAGAGAGAGAGAGAGAGAGCAAGGTGACCCATACTTCCATGGCCAGTGAATCCCTGCAAGGAGATAAAATCTTGGGAAGTGAAGGGGGACTCGTGGATCAAGGGCTCTGTCGGGCACTCGGAACGATATGCAGCCCGGATTCCTCCGTTTTGTTCTGTCCCTGGTTTGCAAAACTGTCTCCCTCTCGCCCCAACTGCTCTGCCATCTTAAAATCTCCTCTTGTATCACATGGAGCAATCCATGTGACTAAAGGGTCATTGCTCATTGATGGCGGTACCGTTCCATCTCTCAGCCCACATCATCGATCGAGTATTAAAATCATCGAAGTTTCTCGTAGTAAGAGGCGCACCATATTCATATTCGATTCTTATTTGATTAAGCTGTTTCGGTCATGCTACAAAACAGCACTTTACAATCTCCTATTCTCACGTGAATGGATCGTCTTTGATCGGACTAAGGTGGTGAATTTAACCCAATAAGCGAAATACCTCGTTTAACCGTTGCATCAAAAAGAAAAAGGAAGCTTCCAGCTCCCCATGATGTTGCTTCATTGTACGGTGATATACGAGAATATGGCCAGCTGTTTTTTCTCAGCTTATAAACCTATAATGATGAAGTTTCATCTGTATTTCCTCTATATTTCCCAACTCCTGGATAAATTAAACAAACGAATGTTAGCTTATTGTCAAAATTATAGAAAAGAAGTGACGGTATTGAAATCGTAAGATCTTGCTAAAAAGCGCCTTTATGAAGCAACTAAACAAGAATGTATTGCATTTTTGAAATGCAGCGACTTTTCTCGTGATACACAAAGTCACCGCGTTGCCAATTATAAATTCTTTTAACCTAAACCCGAGATCATAAACCTAGTAATCAGCTCATGAGCCGCCGGTATCCGCCCGTGTGTTCGTTCAATCACGTGGATGTCATTCCCCGTGCACGTACCGAAACCCAAGCTTAACTTGCGCAGAATTTAGAAACCGTTCTTCCGGACAATCATATGGAGCATATGACTTAAAAATATGCCGAGCCTGAGAAAACATGATGCTTCTTGAAAATTGTACCGCCTGCTTTCTTGTTCCCTTGGCACAGGATAAGCTATCGGAATCGAAACTTGCACAAGATAATAAAATGTCAACATGATTTTTAAAACATATTGCACAGCAACATCAGAAAGACCAAAAACTTTTTAATTTTCTTCTCTCCTTTTCTCAAGAGATGAATGAGAAACTATGACATAAGCTAGTTCACAATCAATCACGGACTATACTCCCAACCTGTCATTTGTTAGTCACACATCCAGGAAACCGGCATAGAAGAGTCATTCAGTACAGAGACAGATCAACATGGATTTTAAAACATATTGCACAGTAACATCAGAAAGACCAAAAACTTTTTAATTTTCTTCTCTCTTCTTCTCAAGAGATGAATGAGAAACAGTGGCATAAGCTAGTTCACAATCAATTACAGACTATACTCCCAACCTGTCATTTGTTAGTCACGCATCCAGGAAACCGGCATAGAAGAGTCATTCAGTACAGAAACAGATCACTACCACAGAAAAGCACGGACTGACTTGTACGATGATGAAATGCTTGCAGTTCTCTGGATTGTGGACGTGGTATTAAAGTTGCCCAAGTTGTACTTCTGCCCTTGGCCTCACAAACTGATTTAAAGCACTAGCCCACGTATTGACATCCCCCGCAAGCTTCAGTTCACTGGAACTCATAGGTGGAAAAACTGTAACCCGATCTTCCTCCATTTGTGGCTTTAAGTTCAAGCTTCTGAAATGGACTGTGATTGAGACAAGGGCAGGGGTTGTTCATATTTACCCAAAAAATGAAGAAGTACGTGAAAGCAACAGGATTCCAATAATGAATAATAGCATAATCAACACAACACAATGGAATTCTCTCCCATATATTTTGCCTTTCGAATTTTGGCGATCATGGCATAAGAATAACAATTTAAGTGCTTAGAAGGCCAAAGCAAGACACAGGAGAGGATTAGTGCATAACTTTCTAGGCTACCTGCTTTTAGGATCATAATAGAACCCGCTGATGGATCCATCACAGCATGAGAAGCAAACATAGTAAAAGCCAGCTATAGTCAAACCACAGTCTTCTCCAACATTCACAAAGTACTGCTCTTTCCATCTCTGGCCAACACATGAGCAAGAAAGTGAGAAGTTGCATGGAAGAAGATAAGAAACTCCACAATTGAACGTCACTAATGTAGCTTTAAACTTGTTACCATAAATATGTACTGATAATTGCTTAGGTCCAAAGTTTTGCCACCATCAGCTTCCACTCGGCTCTGGAAAAAACATGGCCGTAAAATATTTAAAAAAAAAAAATTATATGTGAGAAGAGTATTGTCAAATAGACAAAGAGCAATGATTGATATATCCATTTGGAGTAATCTAAGCAACTTGTGGATGTGTATTAGACATGTATGCACATAAATTTATGTACAGGAACGTGACATATCACATATGTCCTGAATACTCATAGCTTCTGCTTTGAATGAATATAAACATCACATATCTATGTCGTGTGATTATATGTATGTTTGCACCTGTTTCTGAAGTCTGACTACTTACCAGAAGAGGCAAGAAAGATGAGAACTTGGTCCAGTGCTTTATATCGTCTTCTGGCCTAATAAATATTTCCAATAATTAGACAATATTCTATAAGGGATCCTAGTTCTAACGATGAAAGGTTAGACAGAGCTTTGTTCTCCCATTTCCAAATGTCTGTGGGGAAGCATTTTTAAGAATAACTAGAGGTTTGAACTTGAGTAAATCAAGAGAAAAAATGAACATACGCTGCTTCCCACTTGCCAGTGAAGAATGTGTAGTTCTTGCCGTCAACAATCTCTCCTTCCCAAAAGGTCACTACCTGATAGAATTGGTGAGTCATAAATTGAAGCCATGTCAGTGAAAGAGAGCTAAAACGTAGCCCATTAGCACCCTATTTTGAGAGGCAAAAGGATACATAATTGTTGGGATTTCCATGATCTTGGTCAGTAAATATGCAGCAATCTCTATCAACAGCTTAAATTCTGGTATAAGGTCATCAAGATTAAACATAACTAAGAATTCCAAACACCACCCTACAAAGCAGTTGTTTCCACCAGACAGCAGAGCAGTAAACACTTACAGAGCACAGAGTTATCATAAAATCTAAATTGGTTGGGTGGAAAATCCATCTTACCGGTGTATCTGCCATTGGAACGTTCAGGGCTTCCATGGTACCACAGAGATAACCATGATCAAGGTCGCATCCTTGAATACAGACATTAACTCTCCAAGCTTCATCTTTCTCGTTCTGCAGACTAGAGACGTTCTGAGTGCCAGAGAAGGTCTGCATAATAATTGAAAAGAGACAATCAGAACATAACCTCAAAATACTGTGCATTTGAAATTCCTCATCGCTAGTTTAGAGAAATCATTAAGAAATAAGTACATATGGAATTTTCGTCTATAGTGCTAAAATTAAAAAGGTAGAGGCCTAATGCAAATGCACAAGCATGCCTCCAAATAAAAGTTCATCACATAAAAATGTCCTTAATCTAAGCAACAATATGCATGGTCCCCCTATATTCCTTTTACTTAAGAAGGGCAACTGCATAAAAGGTCAAGAGATCAGCATGCTAGTCGAGCATATAATTGGATCCTTACATAGGTAAATTTTGAAGCTTTACAAATATGAACAGGCATGATTATCCCTTCAATATTGCTACAGAACCTAGCCGTGAAGCAGAACAATCCTTATCTATCTATTACTGGGAAAAACGCCCAAGAGCATGTTGTAGTCTTGTTAAAATGAATATAAAAGAACAAAAGACATAAAATAGCCTAGTTTAAGTGCAATGATGTCTGGCTCTAACGTCTATCTCCATACTCAGCAGTTATTCCACAGACAAATAAGCAAGAACATGGAGAAGCAAGAGTACATAAATGGTCATAGCTACTGTCAGAATGCAGCTCTGCAACAATTCAAGGCATTATTGGAGCAAATCCTTAAAGAGCTTGTCTCTTTTTTTTTTTCTTTTTTTTTTTTGATGGATTAAAGAGCTTGTCTAAGCAGCCATTGAATTGGAATATTTCCATCAAATTTATAGCTACAGCATTCATTGATCAAGAATGAAGATTCACCTGTCCAACAGTTAAAAGTGAACAAGCTTGGGGTAATGTATTTCCAGAATTTGCACCTTCACAATCAAGCAATCTCACATCAGTACCTCAAAGAGTTCAATTACATTCAAAGCCAAATATAAGAAGGTGATAATGTGGTCAGCAACAACAAGTACTAAGGGTGTGTTTATCTTGCTGAAAACTATATCCTAAAGGAAAATACTTTCCGTGAAAATCATTTTCAAGGAAAATAGCTAATTTTCATTTGTTTTGTGGTATGCTGAAAAGCGAGTAAAACTCTATCTTAAGATAGAAGACGAAGTTACTAAATGCTTGTGGAAAGAGGCTTGTTATGGTTAGAAAATAATTTTCCCTACTAAATGTGGGTGTTCTCTTTGACTGTAAATGTTTTTCTGTGCACTAAACGTGTTCAACCAACCTTTCACGTAAAAGTCCGGAAAGCTAATTTGCAGAAAGCTCTTTCAGTAAAACAAACATGCCTTAAGTTCAACTAACAAATATACAAACAACTAGACCTTTAAAGGCTGATATTAATTTATAAAAGAAGCAACTTGCTTACAAAGAGATCTAAATTCCATATTTTAGCATTGAAAGAGCCACAGTACAAGGGATGTCATTTAAGCTAGGAGCCAGTCAGTCCATGAAAGGGAAAAGAAACAATCAAAAAGCATTTGTGTGCAAAATGCTCATAGAATTAGGTTTGTCTATCAGTCAGCTGCAGAAGTAAACCATCAATTCAGCAGATAAGCAAACTATGATTGATTTGTCCATGCACTTATAGACTTAGCCTTCTCCAGTTCAATAGACTGGTGACAACCACGTACAAGTAATTCCTAGGCATATTCAAAGGTTGCCCAGCAGCTTAACTTGATTGAGTTTCTAAATGGAAGAGGAGCAAATGAGGTGGAATGCAGAGGAAAAGAACCATGGATTCTTCTGATGAGGTGATGGTTGTGTATCATTTCATCACTAAACTTCCCATGTTTCAAAATAGCAGCTGCTAGCTGTGATCTCATTTGGTGCCAATTCATCCCCCAACAGTCTCCGAGCCTCAGATAGTCGCTGATCGGTCTTCATCTAGGCCATTCAATCTAAGGACATGGTTGGTACCAGGTGACTGTTGATTAATCTTGGACCCGTGCCTATCTATTTCAGTAGCTTCATTCCTAAGTCACTTACGTCAAGGGGTTAGCACAGGTTGATCCCCTGTAACTGTCGGTCCACGGTTGCTGTCTATTAACCCAGCTGGCATCAATACATACAGAGTATTCATGGTGGTCTGAAGTATACGATCAATTCAATTGGATACACTTCAACAGAGCCTAGGGGCCATACAAAGTACTTCCGGAGCCATTTTAAACTCTTTCGCCATGACTGCACCATCATATCATTATCACAGCATCAACTCAGCCCACCATCGGCCATCATTCAGGAAAGGAATTCCAATCATGATCAAGTTCAACAAAGTAGCTCGAGTCGAAGGTTCAAATTTTCACGTTTTACCAAATTCAGGGGTCCGATATCATATAAATTATCCTTATTATGATCACAGCTATGAACGAAGGGTACACTGAGATTCGCAGCTAACATCAGTTCCTCGCAGACTGATCCCCCAACAGAAAGCGAGGCATGGCAACACAAAACCTCCAAAAAAAACCAGCAACCGGAAGTGAAATAGCAAACACCCTCCAACAAATTCAACCCCTTTGCCAAACCGACCGCAACTTCAACACGTATTGATCCAACACGACACAGCCCCCGAATCCTCACCATGTGCACACACGATTCCAGCACCAAGACCGACAAACCCAACGCGCAAAAGCAACGGACTCGTCCAAAACGGACGAAACCGCGCCGTATCGAAAGCAGGAACTAGAGACATTACCCGACACTTGGGAAGGCGTTGAGCTCTCCACAACCCTCACCGGCATCTTTCTCCGCCTTCCCTTCCTTCTCAAAAGTGGGTTGAATCCGCGATCGAGACGAAGATGGGTATGCGTAGATTTCGGTTCCGAAGCTTTTCTCGCAAGATGGTATGCAAGAAGTTCGATGGATAGTAGTGATCCCACGATTTCGGGGCCGCTTCCGAGGTCCAGCTCGTTTCTTCTGCGGTTCATCGCTGTTCACCCACTTGGGCTTTTCCGAAAAGCGCTCTTGTCTGCAATCGAATAATCGCCACAAGCCCACGAAGATGGCCAATTATTTTGTTATTCAATTTTTTATTTATTTCTTTTTGGGTTTTGATGGAAGTGATTTTCTTTTTCTTTTTCTTGTTATTCTTTTGGGATCAAATTTATACGAGGATCTCAATCTCATCGTTGGCGATGGCACTGCCTCGCCTTTTCCCCTCGTCTTTTCGTCCTTACACGTTTGCGTTGTAATGACATTCATACATTCGTATTAGATTTATTCTATACGGAGAAAAAGGGGATTCTTGCTTTAAAAACTCTGAATTTCGCCTGCGAATCGCTTTGCGCCGTCTACTTTTGAAGCTGCCGATTTGTGCCCTGAACCTTTTGTTTCGAGGAGAACAATCCTTAAATTAAAAAGCACGAATCTGATTACTGGCAACTGGGAATCCGGAACCCGAATTCGCACTCTTGGTCCAATCTCTAGAGAAAGTGTCCAAGCCTTGAACCAATCGTAACCATTTTCAAGGTAAAGGTGTGCTGACTCTTGAGGACGAGATGGAAAATGCTTGAGAACGTGCTTCGAATGGGAAATCGACATGCTAGAAACTTAAAGCGCTAGGAAATGCGAATGCAAACTGAAATCAAGAGCATGGAATTTAGAAGACTCTGAAATTAAAGTGCAAGAAACGTAAATTGCAAGCTATTAGACTTCGTTGAAACTGATGGTACATTTGTTTACTGGAAAATGAATTATTTGCAAAATATTTTCTTAAAAATCATCCCTCATATCACTTACAAAAATGAATGAACGAAAAAATATTTTTATTATTTACTAAATATTTAGATAAGAATTATTATCAACAATGAAAATTTATTTTATTGACTAATCATCTAAAGCGGTACAAGCAGTTATTCTTAAGAAAATATTTTTCAAATTATTTACATTTCACGAAAATTGAATTTTAAGGGATTTATTGGAAAGGGAGAAGTGTTTTAAGACGCCAAGAGGAAAACACTAAGCGAGAAGAAAAGAACTTTGAACGAAACTAGTGTTTTACAAGCGACATTGCGAGAAGAAAAGCTTGAACGAAACCTAGGACTAAAACCTAGACATATATGGAAATATTAAAGTGACAAAAGAAACGTAAAAGAAGACATTTGTACTCCGACAGCTCTTCAGACTACTTTCGCAAACTCCTGCGCATCTCGATTCGATTGTTACCTCGATCTGTTCAAGACCATATCTACTACTTTGCGCCCACGACAATCTCACTCGAATTAAAAGGACCTACACATAATAGTACAGCATACCGGTATTCCCTTGTTTCCTGTATTGGTTATGTTCTTCATTTCTCGTCTAGCAGAAACTAATCGAGCTCCGTTTGATCTCCCAGAAGCGGAAGCTGAATCAGTTGCAGGCTATAATGTAGAATATGCGCGGGATGCGATCCTTAATAGTCCACTGTTGGCGGAAGCCAATGTCCCGGGGTCCCGGGGACTCATTCTGACTGAAACAAGGGGTGGGTCTTTACCAACTAAAAACTATTTATCAGAATAGTTACCAAATCAATCTTAAACTTATTATATGAATGTTAATTCAGTTTTAAACTCTTTAAGTATAATAATGTAGTCCCCAAATTTTGTATCGACCAATTGCTACTGGAAATTGACTAACCGCATGCGATTTTAGACAGCATTTTTTTAGCAAAAAATTTAAGACTACGTTGGTAAATTAGAAAGTTTGGATTGAACTAGCGTCCATATAACATGTTTAAGACTTGATTTGTAATGTTCTTCTTTACACCCCAAAACAATCGAGAAATTTTGTGTAAAATTATGCACATCCCCAAAAAGTCGCTCTACTTATAATGCCTTAGGGATCAAGATTTTCTTTTTTTAGGTCCATAAAAATTGAGATTTAGGACACGAATGATAACTGTTCAATTTTTTGACACAATTTTTTGCTATTGAGTTTTTAAGCAAAAATATGCATTTAATAACAATGCAAAATTTCTATTTTTGAAACAAAAATTCGTTTGATAATAATACAAAATTTCTCCCTACCGAGTGGGCAGCAGGTGGCGAGAGCAAGCAATGAGAAGAGTACTCATTTCTCATTTTTGTTTCATAAGTAAAAATTAGAAAAAAAATTCTTCTAAGTTTTATTCCCAACCTATTTGTAGACTAAAAATTTGTTCCAGAAAGAGAATTATGAAATTACATTATTAAATAGATTTATATTCCAAACTTATTTCCAGAAATAGAAAAATAGATATAATTAGAAATAAAATAATTATTATGTGGGCTCTTAGTAGGTGGACTTTCTCACCCTCTTTCTTAGTTGAGTTTTGTTGTTGGTCGAGGATCCTGCTAAGTCAAGTTTTCGACAGCTGAGCATATGTCTCGTGCAATTTTCAACTACACCTTATTTAATTATGGGCGGTGACTTTGACCCTTTATAATTTCAAGGGCAATCCCACAAAAAATTCTAAACTTTTTTTTCCACAAGACACCAATAACTTTTAAATTAATTTTTTGACCACTAGATACTCCAAATTAATACATCTATCACAAATTTACGTTTCATTAGTTTCGGTTAAATTTTACCATCAAATTATTGAGTTGGATGACAAATGACAATTGACAGGTATATTAGTTTGGGATTTCATCCTCTGTTCATCATAGATGTATCATTTTATCCTTTTTATGGTATTAATCTAATTTAACAAAAACTAACAAAAAGTAAATTTATTATAAATATACTAATACGAGTTTTTTTACGGTAAAAAAATCAGTTTGAGATAAATTGTATCATAAATATACAATTTTTGGGTTTTTAGTGGAAAAATTAATTTGGATAAATTTGTCGTATGTCAACTAATTTGAGATTTTCCGTGGTATTAATCATAAAGTAAAAAACTTTATAAAAATAAAATGCTTTAGGTTCCGAAGAGACAAATTGTTCGAGGACTTGATCCCAAAGGGATGCGCAAATTCCCGGAACCAAAAGAAAAAGGACTTTTACCTTTTACTGTGCAAGGGTCGGTGCAACTACCGATCATCGCAAGAGATAAAAGGGCGGGGGGAAGAAGAAAAGAGTAAAGAAGGATAAAATGAAACGGGACCACTGCCTAGTACTCTTACTAATGACGTGGCAAGGTATCTAGACAACTTGGCAAGTGAGCAATACAATAAAGAAAGAAACGAAGAAAGAAAGGGGAAAATCTAAAGGAATGGTGGGGGAATATATGCACGAAATGGACATCTTGACTTGTGACAAACTGTACAGAAAAAAAAAAGGGGGTTATGCTGGAATCGAACTAGCCATTTGTCTCCAGTGCTTATCAAGGAGCCATTTTTAGGGGAATTTCAAAAGGGAGGAATTGAGGATATGAGGAGGGACGGTGATTGGTGGATAATCATGAAGAGAAGGCACAAAGGTGGGAACGGGGACTACTCGAAGCACCAGAACGCAGGAACACTAAATGAGAATGGGCATCCCAGGAACAAATCTTGCTTATAATATTGTGAGATCTTATGCAATTTGGCATGGGCTCAGTTGATAGCTCTTCCATCTTTCTTCTGTGGTTGAACCACACCCAGTTGAAAACTGCAGCGGATTTTGTTGAAGATGCTCTTTTTTTTTCTCACATAAAAAGGGACCCCCCAAACTTGAAGGAATAAGGATTTATGCACTGACAATAATAAATAAATAAATAAAGAGGGAAGAAGGAATAAGACGCCTGTCCATGCATAGGTGAATGACAATTTTGTAAATTTGTGAGGCCACTTCGTGCTGTCGAGCCTGTTAGACAAGTGTTAGATTTGACATGTGAATGTTCTGACATACACCCCTCATGTCCAGATGGGGCTTGGCCTTATGTTAAAGCTTGAATTTGGTTGTAAAAGAGTGATGGGGGATGTGAAGATGCAACACCTTCCCCTCGGATATCGCGGGGAAACTTGAGATTTATAAGTGCAATCGTTCACTCAAAAAACTTAAACTCTTAAGAGTGCGACATGGAATGTTTTTTATATACTCGGGAAAAGTGTAAGAAAAATTTTAAATTTATAATATTTATGCCAATTTAGTCATAAATCTATTGAGTTACTATCAATTCGGTTATTCCGATAATTTTTGGTCAAATGACTGATGTAGACAAGCTAGCTTACATAGCACTACCTATGTTGATATAGACACTTTCTAATGAGATTTTAATGTTTTTTTTTCTATTATTTTTTTCTTCTTCTTTTTGCCAGTGACCAACCACAGGTGATGGGTGATGGCTGGTCAAACTAGCCTCGCCAAGGTGAGGGTCGCCATTGCTTGCCAAAAGTGAGGCTTGACCAAGCAAAGATTAGCCTTGCTAGATTTAGCCTAAGCGAGGGCAAGCCCTAACCATGTTGCCCTGGCCAAGCAAGGGCTAGCCCCACCAAACTTGACCTAGGCGAGGGCTCCCTTCATCAGATTTGGCAAGGTTTGCCCTTGTTGCTAAATCTAGCAAGGGAAGCCTTTGATTGGTCGAGCCTCACTTGTGGCAAGCGACAACGGCCCTTGCCTAGGCAAGGCCGGCTCACCCTTTTTATCACCTATGGCCAATGGCCAACCAAAGAATGACGAACGGAAAAAATCATTAAAAATTATCCATGTTAATATCAGTAGTGCCATATAGGCCAACTAACATCTGTGTAACCAAAATCTAGCAAATTTAGCCGAAAAGACTGAATTGGCACTTAGTTAAAAGATATAGGAATAAATAGGTACTATTAAAAGATAAAAGACTAAATCGATATAAATGCAATAAATTTATGATTTTTCTTATACTTTTCCGTCTATATTCAATGCTCTGCTTCATGCAATGGAGATCTAATGATGAAGTATCCAACTACGCAAACTCATTTCGAGTGGGCATTTCCCATAATGGCAAGAAAATCCATAAATGGGTGAGGAGAGTCTAGGAATCGAACTCAAGACCTTGTCTTTGATGTGCATACCTGTTTACTCCAAAAAATTAAGTTATTGATCATGGCATGGAATTATTCCATATCTCCGTACGCAAACTTCAAGGTGTTAAGAGCACTTGTTCTGTGCGTATCCAAAAAAGAATCTCACATCGAATGTTTCTTCTGAAAAAAAATCAATTTACATATTTAGTTGACTCTTGAACTCCATTCGTTTCTTAAAGAGCAACTTTTAGAAAAATCTAATTTGGATTTTTCGGTATTCATTTCACAGAAAATGAATTAATCAAGGAAAACGTTTTTCATCAATAGAAAAAAGTTTTCTAAAATAGAAGAAAATGATTTTCGCATTCAAGTAGGTGAAAACATTTTCCTTACTCTCTCTCTCTCTCTCTCTCTCTCTCTCTCTCTCTTATCTCACACCCCTAGTCCCCTACTTCTTCTTTTTTAAAATTGAATTTTTAATTATTTTCTTTCAACTTTTTTTTCCCACCTCCTTCTTCTTCGGTCAATCACCAACCATAGGCGAGCTTCAAGCTTGAGCTGGCCACTCACTAGATCGACAAGTGAGAGGATTGAGCTTGGGCTCACCTAATCAGCAAGCGCATGAGGCTCGAGGTAGGCAAGCTCGAGCTTGCCTTTGGCTAGTCGCCTACCATCACCATGGCCACCGACCAACCAAAGAAGGAGGAAAAGAAAATAATAAAAGGAAAAAAATTAAAAATTAAAAAATGATTTTAAAATAAATAAAAAAATTATGAAAAAGAGTGCACTGAGGAAAATTAGATTGAATTTTCCGTATCAAATGGTAGAAAATATTTTTTTTTAATTCATTTTCAAGTTTAAACATTTTCTAGAAACACCACATTTTTCATGAAACGAACCAAGCCTTAACTTTTTTTTTTTTTTGTCAGTCCTACTCTAACTCACAATTTACTTTCAAACTTTTACTCTACCTATTTATAAGACGTGGGAGTTGAAACCCGCACTTAAGACTAATCGTCCCCACTCTTACCCCTGAAAATGTGGGAATTCGAACTCCCACCTCTTCCTCCAATGCGAGAAGGGTGGCCACTAGGGTAATCAAAGTAATTAAAGGAGCCTTAATATAATAGCTTAAGCTTTTGGTCGAATTAGTTTCAATTATGTATACCAGGGGGCTCAAGCTTTGGCCTCACTTTTAATGATGGTATCGGGTTTTTGTGGCTGGCTATCGTCAATAGAGCTGTGTATTCATGTTCACGTGTCAAATTTTGTCACGGATTTATATAAAATATCAACATCTTTAATTGCCTACTTGTCTACTAGTTTTAATTTTTTTTGGACTGGAAATCTTAACAGTAAAGAAATCGTTTTTCCAAAATCTTAAGCTATTAGGAAATCAACCAATAACGTATGCATAATATATCGTTATGTAAACCAGTCCTTCGATGCAATATAGGATGTGGACATGATCCCTTCAAGTTCAAACTAGAGACAAACCGAATATAGGGATAAGAGATGGGAGAGACGAGAAAGGGTGTCAAGACTTCATAATCTTGATATGTACTCCAATATCATGTTAGAGAAATTACTTTTTGAAGAAGTTAAATTGTTAGGAAACATGCAACAGCACGTAAACAATTTGTTAAAATGCCAAACCTGCATGCTTGAATGAAAAGATACTCTTGAGATTAATCTGCTGGGAAACCAAGCATATTTCTTGCAGCACTTCAAACTTGTGGTTCTGTAAAACATCCCCTAGTTTCCTTTTCTCCTCCATTTCTTCAATTAATTCAATTGCTCTTATCCTACGCTTTTCACATGCAAATCAAAGAATATATTGCCTTAATAGTGGCCGAAAGAAGCTTCAGATTTTCTCCTAAGTTTTGTTAGGAAATAATTAATTAAATTTCAAAAATTTCTCCTGCCCTCAGTGCGTCATGCTGATCTCTGGGAAACGTCTTGGTAAGTTGGATAGAAAAAGACTGCTACTTTAACCACTTGAAGCTTACGGTTCAGTTCACATCCATATATTCTTTTGTCCTGTTTTCTGTACACTCTCTCTCTCTCTCTCTCTCTCTCTCTCTCTCTCTCTCTCTCTCCCTTCCTTTCTTTTTAGAGCATTGCTCTCTATCTTTCCTTTTCCAAACAAAAGGTAACATGTTTCGAAGCATTTGCCTTTTCCTAATGCTTGAATTTATCTTCACCCACAAGGGATCAAAACAACTAAAAGACAATGCACATTGGGGGAATATCGGTGTGGCATATTAGAATACATGGCTCTTCAGATGCTCGAAATTATAGCAGATTGTAAGCCGTTGGACGCCATTATGCGTGACTATGTCTGCATAATATACTCTTATTCACTTAATACACTTGACATGCTTGAGTTGAGAATAATATCTGAATAGTACACTTAGGACAGTGCATTAACAAGTATCGGTTCATTATCTTAACTTCAGCTTGCTATGATAAAACGAGGTTCTTATGAGGACATGATTCTGATCACGGGTTAATGAAAGGCGCCCCAATAAAATTTGCTAAAAGGGATAAAGTTGTGGAAGAGAACCCATTTTATGTGGCTTTGGGCAGAGAGGAATAATCCAATTCTTGACTTGAGAATAAGACTTGTTGCTTTATAGGTTTTAAGTTAAAGATTCTCATATTCCATTCCTCTGGAATTGGAATCCGCTAACTTTTTTCTTTCCTCTCTCTATTCCTCATGACTTTTTCCCTCCTCCACAAGGAATATCATTCCGTGGTCATTTCTCACTTTCCATTTGAGCCAAAGCAAATCTCCTGTGGTCAGAAACTTGTAACCAATCAGAGCTTCACAAGTTTTTCTGTCGTTGTGATGGACTAGTCGTATGATGATTCTCATATACTTTAATATTGCTTCTCTTTTCAGAGCTTGGTCTCACCCCAAAAGTGGCATTACGTATTAATGTATAAACCCACAAAAGGAGATGTAACTTGTAAGTACAAAGGAGGAACATTTAAGTCCATGTTCTGTCTCAAAAGCGTGAGCATAACATCAAGGATGAGGAAGAGAAATAATAGTTAGTTACCGGTTGTTAAAGGTAGGCGTTCCCGAGTTTCGGGCAACGTAATGTGAAATTTAGTGCTTTAGATGTGCCGTTTTGGTCATCGAGTGTTCAGGGACATGAAGTGAAAGCAACAGAATCCTGATAGTTCTGTTCATGATTTGAGATGACTTTTGAACGCTTCGTGGGTACGGTGATTTGGTCAAACCAATCATTGAACATTGCACACAGGATTAGAGCCGTTATGCCAATTGATGAGGATTCATCAAAGTTACATCTGCTCCTGCTCTTTCTAAAAGGTGCGACCTGTTGCATATAGATCTATGCTTTGGGCACATTCAGCCTTACAAATTTACAGAAACGGGAGCTCCGTTGTGTGATTCTGGTGCATGCCCTATAATTTGTGTACAAGACTCGGCTTAAAACAGAAGGAGCATGAAGAAATGAGCTTGCTATAACGTTCTTGGCCATCTCGTGACAACTCGGAGTTTATTAGATCAGATGATTGTTTGATGGTATCAAATTTAGGTCGCACTTTTGGTCTTCGGCACTGCCTTGTCTGTTTTAATGCTTTTATCATTTCATTATTAGTTTTTGCTCTCCCGGTCCTTTCTATCTGGTCAATTTTACACACCAAAATTCACACGTAAAGTCCACTGTACACATGGAAAAATCTTATGGTTCGCTATGCATATCAATTTGTATGATTTTACGGGAGAAACAGTTGCCATCCTAGATTAGGTAGGACATCAATTTGTATGTTTTTTCTTACGGGACAAACAATTGCCATCCAAGATTAGGTAGGACATATCAATTTGTCCAATCTCATTCATTTAATGTTCTGTTGCATGATTAAGTATTCATCCCTCTTTCATGGGCATGTTTGGGTCGTCTCCCAGTTAATCTTTTTTTTCAGAACATACACAAATTGAACACTAGAGAAGAGGGCAAGCAGTTTTTAAGTCTCTTGAAAAGTCTTACATGTAATATTCCTGTTATCCTTCAATATGCATGATAAAAGTGCAAAAATAGTTGGCAAAGCCAATGCAAAATAGATTATGTTGCAGGAAAAGTCGACAGTAAGATCAACCTGAGTTTGCAAAGCAGCTGCAAGTTCATGTTGCGACTGTCGGGGTATCGGAACACGCCTTGTACAACTTATTCCTATCCACATGCCCAACAAATCATTCAGGA
This sequence comes from Eucalyptus melliodora, assembly GCA_004368105.4. Classification (NCBI taxonomy): domain Eukaryota; kingdom Viridiplantae; phylum Streptophyta; class Magnoliopsida; order Myrtales; family Myrtaceae; genus Eucalyptus; species Eucalyptus melliodora. The sequence continues at coordinate 17,987,550 of CM023412.3, forward strand.
ATTCCACCTTTGAAAAGCTTTAGAAAAAGCCTGTCACTTCAGGAGATTCTCCCGATCTGCATAAATATCTTTGCGATATCGGAATTGAATGGTTTTCCAGGAAGAGGCCTTTTGGAACTAATGGAACGATATTGTTCCAGAGATGTTAATGTAAGTCATGATTTATTTTGTCTGCGAGTTTGCGGGTGTCCTTTGATGGACTGTGATGTTTCCTCAAGACATGCTCCGAGTAGATATCATATAAAAACCCACCAATTACTCAATTTGAGGAAATACTAGACGCTTACAAATAATGCAAATGTGACTGTTTGACAATGGAACACTGCGCAGACGACATTTCTCAGCGGAAACCTTAGACACGTGATTTCTAGAATTCAAGCAGATTATCCATGTCTTTCCATACTTTTTATATGCACAGGCAATGCACAAGTTTTTATGAATGAGCGACTTTATACTCGGTGGCGATGAGCACCCCTGAGCTGCGATACAAGTCCATGTGAAACGGCATATAAACATCAACAAAAGGGAAAGACAATAAGCGAAAAGTGTAGAGATTCACGCAATACAAGAGAATCCGAAAAGCCAAGGAGGCGGCAGGAGTCAAGGGCAAGGTCATGGGTACTCTCGGCCAGAGCTTGTCCTGTCTTTCATCAACTGCAAGTATGGAAGCAAGTACAATTCCTTTTTCCCCGCCTCTCCAATGGGTCCCAAGATGTTTAGGATTCTCCAATTCGCTGATGCGGGGCCGGCTATTTTATGCCAATTGAAGTATGAAAAAGATTTTGGACCAGCTTCCTTCTAATATTATGCGCTATGCAGGCTGAATAAGTACCAAACTTCTGAAGAAGACAAAGTGGGAATGTATTCCTTATTCCATGCCTTGCTTCCAACACTCCAATGAAGAGCATCTCATCACCGAAATTTTAATCTCCATTTTGTAATGTATCAATTTCCAATGCTCCAGTCAACAGAATCTGCTAACATTCTGCAAATACAACCAATAAAATCATTTTCTTAGGGTCTCAATTAGAACGAAGAAACCGAAACGAAGTCCATCACAATCAGATTTAGCTTATTTACTTGCGATCGCGTAACCCCAACAAGAGGATAAAAATGCAAGCGAGTTCTTCAGAATCTTCCCTAAAGGTGAGAAGGCGAAACAAGGTCTTTGGAGCTTTCAAGGCACACAGATGTAGTGGATTCCCCTCATCCAAGTCAGAAATTCCCCCCATAAATATCCGGGAATCAGGTTCCTGCTTTTGCCAGGCAGAGAAATATGAATTGCCTAGGAAAAGGAAAAAGAAATTAGACAGAGGGATCTATTCTGGTGCTCGTTGCGAGGCTTTAGGGGCTATGGAAAGGTGTATTGAAGAGGAATTCAAACTGGTGGGCACTGTCTGAGAATGGAAACTAAAGAAGGCGTGTATGGCCCCGCGCTTAACAAAGTAGGAAGGACAATATCTCTTTTTGATGTCGCTATGAATATTGGATTGGGTCCAGCCCTCCCCGTGGCTCTGTTGAAGATTCTGTCCTCTCGAGCTAAACTCCCTTTATAAAGGTCATTCCCTGCCGAAACCTTTCATTGAGCAAGATCAGAAGGCCAAGGATCAACAGTATAGGCTAGAGAGATCTTAGGAAGTTATCTCTGAATTTACTCCAATTCAGGACGAGACGCTGCGTGGCGTGGAAGATAGAATAAGTTAGTTTTGTTTGGAGCATAAACATATTGGATCACGAGAAAAGTGAAGCGCAATTCAGGTAAATCCTAGAGCTCATTTTAAATCGGGCAATATTGTTGCCTGAGCTCGTGCATCGAGTTTGACATGAGCCAGAGTCATTTTGCTACAGAAAAGCAATCATGTACCATCACAACCAGCATCTGGGAAAGAACATCAGTCCTTCTTCAAGAATGCCAATCCCTTCAGACAGGCATATGTTTATACAAGGCGGTAATGGTCCTGGAGACTCAGGACTTGTCCTGTCGACTGATGCGAAGCCTAGATTAAAATGGACACCCGATCTCCATGAGAGATTCGTAGAAGCAGTCAACCAGCTTGGTGGAGCAGATAGTGAGTAAAGAAACGTTATGATGCAGAGTTCTTTCTGGAAATTTATGTGGAAAAAATGCTGTGAACACCTGCTGATGCAAGTATTATCCTTTTATATTGCAGAGGCCACGCCCAAAACAGTCATGAAGCTTATGGGAATTCCAGGCCTCACCCTATACCACTTGAAGAGTCATCTCCAGGTAAATTGTTCGTCTTTGCTGAGCATTCATTCTAGCGCTTTCAGCGGTTGATTTCCATTTCAAACTCATGGCATGTTACTTTATAGCTCATCGAACAATGGACAAGCAACCCTTCTTATTGTTGAATCTATATATTTTTCAAGATCGTTAAGAGTGAGCAAGTTGGGATATGCAGAAAATTTCTGGTTACCATATGTTTGGCAAATAATTCTAAGATCAAGTGCCTGACAATATAGCATGACGTTTCCAAACAAGACACAACCTTTCGCTTTTTAGGTCTTTCGTATGTAATAACTATAACCTCATTTTTTTCTGTTGTAGAAATACAGGCTCAGTAAGAATCTGCATGGACAAGCAAACAGCGGGAACAACAAAATTGGTATGTGGAGATTATTTTATTCTCTGCAGATTCTTTACATGACAAGAAACCTAGAGATTTGTGGTGGATTCTCATAGAGAAAATCTAACTGGAACAAATTGCCTGGCACAGGTACTGTCGCTGTTGGAGGAGACAGAGTACCTGAGACAAACGGATCTCACGTTCACAATTTAAACATCGTACCGCAAACAAACAAGTAAGAACACAAACATTCTCCGAGTGGCAACAATTTTTATAAACAACTCGGAGCTGGCGCCTATCTATTTATACTAGACATCTTTCCTGAGTAAACCTTTTCCGACACAGAAACTTGCATTTCAGTGAGGCGCTCCAGATGCAGATTGAAGTGCAGAGGAGACTCCATGAACAGCTGGAGGTAAAGAAGATTCCAAGCTTGTCCTTCACATATCACTCATTATGAGCATTAGTAGTGATCCATGAATCGAAGAACCGAAGGAAGTTTCAACCACAAAGATAAAGATGATCATGCGGGCATACTATTTTCATTAGAAGCAGAAACAGTAGAACCTAGAAAGAGCCAAAAACCAAAAAATGGTTAATAGAGTGCAGATTTGGATTAATATCTTAAATGGATAGACCAACTCGTGGCATAACTTATTATCAAAGGTCAGACAGTCCGGTCACTTCTATCAAGATTTTGTAATGATTTGTTATTTCTGTCTCCATCTAAATTCAGATTTCCTCGCTACTCTTTTCATTTAGATGTCATTATTAGGATAAAGTTCACGATCTCCCTACTCTGTATGTCATTCTACCGTCTGTATTCGTTGAAAAACGTCCTGAGAAACCTGTCCAAACTCCATCAGGTACAGAGACACTTGCAGCTCCGGATAGAGGCTCAAGGAAAGTATCTCCAGTCGGTGCTCGAGAAAGCACAAGAGACTCTGGGGAGGCAAAACGTGGGCTCGGCAAGCCTGGAAGCCACCAAGCTCAAGCTCTCCGAGCTGGTGTCCAAAGTATCTACACACAAAGCCTGAACTCTGCATTCCCGGACTTAAAGGAACTTCAGGGCTTATGTGCACAACAAATACAGACGAACCCACCTACCGATTGTTCCGTCGACAGCTGCCTCACTTCCTGCGAAGGATCACATAAAGACCAAGAGATTCACAACAATGGCATCGGGCTAAGACCTTATAGCGGTGGTAGTGTGCTCTTGGACCCGAAAGGAATCACAGATGAGCCCAGAACAGAGAAAATCGAATTTTAAGTGGGTGGGGATCTGAAAGAAGACAGGATGTTTCTTTCGTATGGAGTGAAGGAAATGGAGAGATCTTTCCCTGGAGGACTAGGACAAGGCCACTTGTCCATGAGCATAGGCCTTGAAGGAGGACTAGGCTGTTCCGAGGTGAAAAACAAAGCCAAAGAAGTCGGAGGCAGCGTGAATTTCCTCGAAAGACTACACTCCAGAGCAGATTCAGTGAATATGGATAGCAATCAGAGATCCTGCGGGAACCAATTGCATTACTTTGAGGCGAAACTTGACCTCAATGCCCACGAAGAAACCGATGTCGCCTCGAGCGGCAAACAGTTCGATTTGAATGGAAGTGGATTCGGCTGGAGCTGAGAAGGGTCTATCTCGAGCTAAACCAGATCAATTCAATGGACAAACGCTTCCCAAGCTTGCCTTCCCCTGCAGCGAAGGATCATTAGCTGGGAAGATGGCCAGCCACCGGCCATTGAGCCAGGAAATAATTTGCGTCGCCCAAATGTGTACACTATTTATAAGTAGATAAGCAATGGGGGCTTTCTAAAGCATGCAAAACTATATTGTCGTAGGTAATTTTTCAATAATGTCAAGTTATATAATTGGAGCACAATTGGTGCTTAATTAATCTGAATAGAAATGGTTGATGCATCCTCAACCATAGAACTGTAGATCACAAGTGTCTAGTCTCATCAGATGGGAATTCTGAGAAACTGAAAAGCAGACAACTTATATAAAATTCTCATTCCATTTTGTAGAAGCTCAGCAGCATCGGAAATCTCATTCCCAAGATCAATCAAGATGAGATCACTCTGTTCCAGGCTATTCGAAGACCTTTCGTTCTGATATGCACGCGTTAATTAACTGAAAAAATGTTTACTTCAAGAACTGAATTTCAGATTTGAAAGTTCATCTCTAGCTCTAGAAACTATTCATCAATCAATGGATATGGTGATTACTGATTAGCTTGATATCAGTTGGAGAGCTCATCCTCACAGTTCGCGACTAGTGAATATAGGATATATCCGACACCGTCAGTAGTAGTATTCTTATCAGGGTTCTTCACATGATCATTCGCGTCGTTATTTTTGCAGATAGAGCAAGGGCAAGTGGATTGAGAGGCGATAGTTCCCTTCTCTCCCGGTTATTACAATTAGGCTTTGCCGGCGTTGCTTGGCATATTTTCTGCTTCTCCTTCTTCACCTGTTCATGCTCATTCAAATTGAAGCCTTCAGATATATATATAGGTAAGGTAATAATATATTGAGCTTTAACCAAAATAAACACAGGATTCGGCATCACAAAACTTACACTCAAAAGACAACAAGTCAAAATAAGTGGAAGGGCGCCAAATGCAAAAAGCATCTAAAAAGGCGGCAAGAAAAGCAAGCAACAATAGCACTGCAAACCACAAATACAAGAAAGAAACCAAAACAAGCCAAAGCTAACAACGACCCGCATCCAATCCAAGCTTCAAGAATGGCAGCAAAGATAACCGGGCGAGCAAGAATTATCGAACTCTCATAGAGGCTAGAAGCAAGAATTATCGCAATGACTATTTTCGTGGATTTAAGGGTCATTTATTTTTTAGGCATCATATATATTGTCAAACTTCAATCGTTGATTATATAGTTAAATGTTCTCACTTATGTTATTTATCTTTTGTTTCATAGAATATGAATGGTTCGAAAAATACTTTACTAAAAATAATCGCTTTTAAAAAATAAATAAAAGAAATGATTAATATCATGAAAATCTTCAAACTAGTACATCAGTGACAAATTTATCGCAAATTAATTTTTTAACTATAAAAAATCCTAAACCGGTACATCCATGACAAATTTATCCTGACTAATAATAAAAAACCATAAACTGGTACATTTATGATAAATTTATTCAAAACTAATTTATGCAACCGTCAAAAACACAAAACTAATACATTTGTGACAAATATACCCTCCATTAAATTAGATTAATAGCACGAAAAATCAGAAAAATTGTACAACTGTAACAAACGAAGAATAAAATCTCACACCAGTTATCCAATTTAGTAATTTGACAATAAAATTTAATGGGAACTAACAGAGAGTAAATTTGTCGCAACTATATCAGTTTTTGGTAAATTTGTCAAAAGTATACCAATTTGAGTTTTTGGTGGTTAAAAAATTAGTTTAGGGTAAATTTATCGCAAGTTTACTAGTTTGAGGTTTTTCAGAGTATTAATCCTAAAAGAAATAATTTTTCACTAGTTATGAAAATATTTAAACACAAATTGTTATTGATAATAAAAAATTTATTTCATCAACTAATTATTTCAAGTGATACAAACAATCATTTTTAGGAAAATATTTTCCAAATCATTCATTTTCAGTGAAACAAATAGAGTTTACAAAAAATGAGCAATTTAGAAAACATTTTCTTAAAAACGATCTTTTATATTGATTATAAAAATGAATAAATAAAAATACCCTTATCATTTACAAAAATATTTGATATAAATTGTTATCATTGATGAAAGCATTTTTTCAGAAAATGTTTTCCAAATTATTCATTTTTTTTAAACAAATGAAGCCTAGCATTATTTCCAAAAGGTAAACATTCTTATTATGGTAATATTTAGTCTACTTTTGTTTCATAGAAAAATAATAATTAGAAAAAAAAATTCTAAAAATAATGCTTATGTTGCTTACAAAAAAAGAAGGGTTAATACCCTAAAAAACCCAAACCGGTACACCTGTAACAATTTTATCCAAAATTATTTTTTTGACTATCAAAAACCTCAAATTGGTACATATGTGACAGATCTACCATCCGTTAGCTTCCATTTGATTTTGTTGTTAAACCTGGTTCGACGTGGCAAGCCATGTGAAAATTCATAAGTTTAATACCATTAAAATTCATGACAAATTTACCCCAAACTGGTATATTTATGACAAATTTACCCCAAGCTGATATATTTATGACAAATTTACTCTAAATTAATTTTTTCGATCATAAAAAACCTAAATTGGTACATGTGCTACACATTTACCCTCTTTCAATTTTCCCAAATTTGATCGAGTCGGACAATTTTATTTTCCGGATTACTCTAACATTGCCACTATATCATTAATACTTGATTTTTTTTCTTTTTATTGGAATCATTATTAGAAAACTATTCAAAGACTACCAAATGTGCACTTCATTCTTGTGCCGAGAGGATGCCCATTAACTAAAAGATGGACAGATCGCTTGCGCACATATACAAAAGAAGTGCACATATCGCGTTTGCTTCGCTCATTTTTTGTTTGTGACAAACTTGGCTTTATGTTTATATGTCTCAGCCCCACATGGTTTACTGCTTGTCCGCAATCTATTTGTACGATTATGTCACGGGCTGAGAGTTTCCTTAGCCTCGAAATGACCTGTGGGCGCCTAGCGAGCGGAATTCGCCAAGCTAGCCATTTCTTTAGCTGTTCCACGAATGATACGGTGAATGATTCTTTGTACGAGATCCTACCACGCCCAGCTTCGCTCAGGCGTCTAGTCCATCAAATAAGATAGCGGTTCTCTTTAGACACAACAACTGGTTTCGGTCTACTATGGCCTCCTCAGGAGAGCGGCATCAACTCCCGACCAGTTTGTGCATGGGAGGCCTACCCCGTCTTCAGAGCTCCTAAGTGATATAATTCTTCTATCCTAGAACTCCTAGCACTAACCAAACTGACGCCACTCCCACGGACCAGTTGTATTTTACCCTTCTGCCTCACACTCTTCACCAAATAATCACAAGCGCCACTCACAAGTGTCACGAGTACAGGAGGATTCACGAACCGTGACATTCTCTTCCACTCAATTCGCAACGCCCTCGTTGCGATCTGCTTTGTCGCTTCCTTGCGTAAATTAACCATTGATGTGCCACTTTTGGGAATTCACATTGAATGGTCACGCTTGCCCAACAAAACAGGTTTTGCTCCATTGGTGGCCTCTTTTGATCTCGCCGCTCAGCCCTTCTCGCTCAATCGCGCTTTCCGGCAATTATGGCATTTTTCGCCAACAGCCTAACCAGCATCTTGACCCTAACAGACCAATGGAGGTTCTTTTCTTGTTGAAATCGTGATAGTAGACCTCTTCTTCGAATTCACCGATCGATCTAGGAACATTATCCCCATTCGGTAAGGGTTCGATTCTTCTTTAACTCGCATTCCGCTCGATGAGAAGCCGACTCGTCCTAGCACCCATCCACTAGGACTTATCTGCTTGACCCACACTTGAGCGAGAAGTCCGATTCTTCGACTTGCTCACTCGCTTACTGGAGGGATTCCTGCTCTGATACCACTTGTCACGGGCCGAGAGTTTCTTTGGCCTCGGAACGACTCGCGGGCGTCTAGCGAGCGGAATTCGCTAGGCCAGCCCTTTCTTTAGCTGTTCCACGAACGATACGATGAATGATTCTTTGTACGAGATCCTACCACGCCCAGCTTCGCTCGGGCGTCTAGTCCATTGAATGAGACAGCAGTTCTCTTTAGGCACAACAACTGGTTTCGGCCTGCCATGGCCTCGTTAGGAGAGCGGCATTAGCTCCCGACCAGTTTGTGCACGGGAGGTCTACCCCGTCTTTAGAGCTTCTAAGTAATATAATTCTTCTATCCTAAAACTCCTAACACCAACCGTCCTGACGCCACTCCCATGGACCAATTGTGTTCTACCCTTCTACCTCACACTCTTTACCACATAATCTCAACCGCCACTCACAAGTGTCACGAGTACAAGAGGATTCATGGACCGTGACACTTATATATTACTCTTGCTTTGCTGGTCATTTGTGTTAGTCCATGTCCTTATTAGTGTTACATAATCTTTCCTACCTTGCATGTGAATGGTATAATTGACTTGTACATCACATGCTAGTTGAAATGCCGTAACCAAAATCACTTATGTTTGTCATTAATTTCAGGTGTACTTTGAGTGTGATTCTTTTGTATATGTGCGAAAGCAATCTGCCCATCTTTTAGTTAATGGGCATCCTCTCAACACAAGAATGAAGTGCACATTTGGTAGTCTTTGAATAGCTTTCTAATAATGATTCAAATAAAAAGAAAAAAAAAACAAGTATTAATGATATGGAGGCAATGTTAGAATAATCTGGAAAAAAAAAATTGATTAGACATCACAACTCGATCAAATTTGGGAAAATTAAAGGAGGGTAAATGTGCTACATGCGTACCAATTTAGATTTTTTCTTATCGAAAAAATTAATTTAGAGTAAATTTGTCATAAATATACTAGCTTTTGGTAAATTTGTTATAAATATATTAGTTTGGGGTTTTTAATGGTATTAAACTTATGAATTTCCACATGGCTTGCCACGTTAGCAACCACGTCAGAAAAGTTAACGGCAAAATCGAACGGAAACTAACAGAGGGTAGATCTGTCACATATATACTAGTTTGGGGTTTTTGGTGATCAAAAAAATAATTTTAGATAAATTTGTCACAGGTGTACCAGTTTGGGGTTTTTAGGGTATTAACCCAAAAAAGAATGAATGAAAAATATTTTTGTTATTCATGAAAAATATTTAGGCATAAATTATTGTCTATAATAAAAATATTTTCATTTAATTAATGATTTCAAAAAGTATAAGCGATCATTCTTAGAAAGATATTTTTCAAATCACATTACCATGATACAAACAAAGCCTTAGAGTATATAACTAAGCTAATAGTCCCCCATCTTTTAACACCATTCACAAGCACTTTATGTCCTTCTGGGACAAGTTGATTATAGTCCTAAAATTGATCTGTTTTACTGCTCGAAATTACTAGCCAATAAAAAAATATATATGACATTTAAGTTCTAAAACTCAAATGTAAAAAATATAACATGTCTCTTTTCTTAGGGAAGATTGCATTGCAAATTCTAAAATTTTCATTCCGTACATTTAAGTCCTAAAGTTTTTAACTTTATATACTCGAACTCTTCTGTTATCTTCGTGAATGGTAAACACCACGGGGATTTCTTTACTGCTTTTAAAATCTTATGTAGCCGTTAATGCTGTGGGTGTTTACTCTCAACGCCAAAGCAAAGTCGTTGCTTTCCCGCCACACCAATATATAGAAAAAATTAAAAGCTGAAAAATAGTTTCTTAGAACTAAAAAAAATTAAAATTGAATGTGAAATAGTATTATTCTAAAAATAAAAAGGAAGGTTGAAAATAAAATAAAAATAATGATCACTGCGGCCTTGGTCCTACTGGACGCCCCTCCTTGGCTTACAAGCACCCTCGCCAATAGCCCTACCACCCCACGATTCTTCTTTTATTTTGATTTTGCTTATTTTCACTTTTTTAATTTTTTTATTTATTTCGAATTTTCTTCGGAAAATTCTAATGTGATTTTTAAGCATGTCATTTTCAGTTAAAGAATTGAAACCCTAACTAAAAAGGCCATGTATTGTAAGATATTAAAAACCAATATGACTCATGCAACCTTTTCTGTCCACTTAAAATCTGATGTGGTCGATGAAAGAACTTAACTACAGGGAGTTAATATTATGACTTAAATGCTCGACATGCAAATTGTAAAGTAAGAGTGCATGAAGTTAACAAGTTTTAAGATTTGCGACTGGAATGTTTCCCCTTTTACCTTCTAGGAGTACTAGAATCAAATTCTATCTTCGCAAGCCAAAGGCAATTATCATAAAATAGCTTGTTCAAAAAGAAGGAAAAATATAAACCCTAAAAATTCAATTTCTGAATTTCAAACAACGACAACGTTTCAAGGCTAAAATGGAAATTATGTTTCTTTTGGTATTTGTTAAACATAGATGGTAGAATGTAATTTTATGTAGGATAAGATTGACAATTTTGGTAATATGGATCCTGACATACCAAATTACATTCAATAACTTTTGTGTTCAATAAATTTACTAGAGCTTAACTTACATTAAGACATTACCGAATATTATATCAGACTACCTTATTTTTCAAACCAAAATAGCTAATGTTACCAAAATTTCTTTTAATCGTAGTCCATGTTGAATACTTTAATTTCGACAATTAAAAAGTTACCTAAGAAGACCTAAATGCACCGAATAGGCAGATTTGCTTGAAATAATCGTAGCTTGAGAATTTAACTCAATTTGTCACATGACAAACAAAGATTATTAATTCCTTTATCTATTTAATTTCAATAAATAAACAGATCTTCTCGTGCACCTAGTTAATGTCGTATTCAAAAGTATATATTAGATCCAGTTAGATTTCAAACAATAAAATACAAAACCGAGATCCCGTTCGGATTACCTCTTTAAGCACAAAAAAAGTTACTTATCGACATTAAACTGAAAATCAGAAAAAAAATATCTAACAAATTTGAAAATTTGAAAATCCAAGAATCGCTCCAATAAAAACAAATACACCCTTTTTATGCGTAGGGAAACCTATTATGGAAAAACAGATGTATAATTCTTTTAATATTTGGGATAAAAAGCGATTTTTCTTCCCTTTTTCGCTGCGTCGCCTCCCCTGCCAACCTCCGAGACCAAAGCCGAAAAGCGAAAAATCCCAGAGGGCCCCACACCCCGCCCCCCCGGGGTTCAAGTTCAATGCCATGCAAGCGGGCCCCGCAGCGACGTCGTTCCCTCGCCTCGCCACCCTCCTCCCTTACTCGCTCGCTTCCCGAAGCGAACGACAAAATCCTCTCTCTCTCTCTCTCTCTCTCTCGTGTTCATTTGGTGGCGTTACGAGCGTTCGAGCAAAACACTCCCCCGAAGCACTCGCCTCGCTCTCCCCTCACTTCAAAAATTCCCAACTCTCTCTCTCTCGCTTTCCGCGTGCGCTTTCCGCCGTCGCCGGACGACGCCGCCGCGCCCGCCGGCCGGGGGATTCGCAATGGGAGCCAGCCGGAAGCTCCAGGCGGAGATCGACCGCGTCCTGAAGAAGGTCCAGGAAGGCGTCGAGGTCTTCGACAGCATTTGGAACAAGGTCCGCGCGGCCGCGATCGCTCCGAAAAATTCCCTCGCCTTCGTCCTTTCGTTTCTTTCCTCCCCTCGCGATCGCGAACGTGCGCGGGGCCTTCTTTTTCTCTTTCCGTTCGGTTGATCGTCGCGTTGAATTCTCATCTTCTTATTCTTCTTCGTCCGTCCTTTCTCGTCTGCCTTTGGCTCTACAGGTTTACGACACGGACAATGCGAACCAGAAGGAGAAGCTGGAGGCCGACCTGAAGAAGGAGATCAAGAAGCTGCAGCGGTACCGCGACCAGATTAAGACGTGGACGCAGTCGAGCGAGATCAAGGATAAGAAGGTCTCTCTCTCTCTCTCCCTCTCTCTCTATTCTCGTGCTCTCTCGAGCTTGGGTCCGTCCTCAATTATCGTTGTGCTTTTTGCGATCGGTGATCATCCTGCGACCATTTCTGGTTCGATCGTGACGTTTCGTCGGCCTCGTTTAATTTGTCGTTGGCTGTCAGTTGTTGTAACAGTGTGCATGCAGGGTGGCTATGTTGTGTCGTGCGTCCAGAATAGTCGCCCTCGCATTTGGAGTTCTCGCGCGGGCTGAATTTTTCGACCGATGATAATTCATTGTCTAATTCTTTCGTCGTGCGTTTGATAACACTCGATTTCATAAGTTGTTGATGGACCGGAGACTTTCGTCAGCATTACTCCGTACTCTGTTTGATTTAGTCTCGTGATCTTTTCGAACAGGGTTAAGCACTTGATTCCCAGGAATGGCTTTGCATATTGATGTATGATATATGACATCTGCTATCCTGGAAATCAACTTTTGTATTAATTTGTCCTCCTAGATTCAGATGTATATTAAATTGAAGCAGCATTTGATGATCTTAGGGCAGAGCAGCAGTGGTGAATATTGATGTAGAATCATATTTTAGTTGAAGCTACTTGGAATTCAGTTGGGCTAAATATATTGCTTCTGTAGTAAGGTTGGCCAGTAGTAGTCTGTGCTGGATGTGTATGAAGCATAGTGTGGGCCATATGTCCATAAGAGCATCTACAATGGTTATTGACCTGACTTTTTTGTCATTCCATGGCCGGTGGCTTACCCATTCCGCAAAGTTCACAAGTATTCTGTTGGTAACTTCTGTTTTTGAAGTTTGATGTTCTTTTCAAGTAACCATTATTTTTTGTGTGTTAATTAGGCATTTCCCATGTCACAGGAAAAGGATTGGTATTATGATAGCTATTTTGTTTCACAAGTTTTGGTAGTTGTCAAAATAGTCTAAGTTCTATCAAATTCTGTAGTAAATTCAGCATTTAATGTAGATGATAGGAAGCATTGCTGACTTTGTCGGAAAATAAGTTTCTCCGCTATGGTAATAAAATCGTGCTGGAAATTTAATGGCTACTTCTTCCTTCCAAGACTTCGTTGTGAAATCTTCATGCAGTGATATTGACACCATATTTTTGCATCTCTCTCTCTCTCTCTCTCTCTCGTGCACGCACATCAAGTCGCACGCTTGCTCTCAGCTATCTAAGATCTGCTGTTGTATTGAAAATTGCCTTTTTATAGCTCCCTGCAAAAAATGAATTTTCCATTGTTCCTTACATTTTCAGAAATGGACTTTATATGGCATCAGCCAAATCTCTATTCCTCACCCCAGATTGTGGGATAACAATGAGTAGTTCTTCAATTTCCAATTCTAATATTGGTGTTTATTACCGAATTTAACTAATATCCGCTTCAGCAGATTTCAACAAGGCACAAATTAGTTCAAAGTGCAATTCTGGTTCCTTGCTCTTACAAGGGGTATTTTATAAACGTTACAATGAATCTTTTTTTGTCATGTCAGAGGTCCGACTAGAAGTAATCTTAATTATTGAAGTATCTCAAATTGATAAGATGAGACTTCCCCACAATATACTGGGCTATCAAAGTATCTCACATCAATTGCATTTGAGGTTTGAAATGGCCTTGTATGCATGTGATACCCCTCCACCTAATAGTTTAAGCTTTTGGGCTTGAATGTACTAACATTGGACTCAGGTCAAGTTTCAACTTCTTTTGATTTTCTTTGAATTGCCAAGAAAATGATTGGAAATATCATCAGTTTCTAGGGATAGTAGGAGCTCCAGTTGCTCTGACCACTCCAGTGGACTAGGAGAGTCCCACTTTATTTGTTGTATGCAGATCCTTCTTGATCTCATTCACCATTCTCCATCTCCAAGCTCGTTGGATGATGTCATTCTGGTTTGCATATGAGGAGGGGACTTGAAGTACCCCACATTGCTAGCATATTGGATTTGCGCATGTGTAGTATTTCTCCATTTAATAACTTTAAGTTTTCACGATATGCCAAGATAAGTTAATTAGAGCTTTGTTATATTCCATGCCAAAAAAAGCTGCCACAACTTCTACTATGAATGGACTTAAGTTTTCGCGAATGTACTGCTTATGAGGAATTGCGAGTTTTGTCTAGATGGAGAAACTAGGAGCAAAGATGTCATTTTTTTTAGCTGTGTATGATA